>CM067368.1:34183499-34227114 GCA_034401795.1 Chaetoderma sp. LZ-2023a
GTGGTAGTCGTGGATTCGTGGTTGCAGCGGCGGTGGCGGTGGTGGTGTTTGTGGAGGTGACGTCGTTGTGTTGGCGTTCTTAGGGGTAGCGGTGGGGTGGTGATTTTGCTGGTGGTGGCACTAGTTGTGGTGGTGGTGGTGGCGGTAGTAATGGTGGTGATGATGGTGGCTGTGGTTTGTGGCATCGTTTCCGTGGTGTTCCATACAAGTTTAAGTGTTCATTCCTTCCGTCCTCCCATCATTGAGTAATTGATTGATTGACTCCTTCATCCATTGACTAATTAGAATATTATCAGCTGCATAAAATTACCCCAAACTCCCCTCCAAAAAGGAATCCCGACTAATGACATAGTAACATAATGACGTAGCCTGTGCAAATGGAGACCGACAAGAAGGTATGTACAGATATATTATTTTGAAGAAATTGGACCTGTATTTTATTAGTTTGTGAATAAGTATTATTCAATTCTAGCGTTGATTATATGTTTAACCATATCCTTATCATTCTTCCGTCTTCAGTTTTGGAATCCATGTCCGTTTCGTGAAATGAATGACTGATATAAATTTCAGTCGGCGTGCTTTTCACGTATACGATCAACGCCATCGTACTAACATACGACTGCTCACATAGCTACGCTGTTCGAGGACTCGATACGAGAACGTAGTGGGAGGGCGAGGATCGTGCAATAGGGCGATGGGTCAACGCTTGACTGCTGCCATTTCAGGATTTGGGGTCATCATTTATAGTAAGCGACGGTGGGTGTGCTGGAAATGGCCAGAGGAGACGAAACGCAAACAATATGGCGGTAGCTCACCTGGTTGGATTTAAGGGTACACATCCATATATTGTTGTCGCATTACCTGCTATTGTTGTGACGTCATGAGCGCTTTAACCAATATGGGTAGCTACATGTCCATAAAGGATAACAGGCGTACAGGTGGCAACGTGCAAACTATCCACATGGTCACATATCCACCTACGTAATATTTCCACCCACGACCCCGACCACCGCCGCCGACCTAGAAGCCACCCGCCCACCCGGCATCTGCCAATATATGTAAACAAGGAGAGCTATGACGCAGCGAACCACGTAATGTTTACCCCGCCATTATTTTAAAAGCCGTTTATAGTAAAACACAAACGCATCTCACGAACAAACCGGTAATTCTCTGCTGCAACATATTTTGAAGGTAACCAAACACTGGATATTTAAAAAAGCTTTTATTAAAATAATATTTTACCAAAGTAGTTGCTACCAAAGGCAAGTCCACGTATTTCAATATACCGTAAATGATTTTAATCGCACAAAGTAGGACTGATGTAGCCTTATGGAGGCCTATTATCTAAATGTAATCACCAATAAAACCAACAGCAGGAAATGGTTTGAGCAATTACAGCTGTTTAGATCATCTTTCTTCAGCGATCACGATCAATAAGATACAGACCGCATCCATACACGACCGCCCACAGAAATACGCGTTTGAAAGACGTACAGGCTGAGAAATACAGATATCTGGAATGCAGTACGGCTCATAAATAAGTTAAAATGTTTCCTAAATAACGACAGAAACATTGTTAGTTAGTACAGATTAGAACATGGTGTACCAAAAGTTCTGTTGATATTTCGAACATAATTGGATTGGAAGACATTGCTGCCTTAGGCAGCAATGTCTTCCAATCCAATTATGTTCAAAATATTCAACGACAGGTCTACGGTACGTCTTACTTTGTTTGGAAGCGTTCCACGTTATTTCTGAGCTGGACTGCGTCCCGATAACCAATTCCAGGGTCTATGACTATTTAAAGATATTTATCAAATAAAAATTCTTTCTCATGGCACAGCGCTCATGCTGCATGTGCCACGTGACCGTGAATTAGGGTAAGTTAATTAAAATAAAAAAAGTTAATTAAAATAAAAACTATTTATTCAAAAGAACTCAATTTGATTAAATATCCAAAGGCTACTTACTCAATGACTTAAACTATTTTCTGAATACTTCGCAGGGATACCCGGATTTAAAAATGATAGGCCTAAATAAACAGGATAGAATGGGTTATTGGTCTTGTTCAGATCAACGATAGCTTAGCGCTGTATATATATTTTTTTCTGATTAACCGATGAGAATCTTGTAAATAGATTTATAAAAGGGGCATGTAGGAACCTAAGCTTTGTACTCCGAGCGTGTTTCATTGTGTTTCCTGCCAAGTGTTGGTGCCCGTTTGTACATCTATTTTAAACCAGACTGGTTACCTTCAATCATATGCTTGCCAGAAGAAAATCATATGTGAAGGGAAGTATCAGACTACATGCATGGTATTCTGATGGCAGTGCGTGCGCGCGTGCGTTAGTGCGTGTGTGCGTGCATTCGTGCGTTCGAGTGTGCGTGCGTACGTGCGTGTGCGTGCGTGGTATCCGCATACGAAAGTGCGGGAGGTGTGCGAGGAATCCTATCTGTCACTCAAGTATCTGACGTCATAATCATTCACGTTATGCTGCAATAAAAAATGACGTAGCTCCGATATGAAAGGCGGAAAATTCTTAAAACAAGGAATTGTACGAATTGTTTTTTGTGAATTTACACTTTGATCAAGATTCTCTTTAATATTTTGAAACAGCTGCAGGTCAAATTAGTTTCAAAACAATCAACAGGTTACTACATCGCAACACCGCCCAGTCGACATTAAATGTAGATTCTAGGGATTCAGATTTCATCATTTCAAATCGATTCCATTACATGTAAAATGTGGGTGGCATTAAGTTAGAGATAGGCGGGGATGGGGTGGTGTTGGGGAGATAGCTAGACATGCATCCCGTACACGGTACATCGAACATGTGTTGTTGTGGGCTGGTGGAATGATAACATTTCTCCAGCTGGGAACAGTGACTCTGATGACAAAACCTTTTATCGGCAAGCCCATTCCTGACAGGAAAACACGATAGAGACACAGTAGAGAGACGATGCCAATTCATGGTGTACCGCACATTGTCCCCTCATACAATACTGCATATGTAATCAAGTCAATACTGTTCTAGCTGTGAATGGTGGGGGTGGGGTGCGTGGCTGATGGAATGATAACGTTTCTCCAGCAGGAACCAGTGCCACAGATGACAGAACGTTCTTTCACCAACACCATTCCTGAAATAGAAACAAGATAGAAACAAATAGAGACAAGATGACAATTATGAATCGACCTTCAGCTATGCCTCGCCCATATCCATCTAAATGCCGCCCACACTTCAACCCCGTTGAGTTGATCGAACCCTCAATTCCCAGAATCCCAATGTCAAGGTAACTATATTCCGGTATGCTGTTGAATATATTGAAACCAATATGAATGTGTGCTGTTGCTGCCTATGGCATGTGTTTGTGAGGAGAAAATTCCACACCGGAAGCATTAGACTACACGCGCAACACCGCCCGGTCAAAATGGTTTCAAAATATTTAGCAGAATGGTTATTAAGTAGTAAAGGCACCCAATTGTCACGCCTGAAGGATATTAAATGTCCATGACGGACCTAGTTACGCCATTCATGACGTATTTTGATTGTGGCATCAGCCTACATATGACGTAATTGTTTATGACATAACATACGTGAGTGACAGATCAGAGTCCATACGCGGCGTTGCTCACATTACTAAATCATACAATATCGCGCATGTAGTAAAGTTAATAATGTTCTACTGGTGAATAGACTTTAATCGGAAAATATGTAATACGAGTCCGTTCACTGCAATATTGATCATCGATGTAGATGATGATAATGGCAATGATAATCGTAGTGGAATTGTATAGTGTGACTGAGGTAGGGTGGATTACCAGTGGTGATTGTGGTGTTGTTGGTTTTGGTGTTGAGGGGATGTTAGTGGTGGTGGTTGTGGCTGTTGTACTGTTGATATATGGAAATGGCGGCGACGGATGCAGCAACGGCAGGAGGGAAGACGGCGGCGGTAGTTGTAGCGGTGGCAGTACGGTGCTGTTAACGGTGGCGGTGATGGTGGAGGTGGTGGTGCTGATAGTTGTGATGCTGGTCGAGTGGTTGTGATGTTGGTAAATGGTGGTGGTGGTGGTGGTGGTGGTGGTGGTGGTGGTGGTGGTGGTGATGATGATGGTGGTGGTGGTGATGTAAGTAGTCGTAGTGGTGCTTGTGGTGGTGGTGGTGGTGGTGGTGGTGGTGGTGGTGGTGGTGGTGGTGGTGGTGGTAGTGGCGGCGGCCGTTGCGGCCGCGGTGGCAGCAAGGGTGGCGGCAGCGACGACAGCCGCGAAGACGGCGGCGACATCGGTGGTGGTGATGGCCGTGGCAGCGTCTGTGGTCGTGGTGGCAGTGGTGGTTGCATTGACGGTGGCGGCAGCGACGGTCGTGGTAACGGTGCCAGCGGTGGTGGCTGCGGCGGCGATGACGGTGGCGGCTGTGGCGGTAGTGGTGGTAGTGATGGTGGGGTAGGCCTAGTTGTAATTCTGGTTGAGCGGTTGTGATGTTGTTACATGGTGGTGGTGGTAGTGATGATGCAGACAGTCCAAGTGGTAGTAGTTGTGGTTATAGTGATGGTGGCAGTACACTGGTGTCCTAAAATAATAAATGTGACCGTGTCACGTCAATAAATAGAGTATTTAATGGACTTCTTATTAAAGAATTACTTTGATTATCTAGGCTCAGAAACGTCAGATATCTGTGGTTAGTCGCATTCAATTTTACAAATACACCACATTGTTATATTCACTATAGAAACAAGTTCCTATCACATGAGCATGAAAACGCCACGCTAGTCGCAGTATTTTATTCATAGGTCAATACGTGTTTAAACTGAACCATTTACAAGCTCAAATGCCACCAACTAGTGTGTAATAACTATATTCTAATTCTGTTGTGATCCAATTTCAGTCATGATACCCCCATGTAAATGGTTAACAGTATGGGTCCGTTAGATTGATCATGAACACAAAGCTGAAAGAATTATGGCGCACATAATCTGGTTTCTTCCAATATTATTACAATCTCTCTTGAAGCTGACAGCAACGACATTGGAACACTCACTACATTCAATGTATTGGCCGAGGAATATGATTGGTATGCGCAACCAATCAAATGCATCAGGCAATCTAATTCATCAAACAATCAAGTTTATCAACCAATAAAATTCATCAGCCAATCAAATTTATCAACCAATCAAATTCATCGCCGTGACCTTAATCCGTCACTCATATTCATCAGCCAATCAAATTCATTAGCCAATCAAATTCGTCAGCCAATCAAATGTGTTTTAAACTTCTAGGGTAAGACGACTTACTGACTCTAACATAGTCAACCAATACTGACATCAAAGCTCAAGTTTCCTGTTGCTAATCTGAGGTCATACGCAGAATTGACCACACGAGCTGCGAATCCCAACGGCTAGCCCGATACTCACGCTGTGATACGTGACTTCGGACAGTGCTACTTCGCCTACCTATAATGTACGTGTGCACTTCATAACCTTGAATCAATAATCACGTAGTACGCGGTTCGACGATGGAACAAATAAAGAAGACATTTCTGACTGTTGTTGGAGACAGACATGACATAATTACCCATCATATCATAGGTTAAACTCGACACTGCATCAAAGGGATATCAATTAGGCTTGTATTGATAAATGTATAATTGTGTTACATTAACATTTTTTCCAACAAATCCCTGAAAAAGTAAATTATTTGCGACGTAAAACGTATTCTGTTAAATTCTTTGACTGGGAGATGTCGCTGCAGCAACAGCTTCCGGTCAAATTAATTTCAACATATTCCACAGTTTCCCAGTATGGTTGATTTGAAAATGATATATATGGAATTCATCAGTGAAAGGGTTAAGAACTCGTTCAGTGTGTGGTGTAGTACTACCATAAACAGATATCACGGTTGTTCTATGAGTTGATTACTGTAGGAGTTTTGAAAATTATTTTGCTGAATTGAAAGCCTTTGCTGTCCCTGCCAACAACGGGAAACATCATCACGTTTAAAATCAATATCTCATTGCAAACGAAAGCTATGAGGACTAGATAAATTATACAATATATGAATTTAAGGGAATAATTGTCGCATGAAAAGAGCGTGTTAGTATGATTTGAGTCACTTGATACGCGAGTATCTGACGTCATAATCAAGTACGTAACGCGTTAGATGACGTCAGAATCAAAATGATGTAGCTCCATTATGGATATCAAAAAGTGCGTATAAATGTATGCGAATTGTATGGAGTTAGTGAATTAAGATTTAATCAACATACTGTTAGATATTTTGAAAGTAATTTAACTGGGAGTTGTTGCTGCCATAGGCAACAACATCCTAAGTGAAACTGGTTTCAAAATAGTCAACAGCTTACAGTTATAGCTACTTTGAAATTTAGATTCTGTGACCTCAAACTTTCAAATCAGTTCCAATACGCGTAAAAGGTGGTTGGCGTTTATCGAGAAATGGGCGGGGCCTAGATAGAAATGGGTGGGGCCTAGCTAGAAATGGGTGGGGCGTAGCTAGAAATAGATTCATCTCAAACTAACACGTTTTAAAATTCTACCTCAGCTATTTAATGTCCAGGAATTGTTATGTGGGAAGATGACAGAAAACTGATAATTTGCACATATATGGTTGCTTCGCAATTAGTTGGTTAAGAAACGATCCACTTTAGAAACCGGATATAGCTCAGTGGACGCAAATATAGGTCCATATCCTGTTTCAGTCATGAGAACAGTGCATTTTGAACGCTGTGACTGGTCAACTGAAAACATGTGTCGCTTAGTGATAAATGTTAACGTACAGTGTGACAAGGCATTTTCAACCCTTGATACCCAGCAACGTGTATTGCCTATACCGTATTGAACGCAGGAGAAACAGTCTGGGGTCTTATACATTTCAAAATGCTTCTGACGGAGGACCAGTGTACATCTTCCCCCACACTTACGCATATGCAAGGGCGATTCCACCTGATACTACATCCAGTAAAACACGAGACACATTTTGAAAGAATCTAAATTCCATAGGTTCTCCAGAGCCCCCGCCCCCCACCCGCCCCGCACGCACGCACACCCGTGCGCGCGCACGCACGCACACACACACATATGCACTCGCACACTTACAATCCAGACGGGCGTGAGAGAGAGGGACACTTTCCGGACCCACCGAAGCTATATGCATTTTTGGTTATCTGCCAACAAGGAGGCGTTAACCTTTTCTATGTATTCAACAAAAATTGTTCTACAATGTAGTCAATATTTTATAGAATACACTAACTACTCTTGTTTAAGATGCTTGACGTATCAGCAATGTCGGCCATGCGATGCCTGAAAAGTGCATACACTGTTTGTTACCGCACTGATTATTAACGTGGGCGCTCGAAGGTGGGTGGGGTGTAGCGCTGAGATGATGGGTTGTTGTGGGTGGACGAATGCCACCCCCACCCCTAACCTTAACTATGAATGGCGCATATCCTTTAAGTTAGTTAACCCTATCATGGTCACACTTTGTCAAGAAAATCTAAATATTTTCTTAGCGAATGTCAGTTTGCAGACCAAGAAATACATCTTTTTTAATTTACCACTAGAATGACTGGCTCGAGCCAGTCATTCCAGTAATAAATTTTCAAAATAGTACTCACTTTTCCTGTAAATGGATATTCCTCAAGACCTCAGAGTTCGCTTTTAGCCGGCTACACCATGAACGGGTTAAATATATGTATATTTATCAATGCCATAATGAGACTAACAGGATGGACCTTTCCAGAGTAATGACGTCATATGGCGTCATAATCAGCTAAGCGACGTGTATGATGACGTCATAATCACCGCGTCATAAATGATTCGATTAGGTCCGTCTGTAACTCTTAATAGTCCGACACGTTGTACACATTGTATGTCTTTACTATTTAATGAACATGATGTTGGATTTTTTGGCATTAATTTGACTGGACGCTGTTCCTGCCATAGGCCTTAGCCGTAATAGTGTTCTGGAAGGTGATAGTCAAGGAGTTCAGAGATCGATCGATCCCAACACGATCGAGGTGTGGGCGGAGCTTAGCTTGAGATGGGCGGGGCGTAGCTAAAATTGGAAAGGTCCATTACACACTGCATATCTGGTTGTTAATTTAGTAATTTAAACCAAAATAATCCGATTCGAGACCCGGCCCGACTTCCAAGATTTTTGGAGAGGGGCGGTGTGTGTATGATGATGATGGTGAATATGATGATGTTGATGAGAATGCTGATGGCGACGTTGATAATGTTGATGATGAGGTCCATGTAAATAATGATGATGATGATGATGATGATGATGATGATGATGATGATGATGATGATGATGATGATGGAGTTGGAGACGACGATGACGATGACGACGAACATGACGATGACGATGATGGTGATCGAGATGACGATGTTTATGAAGACTACCACTATCACACCTGTGACGACGATGACGACAACCATGAGGACGAAGGCGATGACGAGAGCGACGAGGATGTTGATGATGATCGTTATGATGGCAACGATGTTAGTGCCGGTGATACTTACCTCATTGAGTATTCCGATGGTAGAAATAAGGTCGCTGATCATTGTAATAATGAATCCAAAATCGCGTTTACTCTCGCTCTTTCCACTACGACCAGCTCTATATCTACCACTGCTGAAACAACTCTCACTGCTTCCACCGCTGTTCATCAGATTATTACTTCAGTTAATACTGCTACTAATATTATCGCTGAACAGGGTACTACTGTGATTCCCACACTGCTCAGAATGGCGCTATGGAACACGCACGGTTTTGTCAAAAAATTTCAAAATAAAATTGGTTCTAGGGTTTTTCAGAACTTAACTAATAAATGTGAAATAATACTCCTAAAGGAAACGCGGGGCTCTGATCACACAAATAGCAATGTAGACGGATTTACTCATGTAGCGTTGAACAGAACACGACACAGGAGGGCCAAACGTGACTCAGGTGGCCTGATTGTTTATTATAAAAATGAAATTGCAAACGGAATACTTGTCGAACGCAAAGAAGGCGATGATATTATTTGGTTAAAGTTTCTGAAAGAATTCTCTGGCTTAGAGGCAAATATGTATGTATGTCTTTGTTATGTAGTACCGTTAGGATCTCCAACAGTACCAGAAGTAGAAACTGATGTTTTTGATAGAATTTTCACATTTCTCTGCGATAAAGCCAATATTGACAGCGGTAGTACATTTCTACTGCAGATTTTGTTTTACATGATGATAATTCGTATTTACCAACTGACGATGATTATGTTGAAGATGATTATATACCACGAGTTTCAAAAGATGTAGGTAAACCGAACGAAAACAGATACAAATTGTTAAATCTATGTAAAGGCTGTGGCATACGAATTGTAAATGGAAGGGTGGGAAAGGATAATGAGGTTGGAAAATTAACATTGACCACAACAAATGGCACAGGCCTAGTAGATTATGTTTTATGCCCTGGAGATAAAATGAATATGACACAAGAATTTGAAATTGAGGACCCAAATGAATATTCTGATCACAGTGTAGTAAGATTTTCAGTAAGTTTTAATTATGTCCCTAGAAACATTTTCACTACTGATTGTACCGGTAAACCATGTCCAGGACGCTACATCTGGAACCCTGTACAATCTAACGAGTACAAAAGTAATATTTTTAAGTAATGAGACGAAAACTATGTTAAACAAAATGAAGACCCTAATAAACAAAAAAGGCAAGCTAAATGAAACCGATGTTAATCAAGTCGTCGAGCTTTTTACTAATGCCATCAAGGCATGTGCAGATAATTTGTTTCTGAAAAAGCCTAACCGTCGGAAATCAGTGACAACATGTAGACATAAAGCAAAATAAATATCGCATTATTCGTATGACTGCAAAATAAAACGTAATCAATTCTTCAAAGCACTAAACATGTACAGATTAGAACAAACTGAGTGTGCACGTGTTAACATGACTAAGGCAAGAACAGAATTTTAAAAAAGCGTACGAAAATGGCGTAGAGAAAGCGCAGCGAGCGAAACCAAACACTTATTAGAGGCGCAATATAGAAACACCAAAGAGTACTGGAAACTACTGAAATCAGCAGGAAAGAAGCAAACCAATAATATGTGCCTAGCGGAATTCGCAGATTTGTTCAAAGAAATAAATTGCCCGAACAGTGAATTTTTCACGGCGGACGAAGATATTCGAAATACGATAATTGATTATCAAAATAGTACCGATATGCAGACAACGTTTGACGAGTTAAACTCGGAAATGTTTGAGGCGGAAGTGCGTAAGGCGATACAGCAATTAAAGAACGGAAAAGCGCTGGACCGGATTTATTGTTAAATGAATTTTAAATTTGTTTTGTTGATGAATTATTAGAGCATACTTGTCTTCTGTTCAACTGTGTATTTAAAAGTAGCATTTTCCCAAAAGCATGGTCAGAAGGTATCGTTGTACCGTTACACAAAATGGACAATATAAACGATGTTAGAAAGTATAGGGGTATTACCATTCTTAGCACATTGGGTTAATTATTCACAAGGGTTTTAAACAATAGATTAAGTAATTGGGCAGAAAATAAGTATGTATATGTTGAAGCACAAGCTGGCTTTAGAGCTGGTCTCGGTACAGTGGATAACTTATTTGCTTTAAATGGCCTAATTACCCAGTCATTGAAAAAGAATAAACATAAATTTTATTGCACTTTTGTAGATTTTTCCAAGGCTTTTGATTACATTGTACGAGACTGCCTTTGGTATAAATTATTAAAGATAGGGGGTCAAAGCAAATGTAGTAAACATAATTATGTCAATGTACCATGGGGTAAAAACCTGTGTAAAATCGAATTCAATATTATCAGAGAGCTGTGAGTGTTTACCGGGAGTTCAGCAGGGCGAAAGCCTATCCCCTTTTCTGTTCAGCATGTACTTAAACGATCTTGACGAGGAGCTTTCAAAATCAGAATGTGAGGGGATAGATCTAACAACTCTTAAGCTTTTTCTGTTGTTATATGCTGATGACATAACACTTTTTTCTGAAACTAGGAAAGGTATGCAGCAAGCGCTTGATAACTTACACGCTTACAGCAGTAGGCGGGGATTAACGGTAAACGTTGAACAAACTAAGATCATGATCTTTAGACGGGGAGGACGTTTATGCAAATATGATAGATGGTTGTTTGGGACACACGAGGTCGAAGTTGTTAATAAAATAAAATATTTGGGTATTGTATTCACATATAGTGGGTCTTTCGACGAAGCACAGAAGTGCCTAGCCGAAAATGGGCAAAAGGCGGCATTTGCACTGCATAAATATTGTAGCAAATTTATAAATCTTAATCCAGCTCATTATTGTAACTTATTTGATAAACTTGTATTACTAGTGCTTTGCTATGGGTGTGAGGTATGGGGATTCCCCCGGGAGACGAAATAGAAAAATGCCATCTCAGATTCTGTAAACAGTTAGTAGGTGTTAAACAAAGTACCCCACGTAGCACTGTATATGGGGAACTTGGAAGGGTACCACTAAGGATAACTATGGAAACACGAATATTAAAATATTGGTTTAAACTTCTAAATTCAGAACCAAACAGAATTGCCAGATGTATATATATAATGTACTGTATCGTGAGCTAAATGAATCAGCAAGTATCAATAATTGGGCAAACAGTTTAAGGAATATGTTACGTAATAGAGGTTTTAACAATGTTTGGTTAGCGCAGTGCAGAGGAATCGATGTAAATATTTGTATTAATGGTTATAAACAGAGAGCAACTGACAATTTTCTGCAGGGATGGAGGGGACAGCTAGAGGCCAGCAATAAAACGAAATCATATAAGAATGTTGCTGTTGATCCGTCATATAAGTTCTATCTGGATATGATTACAATACCGAAATTTCGCAAAGCGATGACCAGGTTACGAACTAGCTCTCATAGACTCCGTATTGAAACTGGTAGGTGGAACAAACCTTTCCCTATTCCGACGGCAGATAGATTTGTGGAAGATGAGTGTCATTTTATATTAGTTTGCCCAATTTACAAAAATCCACGAAAACAATATATAAAACAATATTATTGGAATAGGCCCAGCATATATAAGTTTCACGAACTACTGCAATCATGCAATTGTACAATTATACGAAAACTGGCTGCCTTTATTCATTATGCGTTTGCGCTTCGAGACGAATACATGACCAAATAATAGTTTATCTTATTACACTGAATCCATGCATCTTACTCACACATATATATAGGAATATACTTGTTAGTGCCAGTAGTAATGGGGGTATTTGTACGTTATTGTTCTTCCCAGCAGGGGGTCTTCGAGAACAATGGTTTTTTCAGGAGAACAAAAGAAAAGCTTGCGGAATGGAATGTTGAGAACAATGGCGCACAGAACGCCAGGCATTCTAGAGAACAATGACGTACATAATGCCACGTTTTTCTCGATAACAATGACGTACAGCCGCACGTTTTTTTGGATTTGCAACACTCTGGAATGTTCTATTATTTTGAATTAGTTAACCCTTAAAAGTTTAAAAGTAGTGTATTTTACGTTTGAACGTAGTGGCGGCGCGCCCCCCTCCGTGGTTATCTACCATTGTAAAAATAATAAGAGAGTAATGTAAAAAAATAGAGTTTAAGAGGTGGTCTGATAACGGAGGTCGTATGAGGTTGAGGATGTATGAGGAATTACGGTATTGATGTTTGAAAATAATTGGACTGCTTCGTCGCTAACGTTATTAGTAAACTGTAGAATATTTAGAAACTGCCCTGTAAGCTGTTACTGTCTTAGCAACAGGTACCAGACAGATTAGCAACAAAATATTTAAAATAATCTTGTATTAATGGTATGTTCGGTTGGAATGGTAACCAAGACTTGGTGGTGATGGATTGTATCCTGGGTTAAAAAGAAGTTAACCCTAATACTGATGAATATATAGCTAATTTTCATCGATACCATACAGGTAAACTGTTGATAATTTTGAAATTAATTTGACTATTTTTTTGTTGAATATTTTGATGGACTTTTAACCGTCATTACGTACAAATTGTTTCTTAAATACTTTGCAATAACGTCACTCGTTTTAGATACGACAGTTAAAATGTGGTCATTATATCTCTGAGGGTTCCGTTTACAGAATTGTATGTAGAGCGTACTTATGCTAAAAAGATTATTTGTTGCGTATGATTTAACCATACATCTTGAATAGCCGTGAGATCGGTCCTTAATCGAGTTACAAACATGGCACGTATTAATAATGAAAGAATGTTGAAACACCACCCGTCTCGTTCTAAGCACGGGATATTACAATGTCCTCGACGAGATTTTTTTTTAAAATCGATAATAATTCCTGCACCCGCTCACTGGCTATTGCTGTTTACCGACGCTTAAAGATACGACAATTAAGAGCAACATTTTGAGCTTAGTAGCATAATCATAGATGGCCGTTGCTACAAATATAAATATATCCTTGTGGCTACAGAGCAGTGATACATTAAAACTATGTTTTTTACTATATAATTCAGTCCTGCCCTAAGCGACCACCTCGTGTTACGTCATTACATGGATGCTATTAACCCTTTTAACCCTAGAATTTCTTCAAGAAAATGTCAATTTTCTTCATATTCATATTTGTGGTACAAGAGAAGACTATTTTTGAAAATTAATCTTCGGAATGACTGGCACTGCAGGCTATCCATTTGTCTAGTCATTGCGCCGGCAAACACTCCACCCCCCCCCCCCCTCCCCCCACCAACCACCATCATCATCACCAACACCCACCACCAACAACACCACCACCTCCACCACTATGACCTACACCCAACACCATGCATTAACACCACCACCACCACCCATGCACCCGCCAACCCAAAGCAGATTTCTTCATATTCATACTTGCATCCTTAGAGAAGGCTATTTTTGAAAATTTATCATCGGAATGACTGACACTGACAGCTATCCATTTGTCTAGACATTGTGGTAGGAATGTGTGAGAGCGCTGTGTTTGAAAAAAATGGCATATAGGTTGGAGAGGGTAAGTCAATGAGGATTTAATAAAGGTCTCGCTCATATGCACATGTGCTAATGTGTGATACTGCTAGTTATACGTTGTACCCGTATGCGTGTGTGCATGCCCTGGTGTGCGCCCTTGTGCACATGCATGCGCCGAAAGACTATTTTTGAAAAGTTATCATCAGAATGACTGGCTCTGCTGGCTATCCATTTGTCTAGACATTGCGACAGCAAACACCACCCAGCAAACACCCACCACCTCCACCCACCATCATCACCAACACTCACCACCATCACGATGAGCATCAACACCACCACCTTCAACATCACTGCCACTTGCACCACCAACGCCAGTACCGACATCCACCACCAACCACTAGGCACCACCACCACCACCGCATGTTGCGGATTGCGACCGCTTGTTGCGGATTGCAGGCGTATGTTGTGGCTTATGGGCGCATGATGCAGATTTGCGGGCGTATGTTGCGGATTGCAGGCGCATGATGCGGATTTGCGGGTGGCAACAAGTGCATGTACATGCCTGAACACGCATACACACCAAAATGTATGCATACATGTGCGGATGCATGAGGTCTGCATGTTGTGGATTTGCGGGCGTATGTTGCGGATTGCGGGCGTATGTTGCGGATTGCGGTCGCATGATGCAGATTTGCGGGTGCGTGATGCGGATTTGCGGGCACGTGATGTGGATGGCAACAAGTATATGTACATGTCTGAACACGCATACACACCAAAATTTATGCATACATGTGCGGACTCATGCGGTCCACATGTTGTGGATTTGCTGGCATATGTTGGGAATTGCAGGCGTATGTTGCGGATTGCGGCGCATGATGCGGATTTGCGGGTGCGTGATGTGGATGGCAACAAGTATACGTACATGTCTGAACACGCATACACACCAGAATTTATGCATACATGTGCGGATGTATGCAGTCCACATGTTGTGGATTTGCTGGCGTATGTTGTGGATTGCGGGCGCATGTTGCGGATTGCGGGTGCATGATACGGATTTGCGGGCGGATGTTGCGGATTGCAGGTGCATGATGCGGATTGCGGGCACATGGTGCGGATTGCAGGCGCATGATGCGGATTGCGGGTGCATGTTGCGGATTTGCGGGCGCATATTGCGGATTTGCGGCCGCAGTACATTTAATCCTATAAATGGTACAAATTCATTCACTTTTCTCATTCCAGTTTAAACATCGCAAAGTGGCTGGACGTGTAACTGCAGAGTAGTTAGGCAGTCAGATTTCTTTGAAGAACCTTGTAACTTGAATACTTGCTAGATTTATCCTATAATCAATATGCCGAGACATAAATGTTTTGAATGTGCTTCAACTTTTAATAGGTCAAATGACCTGAAGCGGCATAAGATCCGATTCCATAATGATGAAGATAGCAAAAATCTAGACAGTGAAGATGAAGAAATGACAGAGATGAATAGTGACGATGATAAGCCAGTGGAGTCGGAGAGTGAAGTCGGTAATGACTCAGCAGAGACTGAGAGTGAAGATGAAGGTGAAGATGAAAAAGAAGCCATAGGCAATGAGGAACTATTTACCATATTCCAAAATATTAAGCAGGGTTTAGACGCTGAACAATCAGGATGAGGATGGTGAAGTGGACACAGACCCAAATGGTGTAGGCAATGTGCCTATTTCCGTATATGCTGATGCTTTAGTTACAAAGTGTATGGACATAATGCTCCAGTCGAGAAGATTACAAAACTCTATGCTCATTAAAATAATTCGTCAGGAAATTAAAGATTTTATCGGCGAGGGGTACGCATACGATGAGGCAGTATTCTCAGCTTTTCGAAAAAGAGAGTTTCTGATCAAGAAGTACATAAGGAACCAACTAGATGCTGAGGATAATGATGATGATTCTGTCGGTGATAGATCTGATCCATAAGGAATCAGTCATCGATAAAATGGATCTCCAGAACATTGACTATTTGTTTATACTACATCAACTATATGTTTTATCATATGTAATATTTACTTCAATGTAAATATATGGATACAAATAAAACATTGGTTCTTTATGCACATGTTGATTTGATGATTGTAGCTGCCCAGCCGGATCCCCACACATCCCTCGATATACAAATCGGAGTGCAGTTCTACTTAGTGGTGGTGGCGGTGTGGTTGGCGGTTGATGAAAGTAGGTGTTGTGGTGGATGATGGGGTGGGGTTAATGCTTGGTGGTGGGTGTTGGTGCTTAGTGGGTGGTGGTGCTGGTGGGGATAGAGGGATGGTGATGGTGATGATGGTCGGTATTGGTAGTAGGTGGTTGCGGCCACAATGTGCAGACAATGGTTAGCCAACTATATTAATTTTGTTGTCGGGGTCTCATTGACTAAGTACTCATAATGCATTCATACTGTGTGTATCCGGACATGGTAATTTTTCCTAGTTTTATTACCTTTAACTGGCTGACTGGCGAGGTGTTTCAGACATTTTAGGGATCTACTTCCTAGGAAAATATTTTGGAAACGATTTGAGCAAAAGTTCATGGAGACTAATTATTTTCAAAATATTCACTAAATATCATGAAAATGATTTGATAGAAAGTTGTCGCTAACACCGCAGTCAAATTATTTTCAAAATATTCGTACAACGCACATTGCCGGCCTTGTAAACAAGTACGCTAGTATACCTCATCCCTCGTGCCAGGCAGCACCATGCTAGCATAACTCATCCCTCATCCTCCTCACTCGTTTTACCTCAGTTATGTGACCACCCCTACACTCATTCCAGGGATGTTATTTTCTGATTTTTTTCAAACCTAAATCATGGCGCATTGGTAGTTTAAGCGAATAGTTTTGATACTAATCTGACATAGGAAGCTACAATTCGCACTAGCGCCTTCGTGCGCACAAACTCTTAAAAAAGTGCTGTTCAATGTGATAACTTGACATAGGAAGCCACAATTCCGCTTAGTTTCAAAATACCTTTTTACTACAACCACTAGGGACCGCATCGACCACCTAATACGTTAAACGATACAAGGGTGGTCGTCATTATTCGTCAACGATGACGACTGTGGGGCATTGTTCCCACCATTTTTATAACAATTTTTAAAATTTAATAATTAAATGACTGACGCTTTAAAGACCACTCCTTAAATACGAGATGCATGATTATTATCTATGTAATATTATGCATACAACATCGCTTGGCTTAGCTATATATTACCCGCATAAAGATGTACTTTGCTCTCTTTAAAAAAATTAAATGACTGGTAGGAAGCCGCTTAGTTTTGATGGTTTTAGATGAAGGTTAACGCATTTGCATACAAATTGAAGGATTAAAAGCGAATCATAGATGCTTTCTGCACAATAACGAGGTGGTCAGAGAAAACATATTTCCCAGGTTACTTTTTTAACACGCACAGATTTTTACGCGCATAAACCATTTAACAAACCGATCCATCGCATCTAGCCCGTGAACATATCCAAGTTTTTCGCCTGCATGTACGTGTCATTATATGGAGGCCAGTACGCGACAGTTTTTGATAGGACGCTAGTCATCTCACGCGATATTCCTTACATTTTTTGTAGTAGAGCGATGTAGTATAAATGTAAATGTTAATGCGGATTTGCGTGCGCGTGTTGCGGATGGTAACAAGTATATGCACATGCCTGAACACGCATACACGCCAAAATGCATGTGTACATGTGCGGCCGCATGCGGGCGCGTGTTGCGGATTTGCGGGCTCGTGTTATGGATGTAGACTTGTTAACTTGTTGCGGATGGCACCAAGTATATGCACATGCCTGAACACGCATACATGCCAAAATGCATGCGTACATGTGTGGCCGTATGCGGGCGCGTGTCGCGGATTTACGGGCTCGTGTTGCGGATGGCAACAAGTATATGCACATGCCTGAACACGCATACACGCCAAAATGCATGCGTACATGTGCGGCCGCATGCGGGCCGCGCGTTGCGGATTTGCGGATTTGCAGCCGCAGTACATATATTCCTATAAACGGTACAAATTCAATCCATTTTCTCATTCCAGTTTAAACATCCCAAAGTGGTTGGATGTCTAACTGCAGAGTACTTAGGTAGCCTTAGGCAGTCAGATTTCATCTCACCTGATATTCCTTATATTTTTTTGTAGTAGAGCGGTGTGGTATAAATGTATATTGTAATGTACATTTGGCTAAAATGGCCAGCAGTACAAACTTTGACGGATCAGACACTGGGTATGTGCGATGTCGTTGGTGTTCCATCGACATCCGCGACACCATATTATGCCGACGGTCGAAACACGAGAGGGTTTGTAGGCGTATGATCAAGAAAACAGAACCTAAAGAGATGGTGTACACCTGCAAGGAGTGCTATTGTCTATTACCAATCAAACAGTATCCGCATGGGTGTCCTGTAATCGGTGATACTCTGACTGACATACAAAAAGCAAACATGACGCAGTTTGTTACCAAACTGACAACTGCGCCTGTGCGGATCTGCGAAGACTGAGACCTATCTCAAAGCACGGCCCTTTTCAGGGCTCACAAATCATTCGAAAGAGAACTCTTTATCTGTTCAAAAAAATAAAATAATGTAATAAAGTTTTTACACACATTCTGATCCGTCAAAAGTGGTCGATGGACCTATAACCCGTGTAACGCAACGCTCTGATTTTTGAAAATTAAATGACTGGGAGTTTGTTCATATTTTAAAAAAATTTAATAATTAAATGATTGACGCTTTAAAGACATAAATATGGTAGATAAAACTATCCATATAATATTATACAACATCGATCGTCAAGGATGACCATTTCCATAACAATTTTGAAAATTTAATAATTAAATGACCGCCATTTTTTTCAATGACTTAAACCAAGGAGGGGGTTAATGGTGACTACACCACCAGCGGCTTATAATCAATTATTTTCAAAATATTCGTAGGAGATATCGCGCAAGACGTTGCCTCGGCGAATACACTAGCATATACGTCAGCCATCCTCCTCATCTCTCGTGACACATCTACGAGCGACCACCTGCATTTTCTTAAAGGACCACCAGCAGAATAAAGGCACGCTCATGCACGGAGATCAATGCCTAGCAGAGGATGGCTGAGATAGCATTCATCCCTCCTCCTTCGACCGCCGTTATCAGACCACCTCTCTCTTACCTAACATCGCCTAATAAGAAATTAAAATTTACACACTCAAATCGTTTTCAAAATATTCAGCAAGCAATCAATTTATTCAGCAAACAATCAAAATATTCAGCAACCGATTATCATAATATTCAGCAACCAATTATCAAAATATTCTGCTACCACTCAAATTATCAAAATATTCAGTAACAAATTATCAAAATATTCGTACATCGTGCATACCTTGTAAACAAGTACGCTAGCATCGCCCTCATAATCATCTAGCAATATCAACTGAGGAGGAATGCTATATCATTCCGACTCAACTGACACAGGAAGTCAAATTATTTACAAAATATTCGTACATAGAGCATTGCCTTGTAAACAAGTACGCTAGACCCTCAAAACCAACTTCTACTGAGCAAGAGTGTTAGACTCATCTAACAGATTATTAACAAATATGTTGAATACATTTGAAATAGAGGATCTATTATTCGGCGACAATAAAACGCGTGAATACTTTCTCGGTGTTTTTCCAATTGACAATGTACCCGCACATATTAAATATCTCCCGGCCTCATTAGTAATAAACACGCATCCCAGTAATAAATCCGGACAACATTGGGTGGCGGTTTATTACAGTAGAAATGGAAATGCTGAATACTTTGATCCATATGGAAGACGCCCTTCTGACGGAAGAATGATATCAAATGTACAAAATGGACACCGTGCGCGTGTTTATTATTACAACAATGTACGTGTTCAACCATCCGTGATGACAACTTGTGGATATTATTGCGTATATTTCTTATACCATCGTTCGAGAGATGTACAAATGAAACACATATTATGGGCCCTAAGAAACAGAGACAAAAATGACGCGATAGTGAAACGTCTGACGCGCAGGATTATGAAGAAAAAATTATCATATTTAATGTATAATTATTTATGTACTATGTTTTCTTTTTAATTATCGTGAATAAATGTCGCTAATATCTATCATAATATTCAACAAAAAATAGTTTTTCTAATACGTTAGCGACGTCAAATTAATTTCAAAATATTCAACAGTTTTCCTGTATGGTATCGATGAAAATGAGATATGGGGAATTCATCGGTATTAGGGTTAACTTCTTTTCAACCCATGATACAATCCATCACCACCAAGTCTTGGTTACCATTCCAACCGAACATACCATTAATACAAGATTATTTTTAATATTTTGTTGCTAATCTGTCTGGTACCTGTTGCTAAGACAGTAACAGCTTACAGACAGTCTCTAAATATTCTACATTTTACTAATAACGTTAGCGATGATACAGTCAAATTATTTTCAAAATATACATCAATACCGTAATTCCTCATACATCTTCAACCTCCTCCTCATCCTACGACCTCCGTCATCAGACCACCTCTCAAAATCTATTTTGTTACTAATCTATGTGGTAGCTGTTGGTAAGACAGTAACAGCTTAGAGGCAGTCTCTAAATATTCTACAGTTTAATAATAACGTTAGCGACGAAACAGTCAAATTATATTCAAACATCAATACCGTAGTTCCTCATACATCCTCAATCTCATACGACCTCCGTTATCAGACCACCTCTTAAACTCTATTTTTTTACATTACTCTCTTATTATTTTTACAACGGTAGATAACCACGGAGGGGGGGGGTGCACGCCGCCACTACGTTCAAACATAAAATACACTACTTTTAAACTTTTAAGGGTTGACTAATTCAAAATAATAGAACATTCCAGAGTGTTGCAAATCCAAAAAAACGTGTGCGGCTGTACGTCATTGTTATCGAGAAAAACGTGGCGTTCTGTACGTCATTGTTCTCTAGAATGCGTGGCGTTCTGTGCGCCATTGTTCTCAACATTCCACGCCGCACGCTTTTCTTTTGTTCTCCTGAAAAAACCATTGTTCTCGAAGACCCCCTGCTGGGAAGAACAATAACGTACAAATACCCCCATTACTACTAGTGCCTCGGTCTAGTTATTCCGTCTGTCTTTCTGTTTTCATCTATATGTTTTACTTTGTCTCATAGTTAGTCTTTCATGCTTTAAAACTATTATATCTATCTGCTCCTCATCACAATTTTCAGCGACCCTACAGAGCCAGTAAAATACTGTACCAGCCATAAATTCTGCAGAATATCAGCATCACTGATAGCGCTGCAGGGTTCTTGGATGGCCGAATTGATTAAAGTTGACGTCATCATTTTATGTTATCAATACGTCATAATAATTTCACGATCACCGGCTTCATAATCTATCTGTCGTCGTTTAGAGTTACATACCGACTGAAAAAACACACAAAAAAACTAAATCTGACAACGCAGTGGCATAATCTTGGGAATCACTTTGTGTGATAGTCTAGCGTCATGAGTGGATAATTTATATTTCTCAGAGTGGCTGCGTAGGGTGCGTGCACCTGGGCGTGCGTGTGTAGGCAGGGACGAGTGAAGTGAGGGGTGGGCATATGTGTGGGTGATTTGATACAGAAAACGTGAAGACAAATCTGTCAGCTCATCTGTATTTGTAATTTCAAAAAGTTACAATCTCATCTAGTGAATATCGTTTAATGTATTACTGTCATCAATCGAATTAGTTTCAAAATATTCAACAGTAAATAAATGCATCAAGGACATAAAAACACTGTAATTATACATCCAAGCAAATAAACATACAACTCATACACGATATAGCATAAGGACAACAGAGTGAGAAGGTCACCAATCGAATTAGTTCCAAAATATTCAACTGCAATTAATTATATCATGGAAATAAGAACACAGTAATGATGCATATATGCAAACATACATGCAATTCATAAACTAAATAGCACAAGGACAATAAACAGAGCAGATCGACAGTCAAATTAGTATCAAATATCCAACAGCTATCATGTTGTTAGCTTAACAACAGTATGCAATTTGCATAATTGGAGATGGCACAAGGAGGATATATTGTGAGAATCCTTGTCAGCCAAATTATTTTCAAAATATTCAATCTATAGCAAAGCGTAATCCTAATAATGACATACAATTCGTAACCGAATGCGTGGGTGGGTTGGGTGGGACTTAACCGGGTCTCACTTCTCCATCCACTTTCGTTTCGGTTACATGTAAAAAAGGAGAAGAGAAGCCCGGGTGAAAGCCCTATGGGTTATCGGGTTGGGACAGTTCCAATAAGCAAATATATTAATTCTGTATTTAATTTTCCATTATTAATTGATCTCAATAGGCGCAATAGCTGGATTTGATAGAATCTTATACTCTTGTTAATTTATGTATATTTGTATTGTGCAACATTATTGTGTTAATTTCTATGTTCGATGTTCTAATATTATAAATTCTGTTCGGTATTTTGGGGCTGGTTGTTTGGTGGGTGTTGGTGCCATAGGTAGAAGCACCTCGCTGGTCCGATTGGTTCCAAAATACGCAACAGCTTTCTATGCATAGTTACTTGGTGTCGTCATTTGGAGATCACTTTGCTGTAGTGTTTTTACGGGTGACCTGGAATATCTCGTGGTATGGTTGATTTGCACTGCATACCATTTATATATTTTGTAACCTCAATTATTGCTGTAACTAAATGCATTAGCCTAACTATATTCGTACTGTATTAGTGTATTAATAACTTGTAGTTTACTAATCTTATTGCATATTTTCGTAACGATATTGTACACCGTCGTACGCCTCCGTACGTGGGAATGTGCGTTTTGTGCGTGCGCTTTTGCATGTGTGTGCGTGTGAAAGTGTGCGTGCGTGCGTACGTGCGTGTGTGCGTGCGTGGGTGCATGCGTGCGTGCGTGCGTGCGTGTGTGTGTGCGCATGCGCAGGAGTTCCTGCACGTGGGATTGCGTCTGGTGGTGTGCGTTCGAGTGCCAGGCACGTGCGTGTCTGCGCGCGTGGTTGCGTTTCTGTGCGGTTGAGTTGATGTGTGTATAAATTATTGCAAGATCAGAGTTAAATGTTAACATATACAGCCATAGTATACTTAAACTTATGTATTAATTGAATTTTATATACGGTATCCGTCATGTATATATTGTGTTCAATGTGCACTCAAGGGCCGATGGCATATTGTGGAAATAAACATCTATCTATGTATGAGTGTGGGAAGAGGGCGCGCGATCCAATATCAATGAACACACTTCGCACACTAGGCAGTTGCGAAGAGGGAAATGGACGTCAAAAATAGGGAATCCCATCTCTCAAGCAACGTAAATTGCAGGTTGTTAGCTGACGTCACAATTAAATGACATTAAGCCGGACATGAAAAGGGGCGAGCGTGTGATTGTGGCGGTCTGAACCATATGTTTTTTTGTGTAAAATTAATAACAATTATGTTTAGCATAATGAAACTAATACAGGTAGACTAGGAGCTATTGATGCGATTAGCAGAAATAATTCCATGTCAAATTATTTTCAAAATGTTTAAAAATATCCCTGTATTATTACCTTAAAATGGGATTCTGGGAACTCAGTACAGAGTGTGTTAAAATCGATTCAAACGCGTTCATTGAGAGATGTTGTTGGCATGGGTAGCAAGTAGCAATATCCCCGCGTTAAATTTGTGGACAGCTTCCCCGTAGAATATATGAATTCAGTTTTTAGTATGCCTCGGCGATCTCTAGCTAAGCTCCACATACGCTTTGCTCGTATTGGGATCAATCGATCAGTGCACTCCCTGAACCTCAATTTCCAGAAAACCATGCAGATCAGCTGTTGAATATTTCGGAACTAATTTGACTCGGTTATAGGCAGCAGCAGCGCCCAGTCAAATTGTTTTCAAAATATTCAACAGAATGTTGATTAAATAGTAAAGACATAAAATTCGTACAACTTGATGGACTATTAAACGTTTAAGACAGCCCACATCACGGCATTCATGACGTAATTGAGTATGACGCCAACCTACACGTGATGTTGTTGAGTATGACGTCATTTTGATTGATCGGATGGATTCCTCCATTACCTTATAATGTTGGATTCAGGGAATTCCGCTGTCAACGTTTCAAATCTTTTCCACACCGTGTAAAAGGTGGATTACGCTTGGATGCTTGAAGCCTCGTCAAAACCAGTCCAACAGCAAGAAATATAACTTAAATCGGCCATGGTTTAATAAAGAGTGTCGAAGAGCAAGAGAAAATTATCACGAGTTGCGAACCAGCTATCGACTTAGTAAAACAACCGCAAATCTTAATACCCTGATTAATGCTAGTAAAATATATAAATCCAACATGAATAACGCTATTGCTAATTACAAACGAAATTTTAAACTAAAAATAGAACAGCTATGTAGCACCAATCCACGAGATTATTGGAAAAGTATTAAGTTCTCGGACCCAATTCCAGATCCATGTGAAGTTAGTATTAATGATATATTTGAATTTGATAAATCTGTAATGCAAAGCGAGCATGCACATGTAACTGACACAGATATTGCTCCCGACCAGCCAGTTCCTGATACACCAATTAATGACGCCCTTAACAGGGAAATATGCGAAATGGAAATTAGAAAGGGAATACGCTCACTTAAATCAAATAAAGCAGCTGGCTGGGATAACATAATAAAAGAATACATCAAGTCAACTGAAAATATTATGGTTCCTATATACCATACGCTCTTTAATCGCGTTTTTAACACAGGAATTATACCAGGTGCATGGACAGAGGGGCTAATAAAACCTATTTACAAAGGAAAAGGCAGCCCAGAGGAACCACATAAATTTAGACCTATAACCTTAGTCAGCTGCCTGGCCAAATTATTTACTAGTATATTAACTAATAGAATAGACGATTACTTAGAACAAAATGAACAAATACAAGAAATTCAAGCTGGCTATAGACGTAAATATTCCACAACCGATCACCTGTTTGCAGTGCATGTCTTAATAGAAATTTTCAAAAAAGAAAGAAAAAACTGTTTTGTGTTTTTGTAGATTTAGAAAAAACTTTTGATAAAGTTTGGAGGGAGGTACTATGGGGGAAATTAATTAAAGAAACGTCAATGGGGAAATCTTAAATGCCCTCCGTAATATGTATATGGGCATACAATCTAAAGTATTGATGAACGGTATTGGCTCTGAAGCATTCACGGCTAACTTGGGGTTAAGGCAAGGTGAAATTCTATCTCCAATCCTATTTAATATATACCTAAACGATCTCAGAATTCCTGGAAAGCTCTGGTTGCAGTGGCCTGGCTCTGACAGAAAACATCAACCTCTATATCAAACCGTTAGGGATATTATATGCAGATGACACTGTTCTTTTCGCCGAGAGCCCGACAGACCTGCAATCAATATGGAACGCAAATGTGACCTATTGCCAAGTATGGAACCTTCGGATAAATAAAGAAAAAACAAAAATACAGATTATTGGTAGAAATAAACAGGGGTGGAAAAGGCAAAATTTTAGCAGTGAAGCTGAACAAATCGAAATAACTGACACGTACACATATTTAGGATTACATTTTTCCCACAATGGTAGATACCTCAAGGCGATAAAACACTTATGTCAACAAGCTAATAAAGCCCTCTACTCACTATACAGGCGAATTGAAAACATGTAATTACCTTTAAAGTGCCAACTAAAATTATTTGACTCGATGATTGTACCAATACTTATCTATGGATGTGAAATCTGGGGGATAGAAAATCTTTGCTTCAATAGAAAAAATTCAGGTACAGTTCTTTAAGCGGATATTAAATATTGCAAAAACAACGCCTAATTATACTATAAAATATAAATTAATTAATTTTTGGGAAAATCTCCCGAACGGCAAAGAAGCAAAACTATCATCTTTACTACACAAGTATATCTACAATGACCGTACCAAAGCAATACAGAATACAAATGGTTGACCACAGTTACATGCATACTTGAAAATGTGGGAATGGCTCAACTCTGGGAAACGCAGACCATAACAAATTCTAACATACGATATTTGAAACAAGTACTTAATGACCAGTAAATACAAACTTGGTCAGGGCAAATTACCACCTTGCCAAAAGCCAAAATATATAGTATATTCAAACTGAACTAAAATTAGAGCCGTATCTCAGAAAGCGAAATAAATTAAACAGAAGAACTTTAGTCAAATCTCGAACCAGTAATCATAAGTTGCTTATAGAAAAGGGAAGGTTTGAGTATCAGTATTCTTATGCGACTGTTTCTGTGATGACAGAAAAATATTTCTTCCAAAATATTATCATAACTGCCCAAATCAGTACAAATTCTGACAACTGCTCTCGAACACAAACTTATCTGCCCTAAGAAAAGTGTGCGCCTTTATACGGAAAATCTTTAAACAATTTGCATAACGGAAATTATTATTTTATTACCATATTGTAATATTTCAAACACAAATATCACTACTACTACTACTACTACTACTACTACTACTACTACTACTACTACAACTACTACTACTACTACTACTACTACTGCCACTACTACTACTACTGCTACTACTGCTACTACTGCTGCTGCTGCTGCTGCTACTACTACTACTACTACTACTACAACAACAACTACTACTACTACTACTACAACTACTACTACTACTACTACTACTACTACTACTACTACTGCCACTACTACTACTACTGCTACTACTGCTACTACTGCTGCTGCTGCTGCTGCTGCTGCTGCTACTACTACTACTACTACTATTACTACTACTACTACTACTACTACTACTACTACTACTACTACTACTACTACTACTACTACTACTACTTTTTTTTGGTTGAAAATCCGACGCTGACGCAGTCGGACAAACTTCACGGAGGAACTCCTTTAAAAAGGCTTGCAAACCCCCAGAAAAAAAACTGGTGAAATAGTAATATTACACCAAAACAAAAGATAAATAATGGGCATTAATACAATCAATAAATACATATGGCTTAAAACGTATAGATACAAAACAATAGGCTGATAAACATAACTTAACAAAGGCATTACTATTCAACCCAGGTGTAGTAGTAGACCCGTGTGGCGAATGCAACTATCCAACAAATGAAAAGTGCCTCGTCAATCAATAACAAATAAGTCAATCATTGACGCAGTGGGCTGATTCTTTAAAGATCAGCGGGCGTAGTAGCATTTCGGTAGTATAATTACATATAGTCGGCAGAAAAATTACAGAAAAATAGATTGCGCTAGATGGAAATAGATGGCGCTCTTGTTTACATTTTTGATTTACTTTGTTGTAAGGTTTTGTAAATTACCCGGGAACAAATAACCCTATAAAACCCTGTGCAAGTTTCTAAAATTACCCGGAACGATTTTATAATTCAATGGCACCTTACTTTGCCGATTGATTATTAAATTACCCCAGTCTGTTTATTTGTTAACATGAATTATTAAACATAACAGTATCAAAGTGCAGACTAAAATGAATTACAGGATACAGATTAATTAAAAGACACAGATAAATCAGCCGTAGTAATTAAGTCATTTAAGCTAGTGCAGGCTCATTTATTTTTACAGTTCCCAACTCCATTGAAACTATGTTTGTTTTCCACCATATGTCCTTGAATACTTTTTCTTTACCATGCTGGATTAATCTAAAATATTCGCAAGGATTATGATTCAGTAGCTCTATTGTGATTGCCCATAGATGGATTTTTGTCTGTGCACACCGATGTTTCCAAATGGGCCAAACACCTATGGTTAGCATTGTTACTAAAATAGTCCTTTCAGACTTTATGATATTTACACCGCTTGATCCAAATTCTCTAAATAAGACTACATGCATTTCTAGAACAATGGGCTTCGCTCCAAATTTTGCCAAGATTTGGCTGATATAGTCCCAAAATTGTGACGATATTGGACATCCCGCAAATAAATGCTCGATTGTTTCCTCGTCTGTTTGACATAAGTAACACCTATCAGAAGTCATAATATTGCACTTGTATGTCAAGTGTCCCACCCATAGCCGTCGATGTAGTAATCGCCACAATAAATCACAAGCCATATTTGGTATGTATGGAAAATGTAAGATTTTCCATACATTTTTTCAACTGGATGGTTTATAGCTTGAGTCATCCCATCTCCTAATTGCTATGGAAGGTGTTACTTGTTTTCGTCTCATAATGAGGTACCATTCCATGGATCTCATCTTGTATTTTAACATCTCATCGTCAAGAACTAATGCAAGTTGTAGAGTCAAACTATTATTTTTTACATTTGGCAGACGAAACCATTCAATTGGTACAGCATGTTTTATTTTATTTAGCAACCGCTGGACATCTATATGCCTCATATGTGTTTTTCTAGCTACTTCTTGCATTAAAATCCATCTACGTGTTTGAGGGTGTATCATATCAGATAAATGTTGAAGGCCATATTTTGCATAGGACGGTAGATAAAGTACTGTATTGTTATAACATATATTACATATATTACTATTGCCCCACAATTGTTGTTCTAATACTTCCTTCCAGCACGTAGGTGGAGGCATGTATCTGTCAAATATTTCTAGCTCCTTAACTTTTTAAACACATCTGCTATCATTTGGCTATTCCGAGGTGGCTTCTTTGAGGTATAAACATGCTCCGCCAGAAATGGGGCTTCAATTCTCTCCATGAGAGCTCTTGAAACACATGCCCGTGTCTCATCTGATGTAATAAGATCATTCAAAAATTGTAACCTTAAAGAAACACATTTAACTTTAATATCAATTAAATCAAGTCCTCCTTCTAACTTAGCATTATTGAGAACACGATGGGAAACTAAATGATTATTTTCTTCCCATATGAATGACAATATCAACTCATTAACCTCCTTTTCTACATGTTTTGGCATGTGTACAACAGATGTTGTATACCATAGCCCAGATAATACCAAGTTGTTGACAACAAAGACTCCACCAAAAATTGAAAGATGACGACGCTTCCAATTTGCTAATATGCTCTTAAGCTTAGATACTCGTTCATTCCAATTTTGTGTTGTATTCGGTTTCCTGCTAAAATAGATGCCTAAAATCTTAATGGTATCATTAGACCAATTGATTTCAAGTGGCTGGTCATTCGGCTCTTTCCATGGCCCCAAAAATAATCCTTTGGATTTTCCTTTATTGATTTTCAAAACCAGATGCATTTTGGAACTCTTCTAGTACGTGGTTTAAAATTGCAAAATCATTGTTTGAACTAGCAAACACAGTTGTGTCATCAGCATATTGTGACAGCTTAAGTGGTCTTTCTATGCCACGAATACATATGCCTTGAAAGTTATTATTTTGCCTCAATGCTATGCCAAGGGATTCCATCACAATAACAAATAATAATGGCGATAGGGAACACCACTGTCTAACACCACGTTCTAAGACAATTTCTCTGGATAATTGATTGTTCACTAAATAGCTACTCTTGATATCCGTATATAAAATCTTAACCCATTTAATAAAGTTTGAGCCTAACCCAAACGATTGCAAAGAATTAAAAAGAAAATCCCATTCCATACGGTCAAATGCCTTTTTGTTGTCCACAGCAATCACAGCTGAAGGGATGCTATCCTTCTCAACCAATTGCATAAGGTCTCTTATTAACATGGTATTGGTTAAAATTGTCCTCATAGGCACAGCACATGTCTGCTCTGTTCCAATGATTTCTCCTAAAACACTACCTAGTTTCAATGTTAGTGCTCTAGATATTATTTTGTAGTCTACACATAGTAGAGAAATTGGTCTGTAATTCTGAATTAGACGTCTGTCATTTCGTTTATATATTAGCCTTACGTATGCCCTTACGTATAGTTGGTGGTAAATGGCCTTTCTCAAAGATTTCAGTGGCTAATTGTTCCATTATTGGACCTACAAGGTGCCAAAACGTTTGGTAAAATTCAACTGGAAGTGCCAGAAATCTTTCCATTAACAGTAGCTTTCCGCAATACACCTCAACCCCAACATACACACACACACACACACACACACACACACACACACCTCCCCCCCACCACAACACCCTCCCCACCACACCACACCCTCACAATAACGGTTCCAGCCTATTCATGTCTGGACACGAGGCTTTGTCAGCCAATTTGATCCGCAAATAGATTAACCTACCGTGAGTAATTACTTAGACCCTGCTTTAAAAAACAGGAGTGGCATGTCATTCAGTAAGTTGCGCGCGCTGGATTTCGAATTGGAATATTAGTAACATCTTTTATATGATCAAAACCCATATATTCGATGACGAGGCAAACATAATGTAAACACGTGAAAGATTATTGTTTACTTTATCGTAGTATGCAAGCCCAGGAAACAACGTGGACATCTCTCCATCATAATGACAGTCCTGCTCTTGCACGACGTTAGAAAGATGTTGGCAAATGTTTCCTCCTATAGAAGATCAAATCCGCAAATTTACAGAATGCTGACAGAAGTGCTTTAATCCTTTAATGGTGGAACCGGCCTCTATACTGGTTCTACGGAGTGTCCATTTGCAGTCCAAAAGAATGCTATTTTTGAAAATAAATAACCGAGCCAGTCATTCCAGTGGTAACTTCTAAAATAATAAGCTTCTATTGGCCAGCAAATGGACATTTTATGATCACTTTAAAAAAGAACGTAGTTATGCCGATATAGTCTACGCACAACGTCTGCTGACATCGATCGTTCTATCAAAGCGCTGGAGTGTGTACAAAATAGAACATAATGCATATCGAGTATATTCGATACCATCTAGAGAACAGAGATTCATCAATTCCTCAATCAAGCTAATTTTGATGATCACAAACTACGGCTGGTGAGACTCCTTCCTAGCACCAAATACAAAGTTAACCGTGCAGATCACATCAGCAGGTATAGCAAGGTTTGGCATAGCAATAGAATCACCACAGGGACATGGTTTGTCACCAGCTCTATTCACATATTACCTCGCTGCAGTTCAGTCAATTGTTCGAGAACGGGCGACAAGACCAATCCATCCAATCTCAAAGCTAGGTAAGTATACCACCGGAGTATGCAGCTTATAATGGTTTCATCGACCAAGAAAATGGCTGCCTTGATGAACTGCTTCCAATAGCTACAAAACAGCCCAAATGCACAAACCTCTTCTCCAAAACCTAATGGAGGAATCTTGCCTTAGCTATGCCCCACCTATCTCTAGCTAAGCTCCACCAACACTTGGCTTGTGGTTGGAACGATCGACCCCTGGACCCCATGACTATCAATTTCCAGAAAGCTCTGCATGTAAGCTCTTGACTATTTTGAAACTAATTTGACTGTATGCGTTTGGTGCCTATGACAGCAACAGCGCCCAGTCAAATTAGTTTCAAAACATTAAACACCACATTTATTAAATAGTAAAGACACACAATTGGTACAACAACGCTTAGTCTGTCATCAATTAAGCGTTCGTGACGAACTTATCTGCGTCACTCATCTTCTTCTTCTTTTCGATCGCTGGTATCACACTTGGAGAGCCGTTCTCAAGATGAAATCTGTGGTTTCTGCAGTTCTTCCACAGGCCCATACAGCTTTTCAAGAAAAGAGGTTGACAAAGGCTGATACGTACTGCAACATTGAAGTATGTGCTCTGTGGTCTGTACTGCTTCTCCACAAGGACAAGCGGGCGATGTCGTAAGGTGGAACCGCCTGTACATGTGTTGGTTTAGTCTGTTATGTCCAGTTCTGAGACGAAAAATGGTCACTTGCTCTGGCCTCGAGAGATGATGGTAGGCATCGTCTGATTGAGGTGTTCTATAGAGTGACTTGATGATAGTCTTCATCTCTGTATGTGTAACCATGTTTTCTGTCTGATTCTCTTCTGCACCCACCTTTGCCATCTTGTCTGCTTCCTCATTTCACTCATGACATCATTGGTTATGACAGCATCGCACACGTCAGGTAGTTGATTATGCCATCATATGATTGGAACCCAGCCTAATCTCAATCTCTGTACTTTACATACTGTGCCACAGTTCCCCTCTCCGTGAGGGTAACGCAGCAGCTATGGTCAACATTTTAACATATTATTTGAATGTCAGCGAAGGCGCCAGCTCAGAAAGCATTTAAATGTTCAGTACTCGGTGCCAAAAGGTATCAGTATGCGGAGGATGCAATAACACAATTTTGTTCACATTTTTTCCATCATACCTAAAATATAATCATAGACCACTAAAAACATAAAAGAAGATAAAGGGGCGTATGATGCTAAGAATTCAAAAGAGGCAGTGGAGAAGGCTGAAGAAAATTGGTTGGAGCTGATATAGGTTTCCACTCCTTTTAGCCGCAGGAAATTGTCACTCATCATCATCCTCGCAGTAAGTTGGCGTATACATATTTGAAATAATTAGTTAAATAATGTTACCGAGATATATATTAGATTACACACCAGAACGCATCTTTTACAGTATTAGCTTAACAAAAGCTTGACTCACGTGTTTCTATGTAGACATGTTATTGGCGAAACTTATTGATTCGATTTGACCGGATCGGTTTTTCACACTAGATGTCAGATAACGTGCTTAGCTGTCTACCGTAGGTGAGATTGGACGTGTGTATACGAGTATGTTGACGAATTTGACTTGACGTAACACGCTTGAACTGGCCACAATCAGATTTTACTACCCCTGATCGTTAGATAACATTACGACAGAAACGCAATTAGAATTGCGGATACGTGATGCTCAAATCTCTTGACCGGGTATTCGAACCTCAGGCCAACTGGAACAATATATACACAATGTGATTACAGAATAATTAAGTTATCTCTAACCTTATATGCTGTCGCGCAGGCTGGGCACGTTGAAACACGCTGCGTAAAGTGGCATCCCTATAGGATGAGCGGGGTGAGGAAGTTGTCGTCGTCGTCGTCGCTGCCGCCGCCGCCGCAGTCGTCGTCGTCGTCGTCGTCGTCGTCGTCATCATTATCACTAGGATCATTATTATCATTAGTATCATTTTCATTACCTTTATTATCAACACTATCATCATTATTAACATAACCATTATTGTCATGGTCTGAATACATATTCCCTTGTTGGTGTCTTCTCTAACAAGAGGATACAACAGTGCAGATGGAATGGTGAGGAGAGCGTCTCTTTGCAATGAGTGTAGCGATGTGACATATGCTCTAGAAATCAATGGAGGATGAGGAGGAGGGGGAGATGGAGGCGCGGGAGGAGATGGAGCCGGAGGAGGAGGAGGCGGAGGAGGAGGTGGAAAAGGATGAGGAGGAGGGCGAGGAGGAGAAGGAGGAGATGGATGCGGAAGAGGAGATGGAGACGGAGGAGGAGGAGACGAATGAGGAGGAGGCGGAGAAGGAGGAAGAGGAAGAAGAGGATGAGCAGGAGGAGGTGTGGGTGGGGTTGAAGAGGCGGGGGAGGAGGCTGAGGAGGAGGAGGTTGCGGAGGAAGAGGAGGAGGACGACGACGAAGGAGGGGTATGAGAATGAGGAGGAGGAAGGGATGAGGAGGATGGGAGTAGGGCGAGGAGGCGGAGGATGATAAGGAGGAGGAAGGGGAGGGGAGGAGGAGGAGGCGGCGGGGGAGAACGCAGAAGGAGGAGGAATGAGGAGGATGGCTGATGAGAGGGAGGATGGGGAGGAGGAGGATAGGGAGAAAGAAGGGAGTGGGCAGAGGGGCGGTGATGAAGGGGAGGGTGGGGGGAGGAGAACGAAGGGGAGGCGGAGGTGAAGAACGAGGAGGAGGACGAGGAGGAGAAGGAGGAAGAGGAGGAAGAGGGGAGGAGGAGGAGGAGGGAGGGGGAGGAGGTGGTCGGAAGAGGGGAGGAGTAAGAGGAAGCGGACGGGGAAGCGCAGGAGAAAGAGGAGGAAGTGGGCGAGAAGGCGGAACAAGATGGGGAGGGAAAGGTGTGGTGGTGGGTAGCGGAGTGTTGTAGTGGGGGAGGAGGAGAAGGAGGAGGAGGAGGAGAGGGGGAGGTGGAGGAGGAGGAGGAGAAGGAGGGGAAAAGTAACAGCGATAATCGCGCTGCCGTTCGTATCAGTAGCACCAGCTAAACGTTGCATTGAATCTGCGGCATCAAAATGCATAAAAATTGTCCCTATAGAATTGAATGGATCTATCAATACCGTACCATTTAATACCCGAGAGGACACGCCTATCCATCTAATCCCATGTATGGTAAATACCACTTAGCTATGTACGATCAATAACAGCTTATATTTCTTTTGCCGCATATTCAAGGTGTATTATAATTAGTGTTATAGCTCCGAGAAGCAGGACTATATAGCAGCTGTTAAATGTGTGTCACCACTAGCATTAAATTTTATGGCGGGTTGGCTTGATGAAAAAGGATCTCGAACCGCTTCCGAGATGCTTTGGATAAGAATTTGCCTTAATAAAGCAAGTTCCTGGGCGAATAGTGGGCCATTATCAGCCCAATAAGATACGCTATTGGTCCAGTACCGGCCCAGTAATATGCGTAATCGGGATGGAATTATGGGTTTTTATTTGTATTATCCAATCATATTGTTTGAGCAAGCAGAGTGGAAATATAGTTGCAATATAGTATTTTAACCATATACCAAATGCACATGTTCTACTATTATGAGGTGTGTTGGTGTGGGTTAATGAGTATGGGTGCGTATGTATGTACTATAGTATATATGTTTATATTTGGGTATGTGTACATGGACATAGATGTGTGCGTGTGTGCGTGCGTGTGTGCGTGCGTGTGTGCGTGCGGGCGTACGTGCGTGCGTGTATATTCTGTGACCAAACATATCGTATTGGGAGAGCAATCCATGCACTGCAACAATGTCATAATGTACACAGTGCAATGCATGGCTAAAGCAGATAACTTAAGATAGGTTACACAGTTTATGAGAACACAGTTTCCAGATTGTCGCAGATTATTATGTATAATATGCGACTGATCGGAGAGAAACCAGGACAAGTGAACATGGCTCACCTTTCCCGATTCATTGTAGATGTATGCGACAATCCTCAGTAATCTTCAGTATCTGTCCCAGTCCGAACACTGTCGGCGAGTGTCTGCCAATGACTGTAATGAAATGCTATTCCAGAATGCAATTAGAAAATGATCCGTGTATAGGATCATAAAATCGCGTACGCCTACCTGTCGAAGATTGTCTGCAACAGCCTCTGATCGCTTACGGCTGGTTTCAGTATTTTATGGAAACCAATCTTTAGTGTCATTGGGATTGTTGGCGAAACGTGAAATCGAGCTTCCACACAATATTTGTTCCTGTATTATTTGTACGTTGAGATTGAACACATCGGTAATAAATTGTAACTGCAATATGACTACATCCATAGATCGGTCAATATCTAGCTATATCCCGCCCATTTCTAGCTTTATACCGCCCATTTCTAGCTATATCCCCTCCATTTCTAGCTTTATCCCTTCCATTTCCCGTTATATCCCTTCCATTTCTAGCTATATCTCGCCCATTTATAGATATAGCCCGCCCATTTCTAGCTGAATTCCGCCAATTTCTAGCTATATACCGCCCATTTCTAGCTAAATCCCTCCCATTTCAAGCTATATCCCGTCCATGTCAAGCCATATCCCGCTCATTTATAGCCATATCCCGCCCATATCTAGCTATATTCCGCCCATTTTTAGCTATATCCCGCTCATTTCAAGCTTTATCCCGTCCATGTCAAGCCATATCCCGCTCATTTCTAGCTATATCCCGCCCATATCTAGCTATAATCCACCCATTTCTAGCTATATCCCGCTCATTTCTAGCTATATCCCCCCAATTTCTAGCTATATCAAGCCCATTTATAGCTATAACCAGCCCATTTCTAACTATATCCCGCCCACTTCTAGCTATATCCGCCCATTTCTAGCCACATCCCGCCCATTTCTAGCTATATCTCGCCCATTTCTAGCTATATCCCGCCCATTTCTAGCTATATACCGCGCATTTCTAGCTATAACCAGCCCATTTATAGCTATATCCCGCCTATTTATAGCTATATCCCGCTCAGTTCTAGCTAAGCTATGCCCGCGTTTTACGAGTGTTGGAACGATATAAAACTTTGAAATCTGAATTCCCATAGTCAAGATTTCAAAGTCAATTTCAATACAGGCAACCTTTTGAATATATCAAAACTAATATTACTGGGTGTTGTTGAGACCCGTTCCAAGTGAAATTAATATCAAAATATTCGACCGGAGGTTTATTGAAGTGTATCGTCATCAAAGATATACAATCCGTACAATTTAGTGACGGACATTTTGATTTTCGTGGAGCTACATCATTTTAGTTGTGACGTCAGCTAGCATGTGAAGTAGTGTTTGATTATAACCGCAGACAGTTGAGTGACAGATCGCATATCTCCATTCTTCCTGAGTAATGTTTCCCTCATCTATTAACTCTTTACCCCCCATCGTCTGTCAACTGAAGCATGTAATGGTGAAACAGGCCACAGCAGCCTCTTATGCGCTGTTGAGTAATGCCCATGTTCATGCCAAGAGAAGATTTCTTTGAAAATTTACCACTAAAATGCCTAGCTCGGTAACCGAGCCAATCATTTCAGTCTTAAATTATTTAAAAAAAATAGTTTTCTCGTGGCCTGCAAATGAATACTGATCGTGCAAAAATTTGAATGTTCTTGACCTTTTAATTTTCGATCTGTCTAAAACGTCCTCCATTTGTATAACAGGAGCCCGCAAATACAAAGCCAGGAGATGACATCATTGCACTAATCTGACAAGCATGCTGCGATGTGACCTCAAGAAAGCAGGACTCAGTACACTCAAGTCAAGAATGAACCTGAGGAAGTTAAGGATTTCGACTGAGGACAAGACACAGTGGGCAAAAGCGAAAAAGGACTGATTGCAACTGTATGATGTGTTTACGGCTACAGCCGCAGTAATCATGCATTTGTATAACAACAGAAATACATTTTTTTGTAAATTTCATTGATTGATAAATTTTAAAATGTGTCTTCATTTATCCTGAAAATGAATTTCAATTGCTTAACAAAAATTTCACTTTATACATCTATAAAAGGGTTTACTAACATAATATAATTTGTTATGGCGCTATTGCTGACTGGTTTCAAACTATAATCACATCATTCTACCGTTTGTCTTGAAATTTGAATTTCTTGAATTTCAGACGTCAAATTGTTATTTTACACGGAGTAAATGCTAGTCTTCGATCTAATAGTCCAATCACAAAAATTACTTTTCCAGTTTCCAATGTGATTTGTCCATTTCAAATACAACCTAATCGCAATGTATGTATGCAGAATGCCTACGGAATATAATAGTTTTATAGTATATTTTCTAAAGGAGATTTCAGCCAGTTGATCCAACAAATGTACTCCAAGTTTTGGCAATAGCCCGGAGAAAATGACGTACATGTATATTATATACAAGCTTGACTTTTACGATGCTCTTACATCTAAGGCGATGACCGTTCCACATTTTAATTAGATACATTTTCAATTCTTACAAAAGACATTGCCTATGAGTCTTTATTGATTTAGACTAACTCAAAGCCTTCTATAACGCCGTCAGTGTAATGGATGGCCAATTAACATAAGTCCGTTGCTTATTTAATAACGTGTGTAACCATAAGAAGGCGGTTATTAAAGACTCGCAACTATCCGTGTGAAAAAACCTCACCTTGTTATCCCAAAAACAGATGCCCACTATTAACAGGCTGAGATGTGTGTAGACGCAACGATTCCAATAGCCACCCGCCCTATACACCCACCCCTAAACACCATCAACGACACCCGTGTCGCTTTAATAACGATATCAATACCGAAATCTGGAAGGTCAGTGAAACTCTGACTACGCACTTAAAGACTCTTTACAGTTGTGATCATTAATTACTTTTCGATTCGTCGTTCCACGGTCTGCTCCGATATTCACTGTGGTAATACAATAATGATTCATGTGTAGCATGCACAAGGAACACTCAAATACTATCAGAATCTGTCAATACCCACCTAATTAATTCATCTTTGAGCGCTATATAGATTGATATGGACTGCGTCATGAATATGTACCGGCTCAGGAACAGGAAATGGTTAGCATCTTTGGTGATGAAATCAAAGCATCGCTAATGATTGCACTAAATGAACTATTTCGAGAACTGTTAAATGAGCAAATTACTTTTCAGTTGCGTATTATTAGTCGGTCTGTTATATGTCGGTCAGTCGTTCTGTAAACCGACACGACGGCGACGCGACGCGACGTGACACGACACGACGCGACGCGACGCGACGCGACCGGTAAATAAGTCAACAGTTTTCCAAAGAAAAAAATATAAACATGTTAGTTAGTAAGAAATGTTCTGTTGCATATTTTGAACATAATGAACCTTTCCATTTTTATCTATGCCCCACCCATCTCTAGCTAAGCTCCACCGACACGTCGCTCGTGTTGGGCTAGATCGATCTCTGATCTTCCTGACTGTCAATTTCCATTCAACCGCATACAGGTAAGTGGTTGAATATTTTGAAACTAATTTGACTGGGTGCTGTTGTGCCTATGGCAGCAACAGCGCCGGTCAAATTAGTTTCAAAATACTCAGCAGCAAGTTTATTACATGGTAGAGACATACAATTCTCACACCGTGTTGGACTATTAAGATTTAAAAACGGTCCATATAGAATCATTTATGACGTAATGATTATGGCGCAATCCTTCACGCCGCTTAGCTAATTATGACGTCATATGACGTCATTACTCTGGAAAGGTCCATTGAATTGGACGACATTGTGAAACATTTAAGTTATTTCTGAGTTGTACTTTGGCTAGCAATAGGTGTAGTGACGTATCGCCATTGGGTTGGGTTAGCGCGCGTGTCATTTACGTTGCAATTATAGCGCGTCGCATTTGTTCTTGGAAGAACGTGATTACCTATATGCTAAACAACGTAATGTTTATTATGTCCCCTGTTGTTTGCTATGTCTCGCTCTTTGTTGCTGTCTTTTCGAATAATGTTGCATAATAGTTGCCTTTTTCGTACTTTCACATAGCTTCTTTCAGCAATACGTCACTAGTATAGAACAATGGTTATGTGTTTTATTCAAGGGCCGCTAATCTCATCTCAAATGTTATATTCTACAAATATATTTATGATTTATATATTCAACCTCAATAGTAATTTGTATTTATGAGGTGTTATGTCCTTCCAGATGGTTCGCCTAGAATTGGGCAAGTGGTTCATGATGTTTTTGACAGGCTTACCGACTTTGTAAATAAGAAACGTGCTGTTGAAAATAATTGTATGTTTATAATATGTGGCGATTTTAATGCTAAAACTAAACTCCTACCAGACTTTGTTGAGAATGATATTTCCCGCTATTTAGCTCTTGATATAGGATATGTGGAAGATATAAAACGATTTTCTAAAGATACTGGTAGGGCAAATAAAAATGCGCATAAATTATTACATTTTTGTAAAGGTTCGGGTATGCGGATTGTTAATGGTAGGGTGGGGAGTGATTACGGGGATGGGGAAATAACATGCGTAACAGCAAGGGGAGAAAGCCTGATAGACTACTTCTTGTGCTCTATGCAAAACTTAGGTATGATAAAAGACCTTAAAGTTGAAGCCCCGAACGAATTATCAGACCACAGTGTGGTTAAGTGTGAAATCAAGGTAAATACTGTAGCGACCTACATGAACCCGATCAAACTACGCGATTCAATTTTAGACAGAAAATACAGCTGGAAACCCGAATTGGAAGACGAATATAGAAAAAATTTGTCAGCCGAGTGCGTACAAAATTTACTCAAAGATATGACCACGATTTTAACTGACCCACTCAATATAAGCGAAATTACCATTGTAGAGGGTGTTGATAAATTCACCAAAGCAATAAAAACGGCAGCTGATAAACAATTCCTAGTTAATAAATATCGCTATAACACATTTAGTAATAGAAAAAGGTCAGTTTCAAGTATTCAATAGAATGTGAAGAAAAGCGAACGCATTTTTTTCGGGCACTTAATAGGTACCGGAAAGAAAAGTCTGAAATGTGACGGACTAACATGATAAAATGAAGAACCGAGTTTAAGTGGTCTGTTAAAATGAACAATATAAAACAATCTGGAATCTTAACGAGGAATCTACTTAACGCGCAGTATACAGATAGTAAACAATACTGGAAAATTTGGAAATCCGGTAAGAAGATTAGTAAAATAAACATAGATCTCGATGATTTCGTCGACTTTTTCAAACAGGTAAATAATCCAACTGGCAATTTCTACCAAGCTGAGCCTGATATAATTAACTACGTCCAGGAAGAACTAAGGACGAACAACATTAGTACCGTTGACCAGTTAAACACGACGATAACCGATACCGAGATTAGAAAGGCAGTAAGTCAATTAAACAAGTGTAAGAGCGCCGGAGCTGACATGTTGATAAACGAATTTTTCAAAAATGCTGTAAGCCTTTTATAAATTTACTGTTCAATAGTATATTTAGTAGCGGATGTTTTCCTAAAATATGGTCGGAAGGCATTTTACTCCCTCTGCACAAAAAGGGAAATACCATGGATGTTAAGAATTACAGAGAGATAACGCTGTTAAGTACACTAGGGTTACAAAAATTCTGAACAATAGGTTAAATACATGGGCGGAATTAAACGGTAAATACGTAGAAGCGCAGGCAGGTTTTAGGAACGGTATGGGTACCGTAGATAATATATATGTCCTAAGTGGTGTAATTTCTCACTTGTTAAATAAAGGGAGGAAGTTGTACTGTGTCTTTGTCGATTATACAAAGGCGTTTGACTACGTGGTGCACGACTGTTTATGGCATAAATTGTTAAAAATAGGTGTTAAGGGAAACATGATAAATATTATTATGTCAATGTACAATGACGTAAAACTCGAGTTAGAGTAAATTCTACCTTATCGCAATATTTTACTTGTCAAACCGGAGTAAGACAAGGGGAAAGTTTGTCGCCGTTCCTTTTTGCCATGTATGTAAACGATCTTAAAGATGAGGTGTATAGAAAGGGAGGGAACGGGGTGGATATTTATATATATATATATATATATATATATATATATATATATATATATATATATATATATATATATATATATATATATATATATATATATATGTTAAAATTATTTCTAACACCATATGCCGACGATATAATATTAATGGCAGAAAGTAGGCGCAGTTTGCAGAGAGAGTTAGATATTCTAGCAGAGTATTGCAAGCGATGGTGTTTAACCGTGAATATTGACAAAACAAAGGTCATGGTTTTCAGGTGGGGGGGGGGGGGGGTGGACTCGGAGATGGGGATAAGTGGTACCTTAACGGGTCTGAATTAGAAATAGTGAAACATTTTAAATACGTAGGAATTTTATTTAGTACCACAGGTTCCTTTACGGAGGCTCAGAGAACTTTAGAGGAGCAAGGGCAAAAGGCTGTATTTTCATTACAACAATCATGTAGCAAGTTTGTAGGGTTAAAGCCAGATCATTACTGTAAACTGTTTGACAAACTGGTGACACCAATTTTATCTTATGGTAGTGAGGTATGAGGGTTTCACCTAGGTTACGAAGTCGAAAAGTGTCATCTTAGGTTTTGTAAACAGATTTTAAAAGTAAAGCAAAGTACCCCAAATTGTATTATATATGGGGAGTTGGGAAGGGTGCCTCTGTACCTGATGAGAGAAGTAAGAATTTTAAAACATTGGTTCAAGATTCTGGAATCTGACGATCACAAATGAGTAAAATGTCTGTATAAAGCAATGTATAATGACTGGTTTAATAATAATTACTGTAATAACTGGGTCAGAAAACTTCGAGATTTGTTATGTACTCGCGGATTTAATTATGTATGGGAAACTCAAGGCGAGAATCTCGATAGGGGATATTTGATTATTCTGTACAATCAAAGGGCTATGGATATTTTCACCCAAGAATGGAAGGGGTCAATTAGAAAATAGAAGTAAATGTAGGTTATATAAACATTTTTCGCCGGATTTATCATATAAACATTATTTAGACAAAGTTAGAATTGCCAAACACAGACAGGCGTTGTGCCAGCTTCGAACGAGTTCGCATAAGTTACATGTAGAATCGGGTCGATGGCATAAGCCTTTAGCAACACCGTTGATTGAGAGAATATGCTTCTCATGCGACGATCTGGAAGACGAGTACCATTTTATTTTAGTTTGCCGACTATATCAAGAATACCGAAAGAAAAGTATAAAACCCTACTACTGGAAACACCCAAGTGTTTATAAATTGACCGAATGATTAAATTCCACAAATGATCAGGTTCTGAAGGGACTCCCGGCTTTTACTTACAACGCATTTTTTAAGCGGGCTGAACTCGTAGAGTGCGTGCTTCCTCAGCAAGACACCGTAGTCTCCCTAAATTATATACATAATGGTGCTCGGTAATAGGTTGATTGCGCAATTGTGGTGACCATCTTACATTTTAGTAAGCGGTCATCAGAAACTGTCAAAACACATGTGTACATTTATCAAACTTTGCTAAAAGAAGTATGTTGTCGTAAGCTCTTAAATAGATTCACAATCAACGTTGTTTGGTAAATATCTTGCTATGCGGAATCTGAGGGGCCTATGTCCCGGGTGAGCGTTAGGCCATTTGTGAGTCATGACGTATAATGATTTCATTCCATATAAATAAATTTCGTAAGGTTAGTTGTGAATTTGAATGGGAGACTCGTGCCTCTAATTCAATTTGGCAGCTTAAAGAAATTATTTTAATTAAAATGCGTAGTCAAATCATCGTGTGCTGGGATTTATTTCGTTTCATTGCATCTAGGCGCAAGGTTTAGGCCTCTAGGAGCATGTGGTTTTAAACAGTTTTGTTTTCGGGCATTCTGCTGTGGATTTGCACCTTTAAGATCTATACATATATACATGATAAAATGGACCCTTCCAAGTATATCCCTTAATCATGTGACGTCATAATCAACTACGTGATCTGTAAGATGACGTCACAATCATGACGCCATGAAAACCTCCATATAGTCAGTCTTAAACGATTAATAGTCTGACACGTACGAATTCACCTTTCCAAAGTATCCATTCATCATCTGACCTAGTATGATGTCATAATCAGTTCAGCGCGTGTATGATGACGTCACAATCATACGTCACAAAGGATTCCATATAGACAGTCATCAAATCGCAGAGTCTGACACGTTGTATAAATTGTATGTCTTTGTAATTCTTTGCTATTTAATAGACATTATATATATATATATATATATATATGAGGTTTTACGGAATTCCCTTATGACGTCATTTTCAAGCGCGCGTGGATAACTGGCCGTCAAGCATACGGCCAGCTGATCACTGTTTTATTAGTAAACAACAGTACACTGCTGCGTTTGATGGAACTCAAAGCCATGAAAATCGGAATTATACGTCAGCTCTACCGGTAAAGTTGGCCGAATTGACAATTCTAACATCAAATACTATATTACTATGCATTTTTAGAAATATATTATTGATTCTATGCACATTAGACAACACACGTGTCATGCG
>CM067368.1:34227614-34310269 GCA_034401795.1 Chaetoderma sp. LZ-2023a
CGCATGACACGTGTGTTTTCATTTTCCAATTAGTATAGGGGAAGGGGCATGACACCCCTCCTACCCCCACCACCATTTGGAACCCACCCAGACAATATAACAGCTAGGTTGGATACACCCCATAATAGAATGTTAAATCCACCATGCCACGTTGGTGAATTTATTATTAACCTCTCCAGACTTATGAGTGTTATTTTCACAAATTGTGTGTTTTGCGGGGTTAGTGACAGAAACAGAGGGTGGGGGTATGGAGCATTAGACCCCTAAATGTTTTAGATGTTGTGTGGAGGGGTAGAGGGAGGGTGCTGGTTAATACAATTTCTTTTCCTGGCAGCAACCTTGAGAATGTATAATAGTCAGTAAATAAAATAATACTAAATACAGTCATACTCAGATAGTTGATCAGGACAGTATATGTTAATATTCAACTTAGGCAGCAACAACTTCTAGTCAAATTAATTGTAAAGTATTCAACGAGATGCGTATTACATAATACAGAATGTAATGCATTGACACTTTTATGGGGTCGCACACTATCGTTTGAAGAAACCAAATGTTGGCGTCACTGTTCAACATTTACGCGATATTACAAAGCAGATAATTGTGATACAGGAACTGGAATGTGACAGGGTATGAATGATATGAAATTTTTTGATTGATTTATTCCACAATAAGCAATAGGCCCTTGAGTGTACATTTAAAACATATATATATATATATATATATATATATATATATATGAGGCTTATTCATGACGTCATTACGTCATTATTTTTAGAACGGGGAAAGCCTGGCCAGTGGCCAGTGGTCAGTCAAGCGGCCACTGACGTGATAAAGTAAACACAGATCTTGCTGGCCGTAAATCTTATCATACACCTCATTAGTCCTCTAAATAATAATAGTGTTGGCGGAATGTATTCAATTTCCACTTTAATTGTGTACAATATTGAGAGCAATGATTTATTTACTGCTTTCATACCGTGATGGAACCAGTATTCGTGCATCAAATGGCTTGCTCATTGTGTATGTGAATGGCAACATTTTTGCTGTTCATGCTCAAATAAGTGTATGATGGATATGTGGTGATAAAATATACCTCTAGACGACTGAGAGAGGCGATAACTGTATACATGTTTGGTTGGGTTGTGGGCGGTGGGGGGGGGGGGGGGATGATAGCAAAATGGATGTTAGTCAAAGTTCATGTGAAAATATTCAGCAGTGTTGTTATTCTTTTAAGATTCAGATTCTTTATTCACACTCCGGCAGTTTTACATAGCATATGAGCAACATATAATATTGCATTTATGGCGGTAGTGAATATTTATCTACATAAATAGTAAAAACCTAGTAGTAGTAGTAGTAGTAGTAGTAGTAGTAGTAGTAGTAGTAGTAGTAGTAGTAGTAGTAGTAGTAGTAGTAGTAGTAGTAGTAGTAGTAGTAGTAGTAGTAGTATTAGTTGAAAAGTAAATCATAACAGCTATCATAGGGTGTAGAAATATATCAACATTCATTATATCCTAGAGCCTGAATATCATTCGTTGCCGGCATGATAAAAAGCTAAAATATCATGGATGGCTTATGGGTGGCAAATTCTATCACTTGAATGGTTAGAATACGATAAGGTGAGATTTCCTTTAAAGAATCATTTCCCAGACAATGTTACTAAAGCTATGCGGACAGCTGGTGCTAAGACAGAAATACGATTAAAACGTTCGTAATTATTCTCTATGGGCCTATTGTTCGACGGGTGTCGTGGCAGGGTATTATAGTCGTCGTCGTTGTCCTCGTTGTCGTCGTTGTTGTCGTCACGCACAGCTTCTCGCACTGACCAGCGGGTCTCAAGTGACCAACCCACCCTAGAATCAAATCGCATGACGTCATCGCTTAGTTACCATGGACTGTGTACGCTGTTACTGGCTTGGCTGTTTCTGTTTTTCTTTATTCCATCCAGGCTGTAGAATATCGTATGAAGGTAAAGTATTGGTGATGGCATTGGATGTATGTACGATAGACTAAAGGCTTACATGACAATATCAGTTCAAGTAATAAGTGGATAAATAACCTGAAATTTATGCTATGTTTGTGGTCTGTTATAAATTATGGAATCCGTAGTTAGAATGGTTATCATAAGAAATGCATTGTACATTTATTGCAACATACACCCAACATAAGGCAGAAAGTCTAGGTAACAGAAAGGTTTTCAGGTTTCAGCATTTAATAAGTAGGCCTAAACTGATATACGTTCACAGACACATGCCTGTAGATTCCGCACTCTAGCATCTAATACAATAAGTACATACAACGGAGCGGTCAGTATCTAGCTATGTAACCCCTCACCCCCCACCCCCATTTCCAGCTAAGCCCTGCCCACTTCGTAGTCGTGTTTGAATCGATTATAAGGGTTTGGATCACGTGGTCTCATACTCTTAATTTCATGGTAAGTATATAGGTAATCTGGTGATTAGTTGGAGACTAATTTAAGTGGGAGGTACTGCTGCCGTTAGCAGCTCTCAGTTAACGTTGAGTCAGAAAAGCCTACAGAGTATTCATTAAATTGTAAATTCAACATACCGTTCAGACACTTATTTGGAGAGCAATCTACCACTGTCATGAAGGACATATGCCAATTGAGCAATCCACTTCTAGCTATGCCCCGCCCATCTACAGCTAGGCTCCACCCGCACTTCGCTCGTGTTGCTATCCCATCGACCCCGGAACTTCCTAACAATAGATTTCCAGAAAACCATACAGCGTTGAATATTTTGAAACTAATTTGACTGTGTGCATAGGCAGCAACAGTGCCCAGTCCAATTAGTTTCAAAATATTTCACAGAATGGGTATTAAATAGTAAAGGCATACACTTCGTACAAAGTGTCGGGCTATTTTAAGAATTGAAGACGGACTAAATCGAATCATTCATGACGTCATCGATTAAGCGTTCGCAACGAACTTATCCACATCATTCCTGACGTCATTTACTATTGCATCGGGCTACGCGTCACGTAGTTGATTATGTCGTCATATGATTGATGAATAAACTGGAAAGTTCCATTGATTGTGACATCAGTTAACAAGTGATGTATCTTGTTTATGACGTCAGTTCAGATCCCTCCCATTAACTATTCAGTTCATGAGTTTTCAGGTGAACACCTCTCTGATATCATGCATGTGTAATGTCCCTGGTCACGTAGCTTACTGGGCCAGTACTGGACATATACCGGGCCAATATGGACCGACATTGTAAGAGTAATATGCCTCTCTTTCAAGCCATCTGGTCTTACTGTCCTATTGTTGCATGTGCGGCTGTGCGTGTACATGTACGGCGTGGCTACAATACACTAAAATCAATAGATCTATTTGAGTATCGTATTTTCATTACGGTAACTAGGATACTGTTAATGGGTTAATGGATAATAATCTCTCATTAATCAGCCCACACTGAGTCTCATTTACCATTACCTAACATGAGGTGAAAAGAAATACAATACGCCACAATAATGAATTAGACATAACTAAACAATTACCTCTTGCCACGAACGCAACCGTTTGTCGTTATCCTTTCTCGCGGTGTCATTGGCCAGATTTTTGCAAAATATGTAATGGGCCAATAGAATGCGAGATACTTCTGCGCAGTAGAGATGAGAAAAAATAAATAGAATTTGCGGACATGTCTGAAGTAAATCTGTTTAAAGGAATGCGATTCACGTTGCTTTATACGTCCACATTCGCAGACATTCTTGAAAATAAAGGCATTAAAGTTGTATACATTTAGAGGGTTCCATTGTGTAACGCAATCTAATTAAATGAAATAAATCTTAACAAATGTTGATTTCATTCCCGGTAAATCAAAGATACATATTCAAACCAAAATGTCTGAAAATAAAAATGTCAAAATTGTATAATGTTAGAGGTTTAAGTTGTGTTACTAGATGTAATGAAATGAAATAAATCTTAGCATATGGTGATTTCATTACGTATAAATTAATTTAGGTGTTTTAGTTGCGAATTTAAATTAGACTCTTGTCTCTAATTCAATTTCACAAGTTAATTTTTATTAAGTTATGCATAACGAAATCATCATATGTTAAGATGTATTTCATTACATTACATCTAGTAACACAATTTAAGCCTCTAAAAGTATTTTTAAATTTATAATAATTTTATTTCAGTCATTTTGGTGTAGAATATGTACCTTTAATATATATATATTTAGCTGTGATGTTGAATTAGGGATACGTATCCCCAAATCTATTTCAAAACTGCTTTTATTTTGGAATTACAGAATTTTAATTAAATTGTAAATTCATCAAATACATACATTTCATCTTCGTAAACATTTGTGACGGACTTTTCGATTTTCGTCACGGATCTACGATTATGACGTCAGCTAACATGTGCCATGTTTGACTATGACATCGCATGTTTGAGTCACACATCGGATCACTACATTACGTATGTTAGTCTGAAACGGTAGCAGCTATGACAGATGCATGACTCTATGTCATCAATCAGCCACAGATGTTATCAATGCTAGCGTCAATGGACATTTTCAGTTTATCCATCAATCATATGACGCCATAAACAACTAGCTGGAGTATAGTATGACGTCGTAATCAATGACGTCATAAATGATGCAGATAAGTTCGTCGCGAACGCATAATGGATCTTTCCAGTGTTAGCTATGGCCCGCCCATCTCTAGCTAATCTCCGCCCACACTTCAACCATGTGGGGATCGATCGATCCCTGAAATCCCTGACTCTCACTGTCTAGAAAACTGTACAGGTAAACGGTTGAATATTTTGAAACTCATTTGACTGGGTGCTGTTGCTGCCTATGGCAGAAAACAGCGCCCAGTCAAATTAGTTTCGAAATATTCAACAGCATGCTTATTAAATAGTAAAGACATACAATTCGTACACCAACGCTTAGTCCGTAATCAATTAAGCGTTTGTGTCGAACTTAGCTCCATCACGTAATTGATTATGACGCCACCCTACATGTCACGTAGTTGATTATGATTATGAGAACCGTTCTTGTTATTAGCCAATGGGTGTTACAACTCAGACCCCATAGGCCATAATAATGGAAAAATCAATATTACGCTAACGAGTCTAGTATTTAAGAAGCTATGTCAACAGTTCTCCCCAACCTTGACGAACCCAACATGCATCTACGCCGCGATGCCCAATTGTACAATTGTTAGCTATTCCTACAATGATTTTGGGCGTGTAAACAAATCAGTCTTCAATGCCTAAGATTTCCATTTTTACGATCGCCACATAAGCGAAGAGGTTATTGCATTTATGCGTGTCATTCTGTATGTTCGTCTGCCTCTCTGTTTGTCTGTCTGTCCGCCTGTGCGTAGTTGATTATGGCATCATATGATTGAATAAACTGAATTCCTCCATCCTCCAGTACTTACTGTCAGAAGAGGGAACCAGTTCTAGCTATAGCCCGACCATTTCTACATAATCTCTTTACATTGTTTACGTGTGATGGAATCGATGCGTATACTTTGAAACCTGAAATACATGAATCCTAATTCCAAGGTAACGATTCATGTAAGCTGTCAAATAATTTGAAACTAATTTGTCTGGGGCATTGATACCTATGACAGCAAACGTTGGCAGTTAAATTAGTTCCAAATTATTTAGCAGAATGTTAATTAAATTTTTAATCCATCCTTGAAAGCCATACAATTACGTACGCCTGACGAACATTTAGATGCCCGTGACGGAGCTACGCGCGTGCCTATGTATTGCGGCGTAAGCCTACTTGTGGCATATTTGATCATGATGTCACATAAAAGAATGTCGGGTGTGTCCCTCTATTCGCATTTAAGAACGCTGAGATGCTACGCTGCCTGCGTTAAAAAGGCTAAATATCAAGATTGTTCAGGAGTGGATATGAATTCAAAATTGTGTCTTTGTCCCATCCTGTTTTTTACCATATAATGTCATATCTCAAATATCCATATAGCTGATCACTGAAAAGCACATGTGTGTTCTTATTTAATATGCAAGAGATGCGCTCTCAGAACGTACAGATCCAAACCAACATGTCCTAATAATGAAAGGGCCAGCAAGTGCAGCCTATGGTATTATACCGAATCTAACCGTCAATTAAATGAACTATCGTAATACTGACTGGCGTCAAGTCTTTTAATATGTTGCTACTGGGTGTATCGCTGACAGAGACAACAACACCTTGCACCACATGTTTTTTCTGAATCAGCCACTAGTCGTCAGCTTGCATATGGTTATTGAAACTTACCCGCACGGTAAATCTAAAAAATAACTTAACACGTTTCCAAACCACACTAAAACGTAGTGTTGAAATCGTGAACATATTTGGATATTTGGATGCTGTAAGGCAGCAATGTCTTCAAATACAATAACGTTCACAATATTCGTCAACAGGGAATTTCTTATTTATGAGATGTCATGTATCAATAAAAAGTGGCATTATATAGAATTTAACAAAGCATTCAAAACCAGGTGGTTATTTGATATATTTCTCAGATGCATGCACAATATAATACTATGGCCTATCTGCCATGTATAGTAGAGGGTTTTTCATCCATTCGCTCTGACAGGGACACTTTGAAATGAATACATAGATAATACCTTAAAGGGCATTAGCAATCCCCCTCTACTAAAATACCTTTTGTAAAACCCGAATCTTTTGATATTCTATATGATAAAAACATGGATTATTGTGTTTGAAACGATAAACGTCATATGCAAAAGTGAACTGAACGTTTGCCATTCTCGGTAGCAATTCAGATGACTGGTATAAAGGGATCAATTGGTTTCGTATTCAAGAAACCAATATAAAAGACGGATTGATGTCGAATAATATCTTCCCACACTGGCCTGCCCAGGGACAATGACTCTGTCTAGTTTCTCCATATCCTTATAAAACTTAGTAATAAAGTAAACAGATGGAAAAAAGACGATGTGTAGACAGTATATAATGCGAAGTATTGTCCATGCTCGTTTGATCAACCGCACTAATGAACACCAAATATGGCAGCAAAGATATGGATTGTTCTAATGTCGATATCCGATCTGGCACTCAAGTATATGACGTCATAATCAAATACGGCACATGTAGGCTGACATCACAATCATGATGACGGTTTATAGCATGAAGCTCGACAAGTTCGTCAAGTGTATGAATTGTATGTCTTTGATGAATTTACAATTTAATAACTATTCTGTTGAATGTTTTGGAGCTAATTTGTCTGGAAGCTGTCGCCGCTATGTTTGTGTTCTATTATGAATTTTGGAATTCGTAATTAGATTGTGTATTATAGGAAATGCATTGCACATTTATTGCCACCTACACCCAACACATGCCAGAAAGTCTAGGTAACAGAAAGGTTTTCAGGTTTCAGAATTTAATAAGTATTCGATTGAACACTCTGTAATCAGTTTGATAGGGACTAAACTGATATTTGTTCCCAGACACATGCCTGCAATTCTGCGCTCGAGCATCTAATACAATAAGTATATACGAATGTTTATTAAATTGTATGTTCTCAGCAAAATTAGTTTAAAAATATCCCACTGCTTACATGTGTACTTACCTTGCAATTGGGATTCGGCAAATTCAGTCTTCGAAATATATAAATCGACCACAAAATCAGCAAAACGTGGGCGGAGCGTAACCAGAACTGGATCACTCTATAGGCGTGTCGCCAAAATGTAGGTGCTGGATGGGGCGGGTGGAGTGTGACGTGGTTTCGGTGGTTGAGGGTCGGTGGGAAGGCTGGGTGGGCGTGGTTGTGGGGTGGTGGGGCAGCATTCGGCAACGCATGGGAATAATTCTAAATGGGATAGTATGCACAATGATAGCGCGCCTTGTATATATACATGGTATAATTTTACACACATTAATTGATGAGGATTTTCAAGTGTCTGCGACCAGAAGGAGTGGACTCTTCTTTCGCATTCATTCATTTTATTTTAACCCTCTCTACTGGATCGCGTCCATTGTTTCTTGAGTGGTGTTTTGTGTTTCGTTGGCTTAAATTATGTTCTCGAGTTCTAATTGCAAAATAGTTAACAACTTGGTGTTATGTCAGTGCGTGCCAACTTGGTGTTATGCCGGCCAGTGCCAAGTATACTTGCTGGCAACCAGTACTGATGACTTTAATGGTTTATGAGAGGCCACATTCGCTGGCATTGGCTACCCTCACAGATAGGGAAATCATGATGTACAGTTTGTAATGTGCCGAGATTGCGATTAGGCTCTGTGGTCAACAGTTATTGGTGACGTCTCGCAAGTGTGTGCGATGGCAAGCATCTTCTGAATGATTTAGAAAGTTACCTAGAAGAACACCACACACCAGGGCTGGCAACAGTTAGCGAACTAGTTGATAATTTACAACTGTATTTGTGTCGTATTATGCTTCTCTAGGCTGATGACACTATGCTAATGGCAGGAACACCCAGGTCACTACAAAATGCGTTAGATGAATTCCAGGACTATTGCGAACATTGGGAATTGCAGATCAATCATTCAAAAACTAAAATAATAATTTACAACATTACAAATTACGATTTGCAATATCGGTTGGCCTACAGATAATGGGCCATTCCAGTTTATCCATCCATTATATGACGTCATGCACAACTACGTGAAGTGTTGGATGACATCATAATCAGTGGCGTAGAGAAGTTCGTCACAAACGCATAATTGATGACGGTCTAAGCGTTGTTGCACGAATTGTATGTCTTCATGATTCAATAAACATGTTGTTCAATATTCTGAAACTAATTTTTCCGGGCGCTGTTTGCTACCAGGGGCAGCAACCGCACCCAGTCAAATTAGTTTCAAAATAGTCAACAGCTTACCTATTATAGTTTTCGCGTGGGTGGGCCTTAACTAAGGACGGGTGGGAGTTAGTTACAACTGTAAAGGTCAAATTAGATCCACGGTTCTGCTATTCCTCCACTTCCCTTCACCCATTGTGAGGTACCCTCATCATTGGCCTCCTTTTATGTCTGGCAGGTGCAATCTATGAATGTGTGAACTCGGCTTTGGCTTCATTCATGAACAGCAGGGGCCTGTTGATTTGAGTTACTCTCCATCTCTACTTGCGTATATATTCGCTTGAGATTGGAGAATTTGGTGGTGCCAAATGTACTCAAACAAATACTAGAGCCACGGCAAGCACGTGGCATCTGAAGAGCACTGAAGGCATGATACTATTGGTAACTTGATGGAAGAAATGAAGAATATGTAGTCTCTTGATTGTATCAAATGCACATTGCATATCGATTCCTATCTTGTAGAAATCTCAAATGCATTGCTAAAACTACCAACGTTATCGGACATTGTGCCCCGAATATGTCGGAGAAGACAATTGCGTGTTTGGCCTATTTCAATTCGTCAAATTGTGGATGACCGAATTTCAGGTCACATTTAGTCTATATCTAGATGGTTTTTATTTCACTCTCTCACGGTTTACTTCCTCAGTTGTACATTGATACTCCTTTATGCTCTTGGATGGAGAGAGTCTACGAAAAGGGAAAAGATTGCTTAGATTTCCAAGGATGGTGAAGTAGTCTATCTAGGCTAGTCAAGCGCGCCCAGAAATGCACAAAACCGCTTCCATTCAAATTGATTGCAAAATATTCAATGGAATATTCCTTAAAACATAAGGAATTCGATATTTCTCTTCAATAATGTATTAAATTTAATAAAACCGCATGTATAATATTCTGTGCTGATACCAACAATGTAGTAGACGTAGATGAATCTGCACACTCGCCTATTGCTTTATCGTGGCAGCAGAATGGAAGGAGCCTAGCTGTCACTCGTGTACTGACGTCATAATCACATTATGTCACTTGCTAGCTGAATTCCGTCACGAAAATGTTTGACTTGTATGTATTTGGGAAATATCAGTTTTAATAATCATGCTATTGACTATGTTAAAACTAGCTTGACTTTGATATGTTGCTGCCATATGTAAACTTATACAAACTTACTCAACAGATTACCTGCACAGTCTACTCACCTTGAAAATGATATTCCGGAACTGCAAGGTTCAAAGTCTTAAAATGGATTCTAATGCGCGGTCAACGTGGGTGGAGCTCACCTAGCAATGGGCGGGGCATCGCTAAAAATGGATGCTCTATCATAGATCAATTTGAGACCACCGCGTGCGCGTTGAGAAGAATAGTATCTGGTTAATATATGGTGGATGTGGCTTCAACGGTTATGTTTTAAAGGGCCTATGGTAGAAAAATAATACATGGTGATGCAATGGACCTTTACATTTTAGCTATGCTCCGCCCATCACTAGCTAAGCTCCATCCATACCTCGCCGTGTTGGGATTGATCGATCTCCGAATGCCCTAGCTATCAATTTCCTGAAAACTATACAGGGAAGCTTTTGAATATTTTGAAACTAATTTGACTGGGTGCTGTTGCTGCCTATAGCAGCAACAGTGCCCAGTCAAATTAGTTTCAAAATATTCAACAGAATATTTATTAAACAGTAAAAGCAAACAATTTGGACAACAAAGCATAGACCGTTTTCAAATATGCGTTCGTGACGTACTTATCGACGTCATTCATTATGATGTCATTCTACACATCACGCAGTTCATTATGACGTCATATGAGCGGGTGCTCTGGAAAGGTGAACTAGATGTACCCATTGGGCTTTAACCCTTTCATGATAATACCGGCAAAACCTGCCCTCGGCAGTTGTCCCAGGGAATGTCCATTTGCAGCCATTAGGCGAATATGTTTGAGAAATTAGCACTAGAATGGCTGCCATAAACAGCAACAACTTTCAGTCAAATTAGTTTCAAAATGTTCAACGAGATGAGCGTTACATAATAAAGAATGTAATGCATCGGCACTTAGATGACATCACATACTATCGCTTGAGAGACAAAATGCCCGCAATCACTGTTCAACATTTACGCGATATTACAAAGCTGATAATTAGTATACGCATAAGAGAATGTGACAGGATATGAATGAAATGGAATCTATAAACTATAATCTATCGATGCAGTATAACATTTGAGATGAGATTAGCATGGCGTAATGGACTGATATGAATACGCATGTATTGCTGAAAATGTCTGGAACTCGCACTCCACTCCTTTTAAATCTTGCGAATAAAAAACCCGGATGCTTCAGGAGGGAATGTTTCACAGGTTGACATGAAGAGTCTGCTATTCCTGGCAGCAAACGCACTCCCGAATTAATGGCTGTACAGGACAGCAATTACACTTGCACCAGCCAAACTCTGGAACACGTCCACCGTGTCCGCAATTGCCATCTTCCCTGTCGCTGTCTAAATGAAGTGACACGCTTGACACGTGTGTATTCTCACACTTGACCTTTCCAGTTTATCCATCCATCATATGCCGTCTTAATGAACTACGTGACGTGTAGGATGATGTCATAATCATTACGTCATGAATGACTCGACTTAAACACTTACTCGTCCATAAAAGTGTATGAATTGTATGTCTTTACTATGTAATAAACTTGATGTCGAATATTTTGAAACTAATGTTAGGCAGCAACAGCACCCACTCAAATTAGTTTTAAAATACTTAACAACATACCTGTATAGATTTCACGGAGTTCAGGGATCGATCGATCCCAACACGAGCGAGGTATGAGTGGATCTTAGCTAGATGTGGACGGGGCATAGCAAAAACTGGATATGTCTATGACTCATTCAGCTCCTGGCGCTATCATATCGCGTTCGCGGGGAGTGTAACTAAGCATTCTGAGAAAACATCTGATAATATTGCCGGAAACACGGAACCGATGATAATAATTCCGGTACGTACATGTCGATGCTAATTCGAAGATTTATTCGACGCTAGTGATGCCACAATCGATGTAGCCGTGCAAAAGATACACCCTGCGGGACAACTAAGCCAACACAATGTTAAACACAAATTTTACGATGTGCTCTATCTAGTTGTGCCGATGCTGTGCAATGTTATCATATGACTTGGAAAAATTCATCAAATTAGCGTAACTATTGAAATTACTACAGCTTGCGGGGAAATGTTGATCGGCCGATGAAAATGCGATGAAGATCCCCTGATTGTATGTAAAAAAAGTTAATCATTTGATTGTATCTGTGGCGATATTCATGTGAGCAAAATTATAATTAGCTAGGCAAATAACCATTTCTGTCAGCACACTCCAATTTTACGACGAAACACAAAGTATCTCCGGAGATGAGCATGCGAGATATATGAATGAATCTGGTATTCACATTTAGTCCATCAGCCAGACCACTATGTCGGTACCAAATTAGTGCCCGGCAATCTTTGGTATCATTCGAAAGGTTTTGACATGTAGAATCCAATTATGCATGATAGCAAGGCCGATGAGGTAGCTTAAATGTACTACAGCATTTTATATACAGATATGTTAGTGCATTCTGCTCAACACGCGACATCTCATGATTTGTAGTGCATGCCTCATTTATCATTTAGTCAGAAACCTATGAACCCATACTCATTTGTTTATTAAGACCTCATACTAATCATCAATCTTTCTATATCTCCATGTATCAGTCCATCTATCTAGAATGTCTTGTAAACAGAATCTCCTATGGAACTGCTTAACATAGTTTAGTAAATTTGGTACGTGACTTCTTTATGCAGGTATGCGTTGGAATCGATTTAAACTTTGAAGCCTGAATTTGCAGAATCTAGGTTTCAAGGTCGGATTCAACACATCTGATCCCTCAAATGAGACGTCAGCCATACACAAATCTGTCTTGATACTCTGATAAGTCATAAAGGAACAAGGTAAAGACAAAAAATGGCCCATCATTTCGGATTCCCCCCAAACGGACGAATTTCACAATGCCTCCTCTTCTGCATAGCCTTCCATTATGCCTGCTTACTGGTGATCCTCCTAACAATGAGGAACTTTTCCAGAGAGTGAAGTGGCTGATGGATTAGTTTGCTCAAGATTTAATATACGCAGTGATTTGTTGAAGGCAGAAGCCACCAACGCACCTGTTATTGTCAATTGTAGTCAAAACATTCACAGGAAATACCGAACTCATTCAAGCGCTCAACAGACTTGGTCAGGATGTGTCATATTTGCAGATAGAAGAGAATGAAACGGCACTCAGGCTTCAGACGTGTGCTTTATCCACAGAAGGTGGGTCTCCTCTTCTTAAATGTCTCCAGCCTTATGCGCTTTCCTCTTTAGCATGTTTTGTACCTCAGCGAGAAGAACATGCAATGCCAGTAATTCCAAAGAAAAAACATACAAGTCGGAGGGTGGACCAGGTAAAGTGTGTGCCAAAGCTCAACCATCAGGAAACGTTTGCAATACCCTTGGCAAGGACATGGCAAGGACATGCTGTGGGTTCTCTTGCATCAACCAGATCAGGATAAACAGCCAATACCAGGATGGGCAGGTGTCAGCATCATCATGCAACATGGCAAGCTGATTGCTCAGTATATTATTGGCTACATTGTTCCAATCACCTCTCCAGCAACAAACATGGCAACAGCAGCAGAAATATTGAGCAGGTCAAAGAACATCAGAGTGCCTGAAAGTTTCAGAAATAATTTTAGTCTTCAACCAAGCATTGTGTGCCAAGGTAACATAAGTCTCCTAGACTCGCAGGGATCAATATTCTGGGATCATCATAAGACTTCGAACATTTCAAATGATCTGCAACTTTGCCAGCAACCGCGGTAGACGTTTTCAGAATGCGAGAGTAAGGGACCTTTGTATCGAAGCTGAACTAGTGGCAGAAGGATCAGTAAGAGCAATTGTGGAGTGTCGACAGTATAGCAGGGCAATGCGTGTACATAAATATATCTATGAAGCTATGATTAGGGTTGTATGGGAGGGCTTATGGTCATGGCTGATAGAGCATAACCGTAGCAAGGTGAATCACGTCAAACAAGTACTAGAATTGACTGGAGATCATCATAAAATCCATATGAAGCTTTATCTTACGAGCAGATACTGAATCACACACTGTTTTTGTCCACTTTAGAACTATTGCAAACATATTGTGAGCATTTTAGAAATACATGAACTAACGGACCACTTCCATCATTTTGGAAGTCATATGTGGATATTGCTTGGACTCCTATGAGCTGCCAGAGAAGGTGACTGGATCCTTCGTATGAGAGCAACATGATCTCTTGATGCTGTGCAAACAAAAATTATGCTCGCTATCTGCCTGTATATATATGGCAAGCTGTCATAACTTTCGAATGCCCGTGCAAAAATACATCAGCATTTCCTTGAACTCAAATGGATAAGAACTTAATCTCAAACATGATCGAAAGTTGTTTGGGCAGATGATTCTAATAGCACGGGTTCAAAAGGACCGGAACAGGAAAGATGTACTCTGACATGGTATTGGACAATTACCCTGGGCTCTTGCAACAGTAGATGGGAACATCAGGAAAACGAACGCATCTATTCTAGCTAGAGAATTGAATACAGAGCCTGTAGTAGAGATCATACATGAATACATGAACCATCACCAACAATCATTGATGGTATGGTCTTAGTGCCAAAAAAACAAAATGAGACCAAAGATTAGTTGGAGACATTGCAAATTCAATGCTTGTTTCTGCATTAATGGATGGTGCTGCAAGTACAAGAATTGATATTCTTTGCGGTTTATCAAGAACAGAACACCTAGAACCAAGAGCGATCACGGGGTAAAACGACAATATCTATCCAGTACAAAAAAACATTGCCTCTCGGCTCTCACCAGATTATTTTACAATGGAGAAAGTACTGACAACAAAATGGATCATATTACCTATATAGTAAATGTGTGGCGACTACCACATTCACAATCTTTACTTCAATCAAAGACTCTTTAAGTTACCCGTGGAGAGAAATGCTTCAAGATTACAGACACCGATAGGCAGGAGACTCATGAATTAGAATCTACCTAACGTACTAATTATCAGGCTGCCATTTTGGAAAAGAAGCTTGATGAATACTCCAGAAACACCCATGCCTGTAGGGCATGGATGGTCATGTGTCACAAAATGTGATGAATTGGTACAGTTAATTGACTGGATAGATGTTGCTTTAGCACTTAAGAAATGTTGTCGTGCAAATGTAGAAAATCCTGAAAACCACCTCACTGCCCTTGGGTGGTGTATGGCATGTAGTGTACGGTCATTTGCAAACTAAATCCATTCGAAAACAGAGTGAGGACAGAAATAGTGAGATGTACTTGTCCAGTGAATATGAGTCAGATGCGGAAGACCTTTAAAGTTTAATTTGTGTGAATTTGCAAATGCAAACCTTTGATAAGTATTATACACACAGACAATCAGTGTGTGGCATTTTGGGAATACCATGGTAAATCATAGAAATCATAGTGACAGTGCGATAAACTTGATCGGAGAAGACATGATAGAAATAGAGATCTTTTGAAATGCCATATCTATCTTTTGTCTGTTTGCATGGCTTTAAATACTTTAGTAAATCTAATACTTACATGGAGCAAAACCTGTCTATAATGGATAGCACACCAAAAACTGATCACTAATGACAGACAGTAAGCTAATGCAACAACTCATTTGCTAAGCTGAATAGTGTTTAGGAACAAATATTGGTGATTCCTTAAGATGTGTGGTCTAGCGATCACCCATCGTAACGAATCATAATATGTTGGCCCCCAAATGCAGGTGGCCATAATTGGCATGTCTAATAATACTGATTCAGTGTGCGCAAGTTTGGGAAGAGTGATACAATGTTTATGTGTAACTAGATAGCTGAAAGTGACAGATAGTTGAATAGCTAAGTTGAATTCAAAGTGGAAAACCTCCTTGTCATCGCATCTTTGGAAAATATGCAACACAATCAAACCTGTCTATAGCGGGCAGCATATGGAACAACATAAAGTGTTTACTAAAGATAAACAGCTTTTGCGGCGAAGTGGAAATTACTTAAGATTTGTGCTTCATCTTTTGGTACCAAAGGCATGGGTCCATTATGGACCGGTTTGCCACCACAGATACAGTGTGTCCAATATTGGAAAAAGTGATACAATGTTTATATGCATCGAGAATGATGAAAGAGACTCTAAGTTGGACCCGAATATTTAAGTTGAATCCGAGGTGAAAAACGTTTAATAGCTCTTACATAATCACCTGTGTCAGATCTCGAATACCATCTTTGGGAAATACACAATACCGTCATACCTGTCTATGTTGGCGGCCATCTTGGTAATAACAACTCATTAGCCATTGGCATAGTGGTGTCAAATGATCATGTGATCACTCCTCCTAAGAACTGTCATCGTTGGGTCCCAAAGGGCGGTGTCCATTTCGAAAGGCTTGACTTAGATGACCAATAGTTTCATATTCCAGAATTTGACAATCATTTATCCGAGTTTAACATTCATTATATCATATTAATTCCGAAGTCGGCACCTATTTGGAGGTCCAAGAATCGTTGAAATCGCTTCGACGTTTCCGCTGCTATTATCATGTACATACATTCCCTTAAACTATGTAATGGCATCTATATAGGCCTCACGCACCCGGTCCTCCCTAAAGGCAGTGAAGCGTTGGCGTCATTGGACGCGATAAAATGGCAGAGGCCCGATGTGCGAAAGATGGTCAACCTAACCGACTTTATCTAGTAGTATTTGCTTACGCTATTTCTTCTCTGGCTATTATTCTGGCTTAATTTCATTAACAATGTAATAATCTTTCAAATAAAGCACACTTTATCACCTAGAAGTTATCTCTGAAATAAATCAAACCCGTCAATAGCCGGAATAGGCCCTGTTTATGGCATTTATTGCCGCCTGTCTCTAGACTGATTATTGCCCCCGGGAGGCAGCACTGACGGGACAGCGTTATAATTCAGAGAGTTCATGTCTTAGAACAAGTAAGGCTCCATAGAAACTGCCTGACAATAGGCACAAGATGATCATTCTTTAAGACAGGTAGTATCTATATTCATCTGCTATCTAGAAACCACCAACTCCAGTGTAAATGTAAACAGTCGAAGAAAGCCGATAATTTGTTTTCTAACCAATACCTATGGGGGGGGTGCCCATGGCTAAATAATTGGGGGTGGGGGGGCGCCCTAACGGGTTGGTAATGTAGGTAATGTAGGAAATTGACACTACTGCTACTACTACTACTACTACTACTACTACTACTACTACTACTACTACTACTACTACTACTACACCCAAATGAAATAAATTCGCTACGTATGTGGGAAAATGCTGGTGAATATTTAAAAATAATTTAACTGATTGCTGATGCTTCCTAAGGTAGCACCAGCTTTCAGTCAAATTGGTTTAAACATATTCAATAGCTGATTGTAAATAGGGGCTGATCCAGGAGGTCATTTGCCGGGGTGGGTGGGGTGGATTGGGGGGCGTGAGCACACAGAATTTCAAGGGAGTTAACTCTTGAAAATGGGCTCACTCCGCCACCAGCAGGTAAGTAAAAAAATTGAGAGACCTGCCGGGTGGGGGCACGTACCCGCGAGTGACCACATCCGTGGATTCGCCAGTGGCAAAAGTGCGAGACTGGAATTAAAAGTTTCAACTGAGTAATGTGAGATAATTGTTTTTGACTTTGGGCTCCCTTATTTGTCGGGGCCCCGGACGGTAATTCCAGTAGCCCTAGTCTTAATGCACGTGTGAACGGCATTCAGAGCATTAACTGCTTCCATAGAAGAAAACAAATGCATCACCTGTGTATTATATGCATCATGTAGATAGCAACATACATCTAGAAATTAGGCAAAAATTATACATTCTCAGGTAAGGGATTTTAACATTATGGATTGAAATGATGCGATTCGATTTGCTACTTAAGTCGGTGACGACATAATCAAATACGTAACATGTTAGCTAACGTCGCGACAAAAAATGACGTCACGAAGGTTTGTGAATGATATTCTTTGTTGAATTGACAATTTAGTAAACATACTGTTGAAGATGGTCGCACTAAACACCGGAATACACCAGAATATACCGGAATCTTCCAGAATACACCGGAATACACCCCGGGATATACCGGAATATACCTTAGTATAATATCTGCTTGTGATAAGCATTTAAAATTTTGGCCAAATAACTCGAGGAATGTGGGCTGTGGTAATTCAAAGACGCTTTTCCAGTACCTGCCCGTATTACGGATTGTGATTTCATTAGATTTTTATTTCATTAATTCATTCTTTGATTTACAAACATCTAACTATGCTCAGACATTTAGTAAGCAAATCGCAATGATTTAGACAAACATCTAATTATCCGCAGACAGCAAATCGCAATGGTCAGACAGGATGTTACATGCTTGCTATCCAAACAAAGTAGATCTAGTCGGACACATTGATAGTTGTCAAAACAAATCAGACAGACACGCATGGATTTCACATGCAACTCACCCGTTCCATAATTGTTATCAAAACAAGTTGTATACATGCGTTAGCGAATCTCATCCCCAACCCATCCTTCTGGCCAATAGCTAATAAAACACCTATCTTATCCATGTATATACAGGTGTTTCATCTCCACCTTGCTAGAAACTAGTCATTGATTCGATGAAACCCTTAAAATATACGTCTAGCATTTTATATCTAAAGCCCGACAATTTCAGAAATATTAGTGTATCTTGAAAAGTCGACTGTTTGGAATAATCAAAGATTGCCTAGATATAGGATATTCATAATAATTCTTAAGCTGTAGTTCTTGTGTATGCGGTTCTTGTAGGCCTATGTATTTAATATGTCTGTCATTCTCTAATTAAATATCAGGATGCCACCAAACCGTGTAAAGAGTAGGCTTAAAGCTACGAAAGAACTATCATATTCGTGTAGCGTATGTCGTCATGAGTGTGGCGATGATTCCATCGAGTGTTCGGGTTGTAAGACTTGGACTCATCGTGAATGTGTGCCAATGTCCAAAGAAGACTTAGCGCCGTGGCCTCTATGGTTTTATTGCAAATCCTGTTTATTTACAATGGATAAAACCTATGACTTCGTTGGATCACTTGAAAGGTACGTCTTTAGTTAATACAAAATAATTATTTACAGGCACGCGGCCACCAGCGTGCAGGCTTCAATCGGCGAGTCGGTGACATGATACTCATTGCTCATACACGCTTTCACCCGTACACATGGTCCAGTTTTGTGAAACCAACTTGACTGAGAGTTGTTGCTGCGGCAATCAAATGAGTTACAAAATAATCGACCACTTGCAATGAATACATTTAATTTGGATTTAAATTTTACATTTCTGAAAAAAACGCGTATTAAAAGATCTCGGACACCTGGTCGTTATTATTGAGGTGTGAATCACTTAATTAGGTGTTAATTGTAGCCCCCACCCCACCCCACCCCACCTCCCCCACCCCTCCCCCATTGCATGTTCCATTCGGCGATTAGATACTCCTTGTTCATACACGCCGTCACCGCACAGTTTTACAATTTGATAATTTAATATTCTGTTGAATATTTTGAAACTAATTTGACTGGGAGTTGTTATACTGGGGGTTGTTGCTGAAACAATCAAATTCATTTCAAAATATCCATAGGATTATTAATTAACCCTTTTAGTCTCTAGTTTTACAGAATATTTTAAAAACAATTTGACTGGGAGTTGTTGCTGGTGGTCGTGGTGGTTCTCTTAAAAATATTAGTCTTCTCTCATTTAGGTTGAAAATCAATTTGGAAGTCCTGGGCCTAGTCAAGGCAGCAAAGCAAGAACGTCTGCTGTTTGCAACTTACGATGTACACCTTCCAGCCGTCGTCTAACTGACAGCAATGCCTGTCAAAGAAGACGACACCAGTGTATCACTGCGTCGACAGTTCTGTCAGTTTCAGTTTCAGTCTCAGTTTCACGTTTATTACACTCAGGCTACCGAGGCAGCATATTATTATGGCGAGTAAAGTGACAACATATACAGTGATTATCACGAGGTTAATAAATAAATACTAATTACATTAACAACAGCGACAATAGATTTGGTGACTTATTTTTTCTTGGCATATAAAAGGTATTTGCAAATTCTTTGGGAGAACTGGCCTGTTGCATATTGATTGAAGTCCTTTTGCTTTTTCTATCGAGGTATTGGTTAGGTAATAAGAAGGGATTAATCTTTGTTGCTCAGTGCTAAAGTGTGTGCAATGAAAAAGAAAGTGCAATTCGTCACCTATGCAATTACATGCATTACAGATGCGCTCATTTCGATCAATCCCCTCCCATCTCTTGGTCTCGATGTATAGTTGGTGGTCTAATGTTCTGAAGTGGCACAGAATTATAGCGTCGCGATATGGCAATACAACAACATATTTTTCAAATACCGAATCACTCATTATGTTATTGTAAAACGTTAATCGGCTTGAATTGGAAATTTCGGCTCTACATTTTTCATTGAATTGAGTTTGTAAAGCTATTCTTACCTGCCTTGTGATGTTAGTCTTATTTATGTTTTCTGCGTTAAAGGCTGTATCAAATCCTGTTATTGTTAGTAGTTCTTTAACTTTTCTATCCATTTAAACTTGATATTCTTTGTCTCCGTATACTGTAGGCAGGTATAGTAAAGAATAGACGAAGGTTTTCCATACCCAGCGTTTACGATGTCCGCCCAAAATCGAATTATATTGCACTGTATTATAATATGTAATGGGTATTTACCTAACTCTGTATAGAACATAACATTCGAGGTACTCTTCTTCATTTGTAACATAATTTTATAAAATCGTATTTGGCAAATTCCTTGCAGTTTCGTGTTTTCAAAGCCCCAGATTTCGGACGTGTATAATATAACTGGTATAACCATAGACTCAAAAAGTGTGCACTGTAAATCTATCGGGACATCGATCGCTTTAATTTTGTGAATTAGCACGTACCTTGCTTTAATTCCTTGAGCTAAGTTTCGTTTTCTACAAGAAAGAAAGTTACCATTATATTTGAAAAGTACACCCAAAAATAAATATTCATCTACTACTTCTATGCTATGTTCACCTATTTGAAATTTTGGTTGGTTAATTTTCTTACGTTTTTCGAATATTATTATTTTAGTTTTTGAATGATTGATCTGCAATTTCCACTTTTCGCAATAGTCCTGGAATACATCTAACGTATTTTGTAGCAACCTGGTGTTTCTGTCATTATCATAGTGTCATCAGCATAGAGAAGCACAATAAGATATAAATAAAGGTGTAAATTATCAACTAGTTCCTTAATTGTTGTCAGCCCTGATGTGTGGTGTTCTTCTAGGTAACTTTCTAAATCATTCAGATAAATCGAAAAGAGTAAATGGGATACATTTTCACCTTGCCTAACGCCTATCCTACACGGGAATGTGTCTGGCTTACTTGCGTTAGGAAAAACAAAAGATTTAATAGACTGATACATATTAAAAATAATTTTAAAGCATTTTCCTGTACTCAGTTTTTTATAATTTTTTCCCAGAGACCCTTTCTCCAAACAGTATCGAAAGCTTGTTTAAAATCTATAAAACAGCAGCATAATTTGTTCTCTTCGGATGATAAGAGCTGCTGTATGAGATGCAGCGAAAATATATTGTCCAGCGTGGATCTACCCTTTCTTTGTTTTGCGAATCTGAAATGATTTCATATTTTTCAGCATATGCATTCAAACGAGCATTAATAATTGTGGTGAAAAGTTTCCCCATACAGCTTAAAAGAGTTATTGGTCGGTAATTTGCTGCGTCCGATGGGTCTCCTTTTTTCTTATATATAGGTATAATTTTTCCGATTAGCCATTATTCCGGTACCCATCCGTTGTCAAATATTATATTAAATAACTTTTCATAAATGGGCATCATGGTATTAATTGTGGATTTAATATATTCGTTTAGTATCAAATCGGTACCGCATGCTTTATCATTTCCTAATTTACATACTGCGTGCTCATTTGTTATTGGGACGTCCAAATCCGGATTATCTGCTATATTTGTTATAGGATCGTCATCCACGCTATTCTCATCACCCCCGCCGTTTACCTTTTTAAAATGCTCGTAAAGTGAATGTAAATCGATATTTCCGTTTTCACTAGTGTCTCTCTTTTTGTTATTGATTATTTCCAATATGCCTTACTGTGTGTTCGCCTAAGATTACGGAGCTTAGAATGAAGTTGAGTACGCGCATTTTCTGAATACTTTTTTAATGGAAAATGTATAGTCTTTACTTGCCTTTTTCAATTGTTGGTGATTGGGTGCTGTTTTATTTATGTTGTATTGCTTCTTTTTCCTATGATTTTTTGTTTCTTTTCGCAGCACATTCCTTTCCAAAACAGGCTTTGTTATTTACCCAGCTACTCTAGTTACACATCCACGCACTGTCCTGAGCGACGGCAATTGCCTATATGGATCGGTTTCACTAGGCTTGTTCGGTAGTGAGAGTCACCGTCTCCATGTGCGGCTCTTAGCGGCTACGGAGATAGCAGAACATCAAACGGCGTGCAAGAAGACTGATTACGTAAAGGATTACGGTGTGGTTACGCCACCATTTAAGGATTTTCTGGATTCCGTTGTTACAAGTGGTGGTTATGCCGATCTACACCATATCTACGCGGTCAGTGCTGTAATTCAACGTACCATAAGCTCTTATTTTCCATCTATTGGTGATAGTAGATCACCTACATACACTCGCACCGTTATCGGTCGTGGTGTTAAGTGTCGCAAGACACCGTGTGTACTGTTATGTGGTCAGTGTCAAATCCAGTTACACTTAACGCATTAGAAATACAATCTGACCACTTTGTGTTGCTTTGTAGAAAGCTGGCAAACGTTGAACCAGTCGTGATTGACCAGCCGGATGTTGCCGCCAAAGAGGTGGAATCAAACTTGCACGTAAAGTTCGCAGAACCATCACATGTTTCTATGGGATGGGATAAAAATGTCACCGATGATTCAGCCATGCCTGGAGTGGCATACCTAGATAAGTCAGAATTATCTGAATGCGACATCAACTCTTCATTTGCGCCTATAGCATCCAGCAGTCCTCTACAGTCCAGTAGACATCCAGATAACTAGTTGTATTCCAAGTCAGATAACTAGGAAAATATGACAATGAGTCCAACTCGTAATGAATCAGTAAACACACACAGTGATCCACTCAATGGACGTTTCTTACAAATATCTGACATGATTTCACACTTGACAGACACAAGAAACAAGCCATTGGACAGAATACCACCTGGTGTGAAAGAATCTGTTATTTTTGTTACTGATAATTCTCGGAATTTAGCTAGACGTGAAAATCAGCAATGATGGGAATTCATTGATGACTGCGGTGCTTGGAATACTACCAAGGATACTTGCCCTGCCAGCTACTTTCTAGTAACCGGTACTAAAAAAACGGAGAACGTATTTAAACGTAATGGACATTACTGCGTATCGAGACAAATCGACAAGAAACGTATAGTGGTTCCAATAGACCCTCAACCCAGTAAAGATTACATTTTGTATGTTAATAAATATTATTCAGAACTAAAAATGTCTGTTGACTACAAAAGACGAGTTACGTGGTTTCAGAATGTGCCGAAGCAGTTACAGAATCCTATATTAGATATTGGATCCGTATGTATAGTGGAGTATGTTGGTACATATCTGGGAAGAGCAGTTCATGGAAATACACATTCCGATAAACAAGCGACCGAAGAGTACTGTCGTACATCGGCACACGTGAAAGACGCCTTAACAGCAGCAGTGAAAACAAAGCGCCCCAAAGACGCATTTGACGAAATAATATTAACTCAACCAATTGATGATGGTCCGAGAGACATTAAACAAGCACAGAACATATTATACACTCAACGCAGGAAGCACAAACAGAATGCAGCATCTGGACATATTAACGCAAACAATTTTGATATTTCAGATATAATTAGCAACCAGTAGGTACATACATAAAGTTATACACACAGCTGATAAAGCGCCATGTGTATATCTATACAGAGCTGAACAGATTTTGGATATACGACGGTTATGCTGTGTACCTGGCGGCGCTGTACTCGGTGTGGATAAGACGTTCAATCTCGGTGACATTTTTGTGACAGTTTTAGTATATAAGAACACGTCTGTTTTACGCAAAGATACACAGGATCGTCCCATTTTCGGTTTAAACAAAAGTGGGAGCACAATAAGACATACGTCTTATGACCGTATCTCCCACATAATACAATTGTTGTGCATAGAGTATAATAACAAGGTCAGAAGAGTATGTGTGGAAGGAACTCAATGTGCCGTGTACTCACATGCTTGCACAGTTTCAGTACAATACAGAGCATAAATAAGTTTGTATATCGCCAGAACAGAAACTCTAAGAAAGTTGTTTTGAATATTTGATCGCAATTGGGTGGGACGAACATTACTGCCGTAGGCAGCAAAATCCTCCAATACAATTGCCTCCAAGACATTAGAAAGTAATTTTTATCTTGCCCTGGAGACACGGTAAGTCTTTCACGAGCTTCGCTGTACTGAATATATCCACATATAGACATTGTTGGCTCAATCGTTTATATTTGTTTTATTTAAATAGTCTGGTCTATAAATACGTGTTCTAATATACTTTGTTTAGTAGTTGGATAAGTAAGCGGGATCTTGTTAAAAACGACCAGTATCGACAATATATTGGGAAATAATTTCTGATGTCTTGAGATTCCTTTTTATATTTACATTGGTGTCGCCATACAAGATGTGTCTTAACGTGAGTGAATGGGGAATATCATCAGTTACAAGTGCGTTATGAAAAGCACGTCTTTCCTCTCTAGAAAGGGGACAGTAGAAGAAATAATGTTCAACGGTGTCATCAGGATATCCACAAGAACAACTTGTCGAATCCGTCAGATGATTGTCAAACAGATGCCTATTTAGATTACTGCAACCATTACGAAGCCTGCTTAAATTAATATTAGCTGCTCTAGACCCAACATAGTACCAGCGGAGGGGGTGTCTTATGCTATGCATTATTTGAAGTTTTCTTTAAAATTCTTGTACGGTAGTAGACGTTGAGACAGGCGCAGGGAGGGTGTTCCAGGCGCGGATTGTTGCTGGGAAAAAGATCCGTTGTAGATCTCAGTACGGCATCGGTAGGGAGTAATACGATCTGAGTGCCGGATATTATATGGGTTCCGGGCTTGGGATATTAAAGGAATGCGGTTAGTAAGCGTTTCACACGTCATTCCGTTAACAACTTTGTAAAGCATAACTAATCTGTGTGTTTCCCGTCTATGAGCGAGTGTTTCTCTTCCAGTTCCCATGTATAGATCGTCCGTGTGTGCACTACGTGTTAGACCGCTTATTGTTCTAAGTGCTTCTTTTTTAACATTTTCCAGTCTCGTGGTAAGATATTATGGCAGATTGTCCCAAACAACGTCAGCGTATTCCAAACTTGGCCTGATGAAGCTTTTATACATTATTTCAAGGCATTTCCGGTCTAGTACATATTTAAGACCCTTAAGTAGTGAAAGTGTGTGCTGGGCCTTGGATATTACTGTTTCCACGTGGTTGAGCCATTGACCTGTACTGTTAAATGTAATTCCAAGGTGTGTATGGTAATTAGATGGAAGTATTTCTGAATTCTTGAACTTTAATGGAACTACTGAAGGATTATTACGAAGTGAGACCAGTAAGGATGTGGCATTAAATTCAACCAACCAGGTGTCTGCCCATTGCGTTATAATCTGTAGGTCATGGTCTATTGAAGCACTTTGCATCTGTAGGTTGTCAGATATTATGTATAGGGACGTATCATCAGCAAACAGCTTAATATTGTTTAGGATAGCACTGTGTAAGTCGTTTATAAAGACCAAAAACAGTAGGAGACCAAGAACTCAGCATTGCGGCACACCAGAATTCAAGGAAAGTAACATAGACTCACTACCATTAATGACTACTCGCTGATGACCATTCTCGAGATAACTTGCAAACCATGCAAGTAGTGTTCCTGTGATGCCAAATTGTTCCAATTTCTGCAGCAGTCCACGGTGCCAGACTCGGTCAAATGCTTTGGATATAGCAAAAAATAAAAACAGTATTTCTTTATGATTGCCAAGTGCATAGACAATATCGGTTTAAATATCTAGTAACTGGTTAACTGTCGAATGTTTAGGAAGAAAGCCAGACTGGCGAGGTGTTATACCATTTCTAATAAAATTGTAAACGTATTTAAAAACCGTCCTTTCCATGACCTTACTTAAACAACTCAGTAGTGATATCGGTCGATAATTTGAACACATGTTCTTGGCGCCCTTTTTAAAGATTGACGTTACATTAGCCACTTTCCAAGAAGTTGGAAAATGAGAATTTCTAAGAGAAAGATTAAAAGATTGCGCCAAAATTGGGGCCAGAACTTGTTTAGCCTCTACGAGTAATTTTGTACTTATCTGGTCAGGACCAATTGCCTTCGACGTGTCCAGGTTGGATAGTACAGCTAGAATATCAGTTGTTTCTAGAGGTAGACGTTTCTGTATATACCTGCAAAGCGGGTAACTGAGCTTGGGAGTCGTCTATTGTAGCAATACTGGCAAAAAAATTGTTAAGAAGATCAGCCTTCTCAGGAAGATCATAGGCGAATGAACCATCTTGACGCTCGAGGGGGTGCATTTCATTGAAGTTTGAATTAGTGTCAGATAGGAATGATTTGCTCAATTTCCACCATTCTTTGAAACCTGTACGGCCATTTTTTATTTTCTCAGCCGTCTTGTCTCTAAATTCCTGCGTGGCCGTCCTAACTAGAGTGTCTACAAGATTCCTATGCTTCTTGAATTCTATTCTATTATGTCGTGTTCCTGGTTTGTTTTTCTTGACTTCTTAAAAAGTTTATCTCTGATCCTCATTTCGTGCTTAATCTTATTTGACATCCACGGAAAGGTGACATGACAGCGCTGTCTTTTACAATTCTTCTATCATTAATTATTATTAGATCTAGCAAGGTATTTGATACAGGCCTAGTTACTTCATTTATTAGCTGATGGAACCAAAATATAGTGATTATATTTGCCATTTGTCAATATGTGTAGTAAGTGGCCGATAAATAGCACATATGAGGACTTCTGGACGATCGTGGACCTCTAACGATACCAGTTCGACATCAGCGCATTCGTACTCTGTGAGACAGATAGCGGCTGTGTTGTTAGCTATATAAATACATACACCGCCCGACGCGTGTTGACGATCTCTGCGATAAGGTTCCTGGAAGCCTGGAAGCGTAACAATATTATTGATAATAGTTGGTGTGAGATGGCTCTCAGTAACAGCAAGGACACTAAAATTGGAAAGGTTAGCCTCAACAAGATGGATTTTGTCTTTTTAGGCCACACGCATTTAGGTGTACAATAGAAAGATCATTGGTGTTGGTTGCAGGACCTGGATTTAATTCAACATCTCCTGCTAAAAGAAGGAATATGGAAATGTTAGTAAGATGGACACAATATTCTGCCAATAAATAGGAAATGACATTAGTTTGATAGCATAATACGCGGCTCGGAAACAATGTAACATATTATGGATACCGGCTTTGAAGCCACCTTGACCGATGACCTTGAAAAAACAAAGATCAAACATCCAAATTGCCGCACGATTACTAGCTAAATCATTACCCATGGTCGATAAGGTAGGACAAAGAAGATGAAATATATATGCGGCATATTGGGACAAATACGAATAGATGAACATAACAAGGAGTTCCGGTGGTATCAGTATGAGGGCGGTAGAGATTAGGACAGTAGGAGAAATTAGCAGAGTAGGAGCAAATAAGGATAGTTTATAGGAAAGATTGAATACAGAAACAAGAGATATGATTGAAACATTAACAGTTTCAGTAACACAAGTATAGCATTTGGGACGTTACATAATAATAACGTGTAGCCGTATAGCATAGAGGCACCGTGAATTATGTTGTAGTTAATTACTGGATAATGATTATTATTAACTATTATTTACTACAATGCAACACAGAAACAATTTTGAATGTCTACATAACAAAATAAAACGTATGGCGAATATCATCAACCGAGTTGGACTAGGAGACATTGCTTCCCAACACTGTCACAACAATGTCTTCCAATCCAAACATAGTTTTGTCTTGGAAGCACGTCAAGGCACTTCCGACCCGTACTGTAGGTTTCTGCTGGACAAAACGAAGCCAACCGGACAGCGAGCCATTGCTGCCGATGGCAGCATCATGTTCCAGCAAATTAGTTTCGAAATATATATTTCAACAGTATGGTTTTCATCGGTCCCATCCTGTTACACGGCAATTCAACAATGGAAATGCATCGATTATTCTTTTCTGATATAGCTGGTCACCTTGCAGACCTAGATACGACATCACTGACCATCGGATCGGATGATGAAAAGGCGTTACGCAATGCCATTCGCTCTGCCTTTCCAGACGGTACCAAGGTGTTTTGTACACCTCATCTGCAGAACAACGTCCAGGTCTATTTGCGTGATAAAGTTGGTGTCGCGACGAAAGAGCGTCAACAGATCACATCGGCAATCTTTGGCGCTGAAGGCATATGCTCTGCGGACGATAGTGTTAAGCGCGAAATTCGCGACAAGATTTGTGTCCAACTGATTAGTGAAACTGCGTCAGACTTTCAGAAATATTATGATAATAGATTAAGACCCCTGATTATTGATCACGTTGTGAAACCTGTTATAGACGGCAAAGTAAAGGCAGGGTGGACAAGCAATAATTGTGAGTCCGTCAACAACGTCCTAAAAATGAAAACACACTAGAAACCACACAACCTGCCAGATCTGTGCAATAAATTAGAAGAACTGTTTAATGTTCAAACCAAACAAATGCAAAAGAATTCGTCGGTGTCGGAAAGTATGTTCTTACAAATCGCTTCAAGAAACATTATGTAGGAAAGGAGGCGTGGCTACGTAAAACGGCCGAGGAGAGAAGTAAACATTATAAGCGATTTCTTAGAGACAGTGGACCCACAAACATGGTCACATCAACTGATGGGTTGTTAACTGTCTGCGTAACACCATCAGCTGGTAAAAAAAAACCCAACCAAACAAAACGCAAAAGGGCTGAACGTTCTAGACCGACAAAAAAGCCTAAATTATAAGTATTTTGAAATTAATTTGATTGAAATCTGTTTCCAAACAAATTAATTTCATAATCTTAAATTGTGCTTAAACTGTGCTAGATCGTCGGTATTGGTCTTGAAAATGTCTATTTGCAAGCCAATGGAAATCTAATTTTGAAAATTTACCATTGGAATTCCAACGGTAAAATTTCAAAATTAGCTTTCTCTTGGCTTGCAAATATACATTTCCGTTCCTAAACAAACTCAGATCGTCTTTATCGTTGAAAGGGTTAATATCATACTTACAAATATTTACACTGTATTTACATATTTTATTTTTCACTGGCTAGCATATTCAATAAGACGTATATTTTATTGCTTAATCCGACATGTTCGTGCTGTTATTTCTAATCCAGTCAAAGTTACGGGCACCTGTGCATTCAATCCCCACGCTCTATTCCCGGAAAAGCGTTGTTGAATTACCACAGTCCACAGTCCTCGAAATGTATTCCGGGGTGTATTCCGGTGTATTCCGGTGTATTCCGTTGTATTCCAGTGTATTCTGGAATATTCCGATATATTCCGGTGTATTCCGGTGTTTAGTGTGACCGGTTGAACATGTTGAAACTAATTTGATTGAGATGTGGTCCTGTCATAGATAGCAACAGCTCACAGTCGAATTAAATCAGTTTCAAAATATTCAACAACTTACCGTGCACGCGATCTTGCATATTGTAGGTTGACAACATACATGAGGCGGAATATGTAACCTTAAAGGTCATAGAATTATTTGCCATTGGCTGGGTAGAGAGCCTAAAGGTCCACGCGTGCAGTGCGTGCGGAACGGCAGCGGACCTTTCCAGGTTATCCATCCATCATAGGACCTCATAATCAACTATACGTGACGCATGTCGTGACGTCATGATCAATTAAAGCGTGAATGACTCGAATTAGTCCGTCTTAAAAGCTTAATAATCCGACGAGTTGTACGAATTGTATGTCTTTACTATTTAATAAACATTCTGTTGAATATTTTGAAACTAATTTGACTGGACGCTGTTGCTGCCTATAACAGCAACAGCGCCCAGTTAAATTAGTTTCAAAATATTCAACAGCTTACCGGTATAGTTTTCTGGAAATTGATCGTCAGAGAGTTCGGGGATCTATTGAGCGCAACGCAGGCGATGTGTGGGCGGGACTTAGCTAGAGATGGGTGAAACATAGCTACAACTGGAAAGGTCCATTCTCTAGCCAGCATTGACTGGCGTCTCTTCGTAGGTCACCCTAAGGCCAGCCATTTAAGATGGTGGCGCCAGCAATTACTTCGATATTTCTTGTCCCGTTCGATAAATAATCGATAATTTCCTGTCACTGCGCTTCATAGCGATTAGCAATAATATTTATGCAGACGAAAACTAACCTCCAACGAGTACCCAGTCAACTCTGGATTGCTTTAATTAGGTGATTTACAGGTTTTGATGTGCGCTTGATGGCAATTACCTCAAATCGAAAACAGACCACGATATCTGCGTCCACACAAGGCGGAAAATAGAATATGCGCCATCGTATGTGGACATTTAAAGGGTTTATAATCTTAAATCATATATTTAGTCATACCTCCAGAAACACAGGTGATGGCCTCTGAAAGCATTTAAATTTCGACATTTTCCCTTGGATGGAAGCCCAGTTGCCGTTCATGATACCCTCTGCAAATGATCTGGCGGACGCTCGTGGACTCTGCTCGGTTACCTCTTCAGCTTTGCATGTCAAATCACATCTAGAACTAGGTCACGGACAGTTTATGAGCAATGAATCTCACGGATGCTGTAATAGAATGGGCCATTTCTAGCTATGCCACTCCCATTTCTAGCCAAGTTCCGCCCAGCTTGTACGCATATTGGAATCAATTGTAACGCGTTGAACCTGAATTCCCAGAATCTGAATTTCAAGGTAACTTACAAGCAGGTAAACGGTTAAATATATTGAAATTAGTTTGAATGGGGAAGAAACAGCTCCGTTGCAGTCAAATTGCTTTAGAAATATTCAACAGAATGTGTATTAACGTGTAATTTATAATCAAAGACACGCACTTCACATGCGTGGAGGACTATTGCCACATTTGTGACACGTTTACGCCAGTTTGATTGTAACATCAGCTAAACCGTGCCGTGTTTTGTTATGACGTCATATACTTGAGCGACAGATCGGTACCTCCATTGGCTGAGCAAACTGCTCATTATTACCTTCGTCACGTAAGGGAAAGAAGGTAATGCCGGCCTGCCTGCCTTCCGGCATGCCCGACCACCCGCCAGACCGCCAGCCGCCCCATCTCACGAACGCACGCACGCACGCACGCCCGTCCGTCCGTCCGTCCGTCCGTCCGTCCGTCCGTCCGTCCGTCCGTCTGTATGTCTGTCTGTCTGTCTGTCTGTCTGTCTGTCTGTCTGTCTGTCTGTCTGTCTGTCTGTCTGTCTGTCTGTCCGAAGCTGTGCCTCAAATACTGCTTAGACGATTTGGTTAAAATGTTGCCACAGCAAAGGACGTTACCGTGCCAAAGGATGTCATTGGCCATGACCTGGATAAAATATCCCGGATCTAGATCGGATCATAATCTGGATCTAAGGATATCTCAGACTCTATTTGTAAGATTTCGTTTAAATATTAACACAAACACGGTGTGAGTGTACACTAGGATTTCACAAATTTGGGCATGAACCGGAAAATCCGAAAGATAAAAAAAATTCTGAAAATCCTAGAGCATCCGGGAAAACTGAAAAATATGTGCAATGTGATAAAAACTGGATGAGCTTGCGATCTTTGATTACTCGTGTCATGTGTTGTTGCCTGGTCGCTGCAAAGTATTTATAACAGCAAATGTATAAAGACAGGAATACGAGTCATTATTTTGAATTTATATAAACCCTTGACTTTCTTATGCGTACACATCTATTTCATTTATCGCATGTGTACAGCTCTGTGTAAGATTGGTCACACGTTTAAGGACGGGTTATTGGTTGGCCCACGCGTGTGAGTGCGTGCCTGAGTGCGCAATTGCTTGTTGGCGCGCGTGCATAAACCACGCCACCCCATCCCAGTTCATCGAGAATCTTAGTATCTATGCACAATGGACAGTGTTTGTTCGATTTACACTAATTACATGATTGATAAAATTAATTAAATCGATTAAATATATTAAATCAGAAATAAACTAATGAATTATTAATTTCCATGAATGCACATTAATTGGATGGTCATAGAAGAACAACGAGGGGAATAATAACGATTGTGCATTGCCTAGAAGGATCGGAGAGTTCCTTCTGATAGTTATAATAAATAGTTTGTGAGCGGAAATTACGACTATTGTGAGTGATTGGCCATGCATTGCGCTTGCTACTTTCACTAATGATGTGGCAAGGGTATGTGATAGTCACCGCTTCCATTGACCCTTTCACGACGAAGCCGGCCAAAACCGATCTGTTCAATGATATTAAGAAATGCCAATTTGCAGGCTATGAGAAGAATGTTTTTGAAATCGTACCACTTGAATGACTGGCTCGATAAGCGAGCCAATCATTCCAGTTGTAACCTTTTCAAAAATAGCATTCCCTTGATCTCCAAATGGGCATTCAATAAGCAAATATTTTAATTTTGTTGATCAAATTTAGCCACTAAATGATCAATATTCAAACTTCCATATCTGTTCTCTAGAGGTCAGAACTCCTGTTTAGTGTGTGGCTCTACGCCATTATTTTCATTCCCGCGTGTGTTTGCCGTAAATCTACGGCACCATGTATTGTATATATTCTAGAAATGTTATAGAAAGAGAAACGCTTTGTCGCCAGATAGTATGGTTACAATCTGAAAACGGAATCATACTTTTCATGTTACCATTCAAAATGTATGTCGTTAAAAGTTCTGCAATCGTGATGGGTGCGCGTGTCCGTCCAAAATTTGATTCCCAGTTTAATCGGTAATTTCTTCGGAAGTGCTCGAAGCATATGTTAATTTATCATATAATCATGTCTTTCTGACGGTTTAATATTTCTCGATATGAATACGTTTGTAAATTTGCATGATAGACCCAGAAATTATAAATGTTGAGTTAAAATTAATTTCAAGTTCAATATAACGATGTTTTGGTCGTCATTGTTTGTGTGGCACATTAGTCAGAACTCTTAATAGTGGTACGTCTCAGCGACGAACGCGGCGGGGCAAAATGGTGCGTTCAAACGGATGTCAGGGATATGCCTTTTTGAAAAATTTGTCATAATATCAGATTATATGATAAGTAGAATCTCATACTCGTTCCCATTTAATACCACTATTATCAAGCTCGTAAGCTTAAGCTCGTGCCATGTGATAATCTTCGACCCGGTTCATAGTGATATTAAATGGGACCGAGATTCAGATCCTCTATAAATAATTAAATATTGTAAGATTTTCCAGAGACATAATTATAACACCTACATTAATAAGTAGTGATGATAGTAGTGGCAGTAAAGATTATGATGATGATGATGATGATGATGATGATGATGAAGATGATGATGATGACGACGATGACGATGGCGGCGACGACGACGACGACGACGATGACGCTGCGACTGGTGGCGGAAGCAGCGGAGACAGGGTCGGCAGCGACGGTGGTGGTGGCGGCGACTAATTACTTCCTCAAATCATCTAATTATACCAATTATTCTAAGCGATGATACTGTTTATGATTGCAATAAAATGGTATGGGATAATTAATAATAATAATAATAATAATAATAATAATAATAATGATTAACATTACTATATAGTGCCACTACCACCAAAATGTTAAAAAAAATGTATACCTCATATGCTGTTAAATAACGGCCTGAGTGAATAAAGAAAAACTGGAAAAAAATGACGACGACAATATTTATGGATTTACAGAGCTATTATTGTTTTGATTGTAAAGATTGATGCATTTTAAGTGTATTTGAGCGTACTGTAATATAGAATGGAGCAACCGAACTACATGGCATTTGGCTAAAGCTTTTACTTTCCTTAGGTCAATCACCAAACTTATACCAACCAGTGAAAAAGTATATGCATAGATCGATCATTTTAAGTATTCTCTTGCTGCTTATATAAGTTTTGCAGGGAATTTATGTAATATCTTGCTAGTATCTGGCAATAAAGTTTGGACCCCCAACAAATTGTACACGCTATCTGGCAAGTCAAGGCTGCTGAACTCCATGGCAATGCACAAAATAGCATAGGAAATGTCTAAAACAGCAATAAATGAAATAAATCATGCATTCCACATCTATGTAGTGTTCTTGGGTTACAGTAGGGGCACAGAAGCAGTTTTATTACAAAACACTGATAAGGTAGAGTCGTATTTAAAATGGGACCAGTTTTGGAAATGCTCAGAGTACCCCTTTAACAAAAATAAGCTTCAAATAATGGAAATACTTCACGGAATTCGTCAAAATGCATAAATCATTGAGATTCTACCATTTACTTCTACAAAATCAAGATTAGGAGAAAAATAAACCTGTTATTTAATTTTATAATAGGCAATCCGCAATACCACGGAATTAGGTCACATTTTAATAGAATTTTTGGGAGTAGGGTGATTGTGATTGAAACGATGCTGAGATGCCATCCAAGCAGCCAGCACTACAAAAAAATTCCAATCTGTTTACTAGATAAGCTGATCTAGATGCTAGGATAATAATAGGAATGAACGTCGTCTATGAAAGTGGAAATTTCTTTTGAAAACTCGGTCAGCATTTCCGCGCAGTTTCCAAAAGCGGCCATTTTTACTACAGATTCACACCTGGTTATGCAATCTTGGGTAATTAAAACTAAAGAATTTGCATTTGAGCTGGTTTTGCTATAATTAGATTTGTCAGATAAGAAGCTTCAAAATATAAACAAATCATTATTATTATTATTATTATTATTATTATTATTATTAATATTATTATATGTGTGATATGTCACGATAGCTTGAAAACGAAGCCTTGCCACGGAATTTGGTATACCACGGAGTTTAGATCACTGACCCTATAGGAAGATAATGCTAACTTTCAAGGAGTTCTTTAAACAATTTATTATAATATGTGTACACCGGGATTGGGCACACGTTCTCACAACTGCTTGATAGGTTGCTAACATGGATATTAAATGCAACATATTGTGGGATTCAGTTTATCATATAAACTGAAATTTTGACATATAACTTCGATCCTGAAACCCCAGTTTAGATCTTCCATTGGCGTATGATACCCAAGGGTCGCTAATCACGCACTGGTTATACTAGCACATCGGGGCGTCTTGCGCCGAAAAATATAGCGCTTATAATTTGAACTCTGAGAAATTAATTAAAGTTTATTTATTTAGGGCCTACCTATAGCTAGCTAACAATATACATTGACAATATATCTTATATTCTACGCTACAAGCGATATTGTTACGTCATGGCGTGAGTCGCTGGCGCTCAACCGTGGCTAAAGGCCGGTTTTCGCGTTTAGATTATTCTGATCAGATTTATCGAATTCGATCAAATCTGACCGTGTAAAACATAAAGTCTGGAGGAGAGACGCACGCACGCACGCACGCACGCACGCACGCACGCACGCACGCACGCACGCACGCACGCACGCACGCACGCACGCACGCACGCACTGCACCAACTCCTGATTGTTCTACCTCGAAGGATGCTCTTCTGACAAACAGAGAGAAAACAAACCATTCATCATCACGGTAAAAAACACATGTCCTAGTTAGTTTGTAAGGCCTGGGTGAATAAAAGCGAACTTGAACTTGCACTGTGTGCACTTTCAGATTGCTGAAGCAATTTAGAATGAAGGTAAAATGAAAAACAATCCAATTATGTTAGTAGTGCACTCGATCTTTATATCAGTCCCATCTTATTAAAAGCTATTCATATTACTACACCAGCGAAATGTCATGACATTATCTTGCCGGTGCGTGGTAATAACACCTTCACGTGTGAAATATATTCCATTTCCAAGTACTGGTTGTCATTGACCCTTTAATGGCTAAATCTTGTCAAGAAAATTAAAATATGCGTTTATTTAATGCCGATTTGCAAGCTAAGAGAAGATAATATTTGAAATTTTAGCACTGGAATAACTGGCTCGGCTATTGACCCCATCATATCAGTTGTAAATTTTAAAAAATACTCGTCCTTTGTCATGCAAATGTTCACTCATCAAGATCACGACAGAGGCCGGTTTTGGCCGGTTGCGGCATCAACCCGTTAATAATATTTAGCTCATATTTGGACGCAGTTTGAAGAGACCTTAGCGTTGCTGTAAGCTGTCGCTACAAAACAAAATGAACAGTTTAAATCAACAATATTGGTTCTAAAATCGATGCTTTTCCTCTTTACGTTAGCTGTCTAATGTCTTCGTATTAATCTGCCTGAAAGAGCACAGTGGGAAATATGGATATAATTCGATTGCTGCCGTGTTCAAAAGACGCCTGACATATCGTGCATGGCCTTGTGTAACATTGATGACACTGTAACCTCTTACAACTTATATCTTACAAGTGGTATTGTGCACATAACACAGGGTTAGATCGTCTCAAGACGACACCTCTGTACTGCGGCCACCTTCTAGAGAGGCCGTCTGTTTATAGAATGGTGAATGTCTAATAATGCACCGGATATTCCCTGCTAGGCTCCGCCCACTGTGTATGTCGAATCCATTTGAAACGTTGAAACATGAATTCTCATATCTAATAGTCTAAATTTAGTCTAAATGAAGCATAGTTTGAAACTAGTTTGACTGTTGCTACATATAGCCTATATCAACGATATACTAGACTTGCGCGATTACGTGATTAAATCGAAAATCGTGATTATGTACTAAATCGTGAATTTATATGATTAAAAATTAGATAATCGAATAATCGGGAATATTTTCTATTGCATAAAATATTTCAAAAACTAACTTTCAATTACTTTTTAATGCGATCCGTCATGAAAACTGCATTTTGCTTAGTAAATGTATGTCCATTCGCACGGCATGAGAAGACTATTTTTGAAAATGTGTTACTGGGATGCCTGGCGCGAGACGCTTCTCTTGCCCTGCAAATTGACTTTTCGAAACACAATTGCAATTTTCGTACTTGATATTCTTTTGTTGTTGTGTCTTGGTAATTTGTATCCAAGCTGATTAATCGAGTATTCACGATTATTTTTTAATAATCGATCGCGATCACTCAACGCAATAATCGCACACTCATGCGATATACAATGCTTACACTTTCTTTACGGCTTTTTCGATTTCTTAACTGAGATATGTCATTTTGATTGTGGCGTCAGCTAACAAATTACATATTCGATTATCACATCACATATCTGAGTGACATATCGGATCCATCTGTTGGTTCACATGATGGTGGTTCTTTCATATGGGTGGCACATGACCACTTGTCTTAAAAACCGTCCTACCCATGCCGGTAAACGTATATTTTATGTGCATTGACTTGTATTAAGACACCACCCGTCTCTCAAGATCAATAGTCGGTGCATCACCAGGTGAGCGTTTCAGACAGGTGTTACTGCGCATAAATTCATAGATCTATCCGCCTTTGTGCTCTAGCTCACGCCCACAGTTTCGACACCATCACGCGAATACAGAGCGTGTATGAGGTGGGTGTAACAATGAAGAATGGGCTTTTTAATAGGAATCATATCAGGTGAGCCAAAACATCTTTTAGCCATACAAGAATAAATCAAAGTAATAACCTTTTGATTAATGATAGATTCATTGTCCATACACAAACTCGTATTATTTCTATGTTTGATGCCGTAGTGTTAGAAATAGACTACTATAGTTCAGCCGTTTATAAATCTAAAAAACGTTTCAAAGAAACCCATTTTTCATATTGGTTTTCGTTTTGACATTCATGTCAAAAAGTCTCAACGCATTGAATTTAGTGATCCAATCTCGCTCTCTCTCTCTCTCTCACTCTCTCTCTCTCTCTCTCTCTCCCTCTCTCTCTCTCTCTCTCTCTCTCTCTCAAGTATGCAACGCCATAATAAATTAAGTTACCAATCAGCTGATGTCACAAACAAAATGCCATAGCTCCATCAGGAGACGTCAAAAGTCCAGCACAAAATTATACGCATTGTACGTTTTTTGGTGAATTTTACAATTTACTTTTGAAGATACTGTTGAATATGTTGAAAGTAATTTGACTTGAAGCTGTTGCTGCCGCAGATATCAACACCGGCCATTCAAATTAGTTTCAAATCATCCAGCCTTTTACCAATTCAGGGTTCAAATTATTAAAAATCATCGATTCCATGTACGAGGAAAATGTGGTCAGAGGTTAGCTACAAATGGGCACGACATATCTAGATATGCACTCCTCGATTATGGTCAGGAGATGAGTATTATAGCCAGCCATTATAACCTACTATTCACAAAATGTTATTTAAATTAACTTACTGAATGGAGGACTTCAGTTTTAGCAATACCCACCCATCTCTAGCTGAGCTCCACCCACGCTTCGCCCGGGTTGGGATCAATCGGTCACTGCAGAAAACTATACAGCTAAGTTGTTGATTATTTTGAAACTAATTTGACTTTGTGCTCCCGTCAAATAGCTTCAAAGTGTTCAACACAATGTTTACTAAATAGTAAAGCCATACAATTCGTGCAACTTGGCGGACGAGTAAGAGTTTACGACGGACTAACTCGTGTCACCCATGGCGTAATTGATTATGACATCAACCTACATGTGACGTAGTTGATTATGAAGTCATATGATTGACTGAGAAACTTGATTCCTCAGTTAGCTGGAACCATCAGTACCATAATACATTCCTGTAATTTGGTCATGTGGCTGTACGGAGGATCTCACAGAGCAGAGGTCTGAGAATGTATGGTAGTTCGGAAAAGAAAAAAAAGCGTCTGCCAAAAATACAACTATCTTGCGCGGCGTGTCTTCGATTATGGCTTCTCTCACTTCTCTCCGCGCTTTGGTCGTTTCATTGCAGTTGCTTAAAGGAAAGCTCACCTACCTTATACTAAACATTCAGGTCATATAATTTGCCACCCATAATCCATCCCTGACATTTTAGCTTTTTTATGCCAACAACGAAAGAGGATGTTTCCGTAAATGTATTTTCTTAATCTATGTTCTATATAATGTTCTTCTTAGACTAATTCAACCATGAATTCGCGCAATCTGAATGGAGGAATCCAGATTTAACTATGCCCCGCCCATTTCTAGCTAAGCTCCACCCACGCGGTGCTGCTGTTGTGATTGATCGACGCATGTACTCTCTGAATCTAAATTTCCAGAAAACTATAAATGTGAGCTGTTGAATATTTTGAAACTAATTTGACTGAGTGCTGTTGCTGCAAATTAGTTTGTTTCAAAATATTTAACAGCATGTTTATTAAATAGTAAAGATATACAATTCGTAGAACAACGCTAGTCCGTCATAAATTATGGTCTCGTGCCGAACCTAGATGTGTCATGCATGACGTCACTGATTGTGACGTCAGCATACACGACACGTAGTTGATTATGACGTCATATTGATTGATAGGTAAACTAGAAAGGTTCGTTTCAAGATACGTATAATGATAGAGGTAAGCTGTGGAATATTAGGTGGATATAGGCAATAACCTTTCAGAATCAAATTAGTTTCAAAATATTGTATAGCAATTAATTGTAAATGTGTTTTCGAATTCGATATATCGAGTTCTTAATAAATAAATTATGCTTTGGACATTTACTATAGCGATGGATAGATCCGATTTGTCACTCAAGTATATGACGTCATAATCAACCAAGTCACATGTAGGCTTACGTCACAGTCATAAGTGGCAGAAAAGCTGGAATAGTTCATTAAGTGTACGAATTGTATGTCTTTAGTGCATTTACTATTTAATATACATTTTGTTGAATATTTTAAAACTAATTTGACTGGGCGCTTTTGTTGCCATATGCAGCAACAGCACCCAGTCACATTTGTTTCAAGATATTCAACAGCTTAACTGTATAGTAATCTCGATATTGGGATTCTGGGAATTTAGAGTTCAATCGATTCCAAGAGTGGGTGGAGCTTAGCTAGAAATGGGCGAGCATAGCTACTAATGGATTCCTTTATATTTGTGTAGGCCTTCTACAGTGTTCATAAAGCACGCAATATAATAACACTTTAGTAAATGATGGAACATCCCTCTAAGTTTAGGCACGTACAAACTGTGAATTATTTCCCACGGTCGTTGCTGGTTATTATATGTTGCGTGTGCATGGCTGTTGTTGATACGGGATCTGGATGGATACTACAATGTTAACATGCTATGCTCGGGGAAATTGTTTGGGATATTGGCACACTGGAAACTCTCGCTATGCCAACAATAATTCACCTTTCCAGAGTATCCATCCATCATCTGACCTCGTATGACGTCATAATCAGCTCAGCGCGTGTATGATGACGTCACAATTATTGCGTCACAAAGGGTTCCATATAGACCGTCACCAAATCTCAAAGAGTCCGACACGTTGTATAAATTGTATGTTTTTGTAATTCGTTGCTATTTAATTAACATGATGTTGAATATTTTGAAACTAATTTGACTGGGCGCTGTTGCTGCCCAACAGCACCCAGTCAAATTAGTTTCAATATAGTCAACAGCTTACCTGTGTAGTTTTTTGGAAATTGATAGTCAGGGTGTTCAAAGATCGATCGATCCCAACACGAGCGATGTGTGGGTTTAGCTTAGCTGGAGATGGTAGATGGGGTGGGAGATTGGTGCTGTAGACAAAGAAGATTCAGTATTTCTGTATTTTATTTTACACCGAGAACACTGTACAGTGATAAATGGGGAGGTGGCATAGCGGTCTCCACTTCACAAAGTGGATACACATAGTCTACCATATTAATTGTTGCTATCAGTATGCTATTAACCAATTCCACACTGACTTCAAATTAAACTAAAAGATGAACTGGTGTACATTTTTCAACACGTTTGGTTGAAGATGTCCCTGCCGTAGACAGCAACATCATCCACCAAGTTTGTTGAAAAATGTATACCAGTTACTTCGCTAATGACACCGTAAACGATAGAATATTTAAATCAGAGTGGTAAGGGATATAATCATTGATTTATATCCACCATTATCATCCTTCTTATTGCCAGTTTCATAGTTTCAGTTTCAGGTGTATTACACTCGGGTCACAGAGGCAGCGTATAAGAGTACATATTTATAATAATTATTATGGCAAATAAAGTGACAAAATATGCAGTGATTATCACGAGGTTAATAAATAAATATATAAATACATACTAATTACATTAACAACCCGTGACAATAGACTTGTTGACTTATATTGAAAGAAGTCATTTATCTTTTTCTATCGAGTTATTGGTTAAGTAATAAGACGGGATAAGTTTTTGCCGTTTATTGATAAATACACAATGAAAAGGAAAGTATGATTCGTCACCTATGCAATTACATGTGCTACAGATGCACTCATTTCTTTCAATTCCCTCCCGTCCCTAGGCCTCGATGGTTCGTTTGTGATTCAATGTTCTGAAGTGGCGCAGAGTTATAGCATTCGCGATATGGTAATACAACTAAATGTTTGTCAAATACCGAATCAGTCGTTATATTATTGTAAAACGTTAATCGGCTTGAATTGAAAATTGCAGCTATACATTTTTTCATTGAATTGAGTTTGCAAAGTTATTCTTACCAGCTTAATGATGTTAGTCTTGTTTACGTTGTATGCGTTAAAGGCCGTATCAAATCATGTTGTTGTAAGTATCTCTTTAACTTTTTCTACCAATTTAAACTTGATATTCTTTGTCTCCGTATACTGTAGGCAGGTGTAGTAAAGAATAGACGAAAGCTGTCCATATCTAGCGTTCACGGTGTCCTGCCAAAATCGAATTATATTACACTGTATTACAATATTTAAACGGTATTAAATATGGTACAGATGACGGGAGAGGTTCAGCACACGCAGAAAGACACACACAAGAACACACAACTGATCACACGATTCATAAACAGACATATATACCACATGCGCACCAGGACACGGAATATATACAGCAGACTCCAGGACAGAAATGGATATACACACACGCCCGCAAAGGAGAACACAGCGGACTCCAGGCACGCACGCACAAGACAGTCACATCACACGCATAAATAAATAAACACGCCACGTCCACAGATAACACACAAGTAAACTAACATACATCGACTGTGACACACGCCGCCATTGACTTACACACACTACTACGGAGTATATACACCCTTGGCTCATATGAAAGAGGATTGTCGAATATATTGTATCCATGCTTTAACGTTATACTTAATCTATAAATATATACTGTGCATACTGAATCTGTTGTCACGGATCAGGTGACACTGTTTGTCACCAAGGCGTGTGACTATGTACTGACATCGCATGATTCTAATAGCGCATGGGACGACAGTCCGTTGGAGTTTGGCGTTGGGCACGGTCACTTGTAGTTTTGGGTAGTTGGTCCCACTCCACGACGTGAATATCAAACTGTGGATTGTGGCCAACTGTGCAAACGAACCAGTGACAGTGTCCCAGCGTAAGTTGTATATTAATCCAGTATTATCGTAACTATAAAGACGCGTATTTGTTATCTCAACAGCCAGATGAAAGATCCTGGTATATAGACAAACGAACGGTATTAGATTTACCTAATTCTGTATATATGATAACATTCGGGGTACTTTTCTTCATTTTTAACATAATGTTACACAATCGGTTTGGCCGTGTTCGTGTTTACGAAGCCCCAGATTTCGGACGGTTATAGTATAACTAGTACAACCATAGGCTCAAAAAGTGTGTACTGTAAATCTATTGGGACATCCATCCTCATATTATTATGTCGTCGTCGGCGGCGGCGGCGGTGACGGCGGCGGTGGCAGCGGTGGCGTTGTAGTCGTAGTCGACGTCGAATTTGATGTTGTTGCTATTGCCGTTGATGATGTTGTTGTTGTTTTTGATAATGATGTTGCTGTTGATATTCAAGTTGATGTTGAGATTAATGTTATCATTGTCGTTGTCTTTGTCCTGGTCGTTGTTGTGTGAGGTTCTTATAATAGTATACGTCATATATCCAGCGCGATGTTACTAAAGGTGATATCGCTCTGTACCAACTTCACTGATTCGCATCAGGCTTTCGCCCATAAATACGTTTCATATGTCCGCCCGACCGCTATCTTTATTAATGCACTGACATGGTTATCTCACCATTCATCTACATTAATGATGCACATTACTGCCAGAATAATTATTTGTATCTGGAACAGTACCATATCTATTCATTCCCACACTGGGGCAGGTGGATGATGGTGATAATGGCGAACACTAGTTAAATCTTGTAAGTGTTATGTGCAGCTCAAGGCCATGCCATAGAGATTTTTAAGAATCCAATTGTGTTGATAAAGGACAGTACATAGATCGGCATAATGTGCGTTTATAACATGTATTCTATGTCAAATCGCATAGTCAACTAATCAAATAGTCTACTAAATAATGCATTAAAGGCGGGGTCGAAGAAATCACTTGCATGACAGCTAGGGAATCAAGTTGGGTTGATTACTTTTTGTGCTCGTGGGGCAAAGTAACTTTAATAAAGCATTTTGAAATTGAAGAATCAAACGATCTCTCTGACAATAAGGCAATACAGTGCAACATTGCGCTGTAGAAGACGAATTGGTGACCATAGATGATTCGGAAACGGCAATTCATGAATCCATTTCCTCACTCAATCATATGGCGTCATAATCAACTACATAACGTGCAGAATGACGTCATAATCATGACGTCACGAATGATTCGAAATAGTCCGTATTTAACGCCTATTAGCTTAATAGTCCGACACGTTGTACGAATTGTATGTCTTTACCATTCAATAAACACTTTGTTGAATATTTTGAACCTAATTTAAGATAGGCAGCAATATCGCCCAATCAAATTAGTTTCAAAATATGTAACAGGTGACCTGTATAGTTTTCTGGAGATTGATAGTTAATGAGTTCAGGATCGGCCGATCCCAATACGATCGAGGTGTGGATGGATCGTAGCTAGTGATGAGCTGGGCATAGTTAAAACTGGAATGGTCCATTATCCAGAAATATATTTGGAAGTCAGAATTTGCAAAAGAATACAGGAACAGGTTAATGAAAGCGGACATGTATTAAATGGAATGAAAAATTTGATAAATGAATCCAATGTGATGGATGAATGGGTGTAAATGAAGTGGTCACAATGCTTACTACAGCAATAAAGAAGACAGCAGATGATGTGTTTTAATGGCAAAGGATCAGGGAACTAATATATGCTCTTGAATGGCAGCTGTATATAATAATCAACAGGTAGCCACCAGTGAAAACCAGAAATAAATCAGAATAATTAGAAAAAATACCATTTATATCATTCTGGTGGGAATCAATTAGTGACGCGGCTGAACCTATGCGCTCCGGTGTATGCCTAGCAAATAAATAATACCAGCCTGTCAAATAAGCTCAGTTATATCCACGTAAGCTGATTAGCCACTACGTCTTACGGGTAAAATACTGTCTAGTTTTAAGACAATTTGATTGAAAGCCGTTGTATATAGAGACAGCGTCTACATTCAGCCACACGAATTTCAAAATATGCAGTAGGCCTCATATTGCGAACTTGCAAACCAGCCGTGCATTTTGAAATCATTTTGACCGAAACTTGTTGCTTCAACCAGAAAAAAGTGACTTTCAAATATAACATTTTCAAACGGATGAATAGTGAATTAGCAGTAGCGAGTTAATCGCTCTACATCGGCGCCTATAGAGAATACTATTCACACCATTTACAAAACTATATGCAGGTGTGCTTTCGGCATATTCGGGTAGGCATATGCGGTATACCCACACACTCAGTTGGCACTCCTAGGTTTAGTAAAATCTACATACGTACCGAATTCTAAACATCAGTACAAACGCATCGTAGAGAGCAATGCAGCTCAATGGCAAACATGTTCTTAGAAGCCCAATATACAAACACAAAATTGTACTGGGAACTGTAAAAACAGCCGATACTAAACAATCTATACAAATTGCCCTCGACAAATTCAAGGAATTTTTGTAATCCGTAGACAATCCTAATACCAGGCAGATATTGGCATTAAATACTATGTAGATTAATATTTAACAGATGGCATACACACGATATTTGAATGAGCTAAATGAAGAAATCGCTGAAAAGGAAATTTAAAAAACGCAGCAAAACGTATAAATAACGGTAAAAGCGCTGGCCCAGATTTACTAATAAATTAATTCTATTCCAATGCGATCGGCATGCCACACATTACAGCGCTGTTTAGCTGCATATTTAAATGATGTTCAACAACCATATACTTTGAAGGCATTTACGGTCTGGGATATATGTTAGGTCCTTGAGTAAAGAAAGTTTACGTTGATGATTTGTTATTAAGTTTTTCACGTGAGTAACCCAAGTCCCTGTGTTATGTTGAAGTTAATGCCATGATGTGTATGGTTGTTTGCTGGGACTATTTCAGAATGTTTTAATTTAACTGGAGAGGCAGTAGGCTCACTACGCAGAGAAAGAAACAGACTAGTAGTTGTTGAGGCATTACATTCGAAAAGCCGTGTGTTAGCCCGTTGCGTTATGATCCGAGGATCATGGTCAATTGTTGCAGCGTGTGTTTCTAAATTATCAGACATTACATATAGCCAGATATCATCGGCAAACAGTCTAATATTGTTTAAAATATCGCCGGCCATATCATTAATAAAGACTAACAATAGCAAGGGACCCAGGCGTGGGCCATGGGGCACTCCAGCATGTAAGCGGTGTACCGTAGATTCGTTGCAGTGTATCGCTACTCGTTGGTAAGGGTGTCGAGACAGCTTGCAAACCATGCCAGTAAATTTCCACTGATACCAAAATTTCTCAATTTTTTTAGAAGGCCACGATGCCACATTCGGTCGAATGCTTTAGAAATATAAAAAAACAAGAACGGTATTTCCTTCTGATCGTCGAGAGCCTGAGCGATAACGGTGTAGATGACTAACAGTTGGTTTACTGTAGAATTTGACGGAAGAAATCCGGATAGGTATAGAGCTATATCGTGTCTAATGTAGTTGTAAATATCTATAAAAACAGTTCTCTCCATAACTTTGCTTAGGCATCTCAAGAGAGATTTTCGTCGGTAATTTGAACATATGTTCTTTACACCTTTTTTAAAAATAGGAGTTACATGAGCAATTTTCCATGTGGTCGGGAAATGTGTTGTGCGCTAATAACGGAATAATTAAAGAACTGCGCTAGTATTGGGACCAAAATCTCATTACTCTCGTATAACAGTTGCAGGCTTAATCTATCTGGGCCAGCGGCTTTAGAAGTATCCGGATTAGACAGTACATCTGAGGCATCGAGATTTGTTATTGTGATTGAATGTAACTTGAGTATTCTCCGTATACGGAGATAGAGGAGGTAGGTGAGAATTAGTGTCGTCAATTGTGGCGACACTAGAAAAGTAAAGGTTAAGTAGATCTGCCTTTTTAGAATAATCGTACGTAAACGAACCATATTCGCACATTAGAAGGGGCATTTCGTTAAATTTAAAGTTAGTGTCAACTAAGAAGGACTTGCATGTTTTCCACCACTGTTTGGAGCCTGTGCACCCGTGTTTTATTTTTTCAGCTAATGTATCTTTAAAGTTCCTTTTTTCCTATCCGAACTAGTATGTTGACCCGGTGTCTCTGTTTCTTACCATTAGCCACATCTTGCTCTTGTTTAGTTTTTCTTGATCTGCTAAATAGCTTTTCTCAAATTCGCATATCATGTTTTAGTTTATCTGGCATTCAGGCTTTATCGTTGGGATATATAGTAATAGTTTTATTGGAAATACTAGCATTAGCGCCATTATTATCGGACATGTTATTCTAAGGTGCGCTCGATAGCTGGTACCTTAATACGTCCCAATCAGGAATTGTATAGTCCAATATACAGCGTTTGTAGGACGTACGCTTAGATATGGAAAGTATTAGAACCAGATATACTGGAGTGGGATCACTACAAAAGGGTACAAGTATTCCACCGTGGTTTACTACTCTAGCACTGTTGATAATAATTGGGCCAAGTAATATGCTTGCAACAGACCGAGTTGGTTCCGGTGTTATCTAATAGAAGCCAAGTGTAAAAATAATATCTTGTAAATGGTGCTTGGATGTATTGAGCAGATCATCATTAAGATCCCCAAGTAGGTCAAGAGTTTTATTTGGATTTAGGTCACGAACATTCTCTATGTTATCAGAAACAGTTTGCCATTTATCGACATTCGTATTGGGTGGACGATAAATGACACACATTAGCAATTCAGGCCGGACGTGAATCTCTTTCCATATCATCTCAATGCTAGGACTTTCGTATTCAAACAGGAGATAGCAAAGTGTTCAGATATGTAGACACATACTCCTCCCCACGCCTGCTTACGGTCCCTCCGATGCGGCTCCTGAAAGCCTGGCAGTTTAATTGTATTAGTGTTCATATTTGACGTGAGGTCACTTTCAGTAACCCAATAATATCAACCTGTAACAGATTAGCTTCAACATGATGGATTTTATCTTTAAGGTCAATTACATTTAGGTGCGCGATAGAAATATCACTACTGTTGGTGGGGCCTGGATTGGTTTCTACATCACCGACCTGAAGGTCATTTGCACGTGCGGTGGGGTGGTAGAGACACGCATGAACGACAAACACATAGATCTCCTAAAGTAAGAATAAGAAAGTGGTAAGAAGTAGAGACAGAAAAGAGAAAGGGAAGATCAGGAGACACAGTAAATAAAGATAAACAAGACATTACAATGTTCATGTGAGACAGTTTTGTGTTTTGGGTATTAAATAAGAACAATGTGTATCTGACATCCAGAATTCTGAGGTGGTATACTGTAAACTACGGTGGATGTTTTGCGTTGTTGCATGGACCCAGAATATTAATTTCAGGGAAACCATACAGGTTGGCTGTTAAGCATTCTGAAACGAATTTTACAGGGGGCTGGTGCTGCCATGAACAGCCATAGGTTCCAGTCAAATCAGTTCCAAAATAGTCAATGTATTATGTCTTACGTCACATACAGTTTATCTTATTTGGACTTGTAGGGTCTTGGGGTTAAGAACTTGGACCATTTTGGGCGGTGTTTAAAGAAACCATTGTTAACATATATGAATATAATTCATGAAGGGGTGGGGGGAGTTGAATCACAGCGATTCCAGACCATAACATTAACATAGCAGGAGATCATGAATGAATACATTAGTGATTCCTTATGTGACATTATAACAAATAATACCAGTTTGTAGGTGACATTCATTATTCTGAGTTGGTGTACTTTGAACTAAGGTAGGTGTTGGTTCGCTAAGCCAGTTCCAACAGGGATCTAAACTTGGAACATACAGGACTTTAAAAAAAGCTACTTCAATATGGAAAACTCTCCACCAGTTAATGGAGATGTCAGGATTTTGCTAAGCTTAAAGCCAGTGCACATAACCTCCATATAGAAGTGGGCAGGCATACTGTCCCAAAAGCTCCACTAGAGAAAAGAGTATGCTTACTTTGTTCTGCTGGAGTTGTTGAGGACGAGAAGCATTTCATTGCTCACTGCCCGTTCGATGAACTCGAAAGACTGGCTCTATTTAATTTCCTCAACACATTTGTAGATATCTCTAATTTTACCTTTGATGATTTTTTTAATTTTTAATTGTCGTATAATAAGGGAGACACTGAGGTTTGTAAACGGTATTGGAGTATGTTTCAAAATGCACCATTAAAAGACAAAATGCCTTAACAAATACGCCAAAGTACCGGTCAACCAGTAACAAATGTCACAGCATATTAATATGTTGGTCTGTCCATCACACCGCAGACTACCTGTCAACCTGTGACAATCCATGTGTCTCTATGTTGAATGTTTTGGAGGTGATTTTACCAAGAGGTGTTGCTGCCTCGTGCAGCATCGGTTTCCGGTTGGACACGTTTCCTTAGAAATAGAAACACTGGTATTCAAGAGATTACCGGGTTAATTTAATGTCTAGCTATATGTATATTGCATGTGTCATTATAGTTAACACGATACAAATTACTCTATCCTCTTATCTGTTATTTCTCATAAGATGTCTACCAATGATAATCCTGCAACATTTAGATATATCTAGAGAGCCGCCATACATCATTAATATTAATATATTAGCATTTGTCTATCATAATTATTCACTATTCATAATGTGTGTCTTGTAAGATATATTATCTCTGTGTAGCATTCATGTTTGGCTATATCTTCATGTAAAAGATTTAATCTGAATATCAATCTCAATCTGTCATTTAATTATAACAACAGTCAATGATCAGTGTCATGACGTCTTATGACGTACTTATGTACGCTGTATGAGCGTGATGACGTGTGGATTGGAGAGGTTCATATCAGTTAATGGATTGAAGGCCATAATAAGCAGTTACAACAATTAAGTGCATTGGCGATTACTGTATTATGCGGCTGTAGTAGTAGAAGCATACTACAGCTGGAACCAGTCCTTCTTCGCTTTTGCCCACGGTGTCTTGTCCTCAGCCGAAATCCTTAGCTTCCTTAGGTCCATTCTTATCCAGTGATAGTGCGTATATGTTTGCGGTGGAAGGCTTCGAGTTTGTCCCGAGCTACGTTTGGAGATACACATCTGTTACAGTTATACAGCATCAAGGATACGCAGGTTGTATTGTATAAACGTAGCCTTTTAATCAAGGGAATCTTTGATCCACGAATCCATAGCTTCCAGAAGGACTGGAAAGCTATGTTCCCCGTGACGCAGCTTGCAGCAATTTCAACAGTTAGTGTGTGGCCCTATGGCAGGATTTCTAGTCCCGTGAAATTATTCTGTAAATTTATGGCACCATGTATTTTTGGAGTCTTTATATAATCCTAAAAGTGAAAATTTTGGTGCCAGTTTTTCAATTATGTTTTTGGCCTATTTTTGGGCAAATGAAAATGGCGTGTATGAGTACGGTGTTAAAAATTAAATGCAGGTGTAATTTTTATGGCAAGTACACGATTCTGCCATTCAAATGACAGTCATGGAAAGTTCGACACGGCTGTTCTATTTGTATGCGATTCTGAGTTATATGTACGATTTCCGATAGGAATTTTATATGAATATTGTAAGATTACGGTTAAGCCTGTATATAACGGCCACTGTATGAGCGATAATAAAATCACTAAAGACTATGGCCTGATTATAATAATTCATTTGCTATTGTACACTGGTTTTAAGACCAACATATGATAGCTACTTAAGGTTTGCGGTCTTAAGACGACCAATCATAACCATTTCAAACAGAAAGGCTAACACACGGAAATCATTACTATTTAGTAAATATTCTAGTGGGTGTTTTCAAAATAACCAGTCTAGGAGCTACTGATACTTATGGCAGCAACATGTCCCTGTCAAATTTGTTTTAAAATATCCAACAACTTTCTTATACCGCTATGTTGCATTTGAAATTCTGTGACTCGGGATTCAAAGAGTTAAGCGTCTGTATCCATTGGCACCCAAACGTAGGTGGCCATTATAGAGGCTTTACTGTATAACATGTATGGTTTCACAAACCAATTCTTAAACAAATAAACTGCTGAAGCTCATATTGTGTTAAATCTCTGATATTCATATAAAGTTCAACTAAATTAACTGCTAAGATCAGTTTTCTTTTGCACTAATCCATATTCTCTCCTTTGTCTTTACAGGGTGTTGAAGATATAGTTTAGATTATGTAACCGCAAACTACTAACTGGTATTATGGAGACGTGTGCTAGCCAGAAACTAGATAATACTAACAAGAAAACCTACTTTAATTTATGCATCATATGCCAGGACTCTGTGGGAGATCTTATTAATGAACCACGTGTTGAATCCTATCAGAAAATACTAGACTGTGTATAAGCGCGTGCAAGCTATGGTGAGACAAGCTCTATACATATACACAAACGAGTGCAGATCAACTTTCCCATGATGAGGTTTCGTGGCACAGACAATGTTTCCAGGAAACAGTTCATAAGGATAAAATTGCACGTGCCAAGATCCGATATGAGAAGGGTTGCATAAACAAAGACCCAGCTTCCATGTCCATGTACTCTAAGAAAGGTGGCCGTCTCTCTCGTTCTATAACTCGTGAAGTTGGAGCAAGTAGTAGTACAGACACCACAGACTTTATATTTACACGCTTGTGCTCACCAAAGCTGAACAATGACAGATGCTTCTTTTGTAACATGGAAAATGCACATGAAGATCTCCATGAAGTTTCCACCTACGAGGTTGGCAGAAAAATTCGTATAGCGGTAGAGCACAGTAACAATGAGCTCTGGAAAGTCAATCTTCAGCCACATAATCCAGATGACACTCGAGCCATAGACATTAAATACCACAGAAACTGTTAGGTAAAACATGTGATTCGTCAGCAAAATAGTCAGACTGTCAAAGGGTATAGTGACGATTCAGAGAGAATAATTTCAGCAGAGACTGAATTTCTATGTTTAGCTAAAGACCTTTTAGAGTGTGGTGATATCATATCCATCAATGATCTGTGTAATACATACACTGGCATACTTCGTGTCCGTGGTGTATGCTTTCCCTGTATCTAGCCGTCAGATGAAAACAAAATTATTGGAATATTTATCTGATATTGAATTTAGTAGGGTGTTACAGAATAAACCAGAACATGTATTATCAACAGCTACCAAACATTTTGCTGTTGGCCAAGCTGGTGAAAAAAGGCATGCTTAACTTACCAAAGATACACAAACTGTTTTTGCTGCAGCGAAAGTTATTCGTCGTGAGATTATTCAATGTAGAGAGCAACCGTTTGTGTTTAATGGCACTCTTGACAATGATGAGCGAGAGGATAATGTCTCAAACATTCTTTATTTGCTTCTATGGTGGATACCTAATGGTCCCCATACAGTGCTTAAAACACAATATCGCCAAGAACTTATGCACAAAACCAGTCTCAATATTTCACAGACTATTATGTATGAAATGAAATCAGGTAAGCAGGTGTCCTATAGTCCCCAAATTCAGGAAGCTGGTTTTAGACATGCTACAAAGAATGATAATGAACATGTTTTAGCGGTAGGCCTTAAGGTACACACATGTTCCCGAAGCAAGCATTTAATTGACTATTTGCATGCTAGCAATCCCAGTGTCGACTATTCCCGAATTTTGCGTATCGAATCTAAGTTGGCAGAGGCGGTAATTCAACGTATGGAATTTACAGGTGGTGTTTACATTTCTCGTGTTATAAAGAAGGGTGTACCAATATTCTCTTCAGCAGACAACATTGGCTTCATGGAGGATACGCCTGACGTAAAGAATACATTCCATGGAACAGTAATAGTGGTTTTCCAACAACAGGAGAAAGACAAAAATGAGGAAACTTCATCCGTAAATCAGCCACTTCAATTACCGATCTTGTGCATTGTACATTAAAGGGAGTACAGAAGCCTAAGGTCAGCCCAACTTACAAGGAGTTCAAGACTGGAGAAAATGTTCACATATCTCGACAGAAGCATGTGGAAGACACAGCATGGCTAGTAGGGAGCTATATACAAAGGTCTCAAGCTGCAGATGTTAATATCAATGCAGAGTCAGAAACGACGACATATTGGAAGGGTGAAGCAATCAGTCCACGTGAAACTGAAGAATTGTCTAGTGAGACGTGTGCAGCTAAGAATACAACTGTTCACCAAACTATATCAGAAAACATACCACCATGGGTAGGGTATAACTCACTAGTGTGTCAGGATAATCACCTGATAACAACAGTTTGTACTTTGCCACTCATCCAGGCATCCCCAAGGAATGGCCAACGTTATTGACTGTCCTGAAACAGGCACAACATATTAGCTGTGACTAATATCTGTTAATAGGAGTTAACAAGCAGACAGTAATAACACTTGACATTGATGTGAATACGCAAGCAATCAAAGTCGAGGGTCTATACCCTGAGTCCAAAGGGAATCTTCCAACCCGGTGGATTCCCTTTTGGTCCTATGTACTCTCCGAACAATAGGATCTGCCATAGAGAACAGTGGAATAGACGACGCCTGGATAGAAGCAGGATTGTTTGGTCCAACTACAACCAGACATATCTTGGAAGGAGAACACATGAAGCGATCGGTGAAAGCACATCTGACAACACTGCAGGCATTGTTCGACAATAGTTAGATGCGTTTACAAACAACATGAACTTGTTACCAGAAGCTCTCTAAGAAATTGCTGCGGACATCAACTCTGCCTGTGGAGAATTGGACTACAAAGCTACTCTGCTTGCGCACAATGAAATGGTGTGGAATATTAATGATAATGCCTTGGTTGAAAATCTGGAGGAAATCTCCTGAAGTAAGGGAGAAACTGTGTCTATGGTGAAATCCACCATGGATATGATGTCCACATTATTACATTGTCTCTGGTTTTTGCATTTAGCATCTCTCGAACAACTCTGCACACACTCCTTCAGTCAAAACAGATTGAAATATGAACAGAATATCCCGGAGTATTTGGCAAAAATGTATGAACTAGAAACCAGTGATCCAGTTATGTGGAAAGAATTTGTTGATGGGAACTTTGGAGTGAAGAAAATGGACATCATATTTGGTAGTATCGGTGTAGACCATGCACTAGAACAACAAAATCGCAAAATGAAGGTTCTTGGAGGGCTGACAGGAATGACATGAAAGCCGACAACACTAACACGGTTCTCCGTCTCTGGAGGCTGAAAACATGGCTAGCCTTACCAAGATTAGACGATCACATCATTCCCAGACAACGGCTACTGCAATTAGAAGGAAGGAAAACAACATCAAGCGCCTCAAACAGTTGTAGAAGTAACCAACTCATTCAAGACTGAAACGTGAGATCTGATGAATGTTGTCACAAAATCTATCATGCCTGACGAAGTAGCTCGTGGCATTCTGTAACGTAATATTGTTGGCGAAGAAGCATGCCCAAAGTTTGTTTCAGAGCGTATTACTGGAGATGAAAATCTATGGCACAGAGAGACAAAGTTAAAGCTGAAGACATGGACTGATGCAGGCAAAGTAGTTCGCTTGTACCTGGACATGAAACTATTTCAAATAAAAGAAAATCGTTCTCTCTTTGGCAGGATGATTATTGCAGCTCGTTCTCGGCCAAATATTGACGTCCAAGACGGAGTTGACAGGTTTGACTTTTCAAATGTGTCATGTTCCTTATTTGCAACTGATGAAACTGAACTTCCTTGTCAAAACAAGAGCAGCCTGATGAGTTTGCTAGAAAACGTCCCATTGGAGTCGACAGGTCAGATAGATGTTATTGGCCAAGTAACAGAAGACAGTCAGGAAATGGTAGAACGATTCGAAGCTGACACAATGGAGGATTCGGCTGAACCAGAAAACTTCTTATCATGGATGGAATGGCTATTCTCGATGAAACTCCATTCCAACATGGAAATGGCAAAACCTGTTTAGACATAGCCCGTGGGTATATTTCTGTACTTCATAACAAAGTGCGAGGATATGGCATAGCACATGTTATATTTGATCATTATGATACTGGTATCACGTTAAACCAGAAAACTCGAGATCGCCGAGCAAACAAAAAAGCAAGTGACAGACATTACATGTGTACAGATTCAATTCCAGTAAAAGAGAGCTTGAACCAATTCTTAAACAGTAATAAAAGAAAACATAGTCTGACTCTATACTTAGCTCAGAAAACTGTGGGCCCCTTCAACAGTAAGGATACAGTCATTGTTGTGTCAACACACCTTGGTGCTAAATCTAACCTGTGTGGTGTAACACACCTATTCACAGAGCAAACAGAGGCAGGTGAAGATAATTAATCTGATCATAATTACAGTGTTGAATATTGATGCATCATCACTCCTTACAACTCGGCTGAATACCTTCATCCCTACCGGTATGTAATAATAAAGCATCCTTTTCCCGTTTTAGAAATACAGTATGCATAATGATAATAATATTATTAAGAAAGCTGTTTTAAAGAGTTATGTTACATTTTATGTGAATACACTTCTAGTCACATTTGTTTTAATGCACGTTGCCAGTATTACATTGTATTTGTTTCCCATTCAAATTTAAGGCTTGTTTTTTATTAATATAAGTTCATTAAAGATTTCTACCAGAAGTGTCACCATTGAGTCCAAACAAGATACAGATATGATAATAATGCATAATTCATAAATACGAACATTTTAAATGGCAGCATGCCATACTTCTTTCAAAGTAAACACAATTTCCTCACAATTTTGCATATCTTGCGCAACTCGTCAAATATTTTGAGAAACATGGGCCAAAAACACAAAAGAAAACATGGAAACAAAATTGTTATCTTTCAGGAATAAATGATGGCTCCAAAAATATATGGTGCCATAAATTCACAAAAAAATCCCACGGAATTACATAAGGCCATACACTAAGTACTGCAAAGCGCTGAACCCAAGATTTTACTTTTCCTCCATGGTTCGCCGCCACGAAGTGGATAGTCATTTTCTTTAGCTTCGTGCTTTGTAGATAGGTATATGTGGGTGAACTCTGTTTTGGATTCATTCATAAAGAGAGTCTCAATTTTTAGTTTGCTTGAAGCTATTGGGAGAAGTTCGTCAAATGGTTTCTTTTCCTCGTCTTTGAAGTCCACACCATCGGTATATTCCATCCCTAGCGGCATACCCAGTATTAATACTGAGTAGTTTGTTTTTGTGGAACCTTCGCGCATGAATTTTAATGCAGCAGCTAGGTAACAGGTGAAAATCACACCGGAGGTAGACCATCTCCTTGCGGGGAGTCGATTGATGTCTCAAACTCTACAGACTTCACTGACTTGACTCGTACACTCCGCTCCCAATGTTTGGACATGACTACCAATACAAGCATGTGTTGAGCCTATAGAATGTCCGCGCAGCTACGTCCACGTTTGAAGCCACTTTGACATGATCTGGTGAAGTCGTCGATCTTGTCTCGAATGCGACAAAGAGTAACATTGGATAGGATTTTCCGTATGCTGCTGAGAAGCACAATGGGTCGCAGATTGGCTGGGGCCAGGTGGTTTCCTGGGCTTGGGTAGTGCGATAAGGGTGCCTTGGCCTACAGTGTCGATGGGAAGGTGGTGCATAAAAGCTGAATTACTTAGGCGCGTTATCGGTTTTGAGATAATGGCATATGCATATGTGAATAGTTCATTGCTCATGCCATTAGGTCCAGATGTACGTCCATTATTAGCGCGTTAAGTGCCTTCTCAACTTCTGCTGTTTTACTTGGTGTTAGTACTAGCCTGGGATCTCCTGAGAACGGATGCAAGGGCTCATCGTCGTGGTCAGTGAACTCTTCCTTGAACCATTCTCGAATCGCCTTGGCTTGAGCCTGATCACTTCCGATAAATTGTCCTTCAGAGTTGTGCACGATGAGTGGTGGTGTGTAGTCAATAACTCTAAGGGTTCGGGCTGCCAGAAACATTTTGTGACAGTCATCCATGGCAATGATTTTATCTGCTAGGTAGTCTGCTTGTTGAATAGCAAGATCTTTAAGCGTTTGCTAATGCGGCGCAGAATGTTATTGTGCTCCTGGTGTAGTGTGGAGCTGTCTTCACTTTCGCCACTTTGATAGATGCGCAGCCGTAACGCTTTCTGCTCAGCTGACAGTTTTACTACTAGATGGTCGTCAGTATGTGTGCATAAGTGCATTATTGCACACTATTTGACAAACTTGTTCTTCCTTACAGAAGCGGGTGCGGGGTTTTCATACAGCATAAGCCGTTGAAAAATCCATCTTCGCTTCTGTACTGATGTTTTAAAGTATGTGCGTGCGTGCTTCTGAGCGAGTGGAGTGGTGCGTGCGTGCGGTGTGTGCGCTGGTAGTTGGGAGGGGGAGAAAGGGGAGACTAAGGTGGGTTGAAGCAAAGTATGCACTGCAAATCAATCATATGCATTTATTTACCAATGGTGGTTATTTGCTAATATTTGACAGCTGTCTTAAGGTTTAGAATTCACAAAGAAACTAACAAAATCAGTGCAGTGGTCTTGAGGAATGGCGAGATGCGTGCTGGGCGAGGACGGTTTTTGAGGATTTGCCCAAACCAATAGAATACATGGCTCGATAACCAAGCTAGCCTTTCCGACGGTCAATTTTTTGGAAATAGCCTCCTCTTGGCTTGCAGATGGACATTGACTAAACATTGGTTTTTTATTTTCTAGACCAAATTTGGCATACGTGTGTGCGTGTTCATATCTATATCTTGGAAACATCCGGCAATTCCCAGATCGTAATTTAGCGCGTGTTAAAGGAAGGGAAACGGGAAATAAGAAATGATGCGTATTGGTAAGTTCAGACAATATTAAATAAATTGCAATCGGTAATAAATGGAAATGAATCAGGATTATTTGAGAAAAAGCATTTACTAAATCCATGAGCGCTTATAATTTGGAGCCAATTAGTTACTTCGCTGGTGCTTTGCACTCCGCTGTGTGTAAACTGCGTGTGCAGGTATACCGCATAGGCCTACCTTTATAACGAAAGCTCGCCTGAATATAGTTTTGTGAACGGTATGAATATTATTCTCTATGGGCGCCAATGTCGAACGATTAACTCGCTACTGCTGATCATTGATCCTTTTGAAAACGTTATATTTTCAAGTCACTTTTTCTGACTGATGCAACAAGTTTCGGTCAAAATAATTTCAAAATACACCGCTGGTTTCCAAGGTCGCAATATGATGTCTACTAAATATTTTGGAATTCGTTGAAACAACTGCTTTCAGTCAACTTGTTTTAAAACTAGACAGTATTTTACATGTGGGATGGTGTGGCTAATCAGCTTAGCGTGAATATAACTGAGCTTATATGACCGCTGTAGCGGGGAGGCCTATTATTTATTCGCTCAGCATAAACCAGAGCGCATAGGTCCAGCTGCGTCACTAATTGATTCCCACCAGAATGACGTAAATGGTATTTAGCTGTATTTTTCAAATTATTCTGATTTATTTATGTTTTTTACTGGTGGCTATAGGCTGATTATTATATAAAGCTATCATTCAAGAGCATATGTTAGTTCCCTGATCCTTTCCGTTAAGTGCAAACAGATGAAAGTCAAGATGACAGCCAGAACCCTAAATTATCAGACTAATGTAATGGTATGTTTGAACTAAATATATCGCGCTAACCCTAGGTTGTTCTTGAACTAATACACCTTACTACTTCTGGATTAGCCAGCCCGGTACGCGAGCAGCGATTTGGTAAAACTTACAGAGCAATCGGAGCTTCCAGACCATCGTTCTTAGACGTAGACACAAAGAAAAAGAACCGTATTCAATAACCTCTTCTGGGCGAAGCTGATGTAGGAACACAGTTTTAGCTAAGCTCCGCCAACATTCCGTGGGTGGAGGGATCGATCGATACGTGAACTCCCTGAAAAGTGAATATCAATTTCCAGAAAAGGAGACATGTAAGCAGCTCGATATATCCGCAGAATCGGCAACGTCATGGCTTAATATAATTACTATAGTTATCATTCAATAATGGTCACTTGACATAATTTTTAGTAGCTCATCCGGGCTCGTTTAACGAAGATCTACACTGATTTTATTGTTAATCCGTGCGAAATCGGTATCAAGGTGCATGAGATGTATACGCTTCCAGTAGGGTGTAGTCACTCAAATAAAATAAAAACAGGCCAACAACACGAACACAGACGTAAGTCATGATATGTAGCTTTAATAAGCATCCTGTATTTCTACAGCAATACATACGAGATCACATCTTTGAATTGAAAACTTAAGCTGAGAGACATAATAACAAACTGATTGAAAGATCATTAAAATCGTAATACCTACTTCTACAAGGAAAGTATTACATTTATATTTATTCTTTAACCCGTAACGCTCTGATGTCAATATTCTATCTTTTACCATGTCAATAGCAAAGAATCATGTATACATTTTTCAACAATTTTGGTGGAAGATGTTGCTGTCTTCGACAATCTGGCATCAGTGTGGTAAAGGATAAGGATGAATCAAAACAAGACAGTACACAGAGAAAGAATGCGGTTTTAAATTCATAAATGAGAAGTTGAATCAGTGCAATAAATCAACAAGTGGAAACTATTGATACACGATAACGATGTACCGCATAAACTATTGTATCTACTCGGTGACAACACTAGAGCATATGCGAACTATATACAGGTAAAAATTGAACTAAGCATAAGATGTAACCATACTACTTGAAGGTGCATCAATTTCATTTCCACAGAGCAAATAGGTATTGCCTAGAGAAACATATCTGCTATCTTCGGGTTTAATCTATCAACAAAAAATGGCGCAACGCGCCACAATTTTTGACGGACGACAGAGGACGGACAGATGACGGACAACGGATGACGGACAAATCGCCACTGCATATGCTCATCCAGGTCGGCTAAAGTGATGTAAATATAACGTTATTTCTTCATGTTTAACATCGTGAACTCTAGAGTCTCAGTATCAGAATTCCAAGACAACCATGCAGGTGAGCAGTTGAATATGTAGACATAAAATTAGACAGGAAACTCTTGTTGCCATAGCAGCAACAACGTCAAGTCAAATTATTTTCAAAATATTCAACATAATATTTCTTGTATTGTAATCGATTTATCGAATTTAGTCCTCCGGATTGGGTGGATTAGAGGGGATCTCAAACAGAAAAACGTCAAAGCACACCAAATGATGTTTTGTATAATTTAGATAAAATAAGATATATTATTTACATATTTTCGATTTCGTAAATAGTAAATTTCGCAATGAAATGTTATTTTCTTCCATTTCACATGAGACTTCCAGCGTGACGTCACCTGGTGAATAATTGTTGTTGTATGACGTCATCGCGTGAATAATATTTTCCTGTTGATCATTAACAGCTCACAACATATCGTAGATTCACCATCATAATAATGAGATGCAGGAGAAATAATAGCGTTTGAAAAACTATGAGTTGTACCTGAGCTGATATTCAGCTCCGTAACTGTATTAGATGTCTGTTTCGTCTATTCTGATAACCCACATTACGCCATGACGTCATACCGTAAATTGCAGCGCGTCAAACTTCACGACGTTAGTCGAAATTTGAACCGTAATAGAGTTTGTAAATATTTGTCAGATTATTTTTAATTCTTAGCATATGATATAAAATGTATATGTGGCGTATTTATTGAAATCTAATTCTCGCTTGTGATCTCCTTTAAACGTAAAGCGAGAAGACACGGTCTAAAAGAGCGGTTTACACTGGACCTTTCCAGTTTTAGCTATGCCCCGCCCATTTCTAGCTAAGAGACTAACACACCTCGCTCGTGTTGGGGGCAATCGATCCCTGAACTCCCTGAACTCCCTGCCTATCAATTTCCAGAAAACTATAAATGTAAGCTGTTGAATATTTTGAAACTAAATTGACTGGGTGCTGTTGCTGCCTATGGCAGCAACAGCACCCCCATCAAATTAGTTTCAAAATATTCAACAGCATATTCATTAAACTGCAAAAACATACGATTCGTACCACGTATCGGACTATTAACCGTCTTAAGACAGACCAAATTGACTCATTCATGCTAGTATTGATTATAACGTCACGCAGTAGATTATGACGTCATATGATTGATGAATAAACTGGAAAGGTCCCTTATTACAGTCCGATATAGCTACTTAAAGCTATCGTGAGCGGATAAGACCACCAAATTAGACTTCTGATTATCTATCTGTTCTGGTCCTAGCAGCCACTCTATCAATACTTAGTGAGTTGTTACCTCACAGTCCCCCCCACCCCCTCTCCCACCGCCACAACAACCACCCACCCACCCCCTTATATACAGGACTAGCCATGTACTAAATATTAGTCGAACAATGTTAATTGAATTGCGATATTACAACGTGTTTATTATTTGCATAACCAGTTGACTGAAAATTATTGCTACCTACAGCGTGAACACCTTGCTGCATGTCAAATAGACTATATTAAAATATCCTATTAGGCAATACACGTGTCGCTACCTAGCGTATGTGCTAACGATTTGACTGAAAATTGTTAGTGCAACAACTTTCAATCAGATTGCTCTCAACATAATCAGCAATGTATAGTATATATAATACGAAATGGGGGCATTATCTTGCAGCCACGTGATCGTGTCCGATTGTTCTTATTGGCTACGAATTGAGATGAGCGACATAACGAATCTAAATCCAATTGAAGTCCAAAACGTTAAATTTAATTTATTTTATCCCGTTAATGGCTAAACTTAGTCAAAAATATCAAAATATTTACAGTTTGAATATCAATTTGCAGGCAAAGAGAAGCCTTTTTTAAAATTTACCACTGGAATGACTGGCCAGATTATCGTCTTCCCGTGGCCTGCAAATGGACAATCATCAGGAGGTCGGTTTGCGCCGGCTTCAAGATAAAAGGGTTAATCCTTAGTAAAGAATGTACAATTTAAAATGATCATCACCGTGCTCTCCATACGAGGCAGTTTCTGTCACATCTGACACAAAACGCAGTACAGACATATTACAATACATATAACTAATAATAAAACAAGCGCAGTTAAACCTGTAAATCCCGTAAGTATGTTTGTCAGTCATATGTCTGTCAAACATTTGTCAAAAAGTAAAGTCGCCCTCATAGGGCATTCTTCTGAATTTATGTAATTCAGAGTTCCAAATTACCCCATCCAGCCGCCACCAACAACCCCGGTCCACACACCATACTACCACCCCGCCACCACCTTTGATATAGGCCCTATACAAATAAGTCACTCTTAGTGGACCTTTCCAGTTCTAGCTGTGCACCGCCCTTCAATAGCTAGGCCACACCCACACCTCGCTCGTGTTGGGATGAATTGATCGCTGCACTCTTTGAATCTTAATTTTCAGAAAACTATACAGGCCAACTGTTGAATATTTTAAAGCTAATATGACTGGGTGCTATGGCTACCTAAACGGCAAGTTTATTAAATAGCAGATACATCCAATTCGTACAACGTGTATGACTATTTTTAAGTGTTTAAGACAGACTAAATTCAAGCTGTAATTGATTATGACGTCACTGTACACGCCACGTAGTTGATTATGGCGTCATATGATGGATAGTTAAACTGGAAGGGTCCATCGTTTAATCACAACTTTAATAACAACCCATGCAAAGTATATACAATATAAACTTAGCAAATATCGGTGGCAAAATGGGTCCAAATCGTGTAGACCTATTATTTACGAACCACAGTCGCGTGAATGGGAATGGATAAATCTACTGTTAGTTATACCAGACCCAGTTGCAGCTAAGCTTTGCCCACGCTTCGCCCAAGTTTGGATCTGTCGAACTCTGCATTCCCAGAATCCCAATACCATGGTAACTGTACAGGAAGGCGGTTGAATATTTTGAAACTAATTTGACTCGGCGATGTTGCTACCTATGGCGGCAGTAGCGCCCAGGCCCAGAAAGGTAGTTTCAAAATATGTAAAAGATTCTTTATTAAATTGTAAAGACATAGAAATCGTACACTAAGCGGACGATTAAGCGTTCACGATGGACTAAGATACGTCATTCATTACATATTTTGATTGTGACCACAAGCTTGACGTGACGTAATTGTTTATGGCATCATATAGACCTAGTTGAGTGGCAGATTGGATTCATGCATTAGAAAGACTGATGGCGGACAGGTACGCTGATAGCATATAGTGGACGAATGCAAAGCCGGTTTATTCAAACGGTCTTTTCACACATTTCCAGCATTCATAAAACTGGGTGTGCGGGTGTGTGCGCGCGTGCGTGCGTGCGTGCGTGGGTGCTTGTGGTCGCGGGATGCCGGGTGTGTGGGTGGGTGGGTGGGTGGGCCGGAAGGCGTATTTGAATGTGCATTTCCTGGTGCCATGCATACATAAGTAAACAAAGTCTATGGAATCTCGGTAGCTGCGAGTTCCTGATTTTTTTTTCGAATCGCTCCGAAATTTTAGGAATCCTAGTGTATGGTTACCGTTTCCGGTGTTAAGATTTTAGCCAGATCAGACCAGCAGTTTCCGAAATATCCACAAATACAGAATTTGACCGATCCGGATCCAGATTATTTTATCCGGATCACGGCCAACATCTGGAACTCCTCTTGGACGGCAGGTTCCATTATTGTGTTAAAATGTTAGCCAAATCGGATCAGAATTTTCTTAGACACAGCCGGGGTAAGCTTTTCTGACTGACTGACTGACTAACTAATTAACTAAGGGACATGACGGTTTATTGAGCTGGTACAAGCAGCTAAAAAATTATTGTATTGGCTGGATGTTCGCGCTTTTACATTACGTACTGTTTGTTCCACATAATGTGCATCTATCTATCTTATATGTTTGGATGGGTCGAGGCTAATACTTGTTATCTGTGGCGCATTTATCTTGTGAGCTATAATACAAGCATGCGTATTTCGGGAAAATACGTTCCCACCATGCATTGCTCACAATCACAAGACAATTAATCCAATTTTTTACTCAAAAATTTCGATATATAATATATATATATATATATATATATATATATATATATATATATATATATATATATATATATATATATATATATATATATATATATATATATATATATATTGTAAAAACACCTTAGCGTCCACTTGACATACTGAAACTCAGTACACGGGTGTATTTTAAATACGCAATAAACTTGGTGATAATTTTTCAAAAATATCAACACTCATATTTAAATGTTTAGGAAAATAGAATGTGATTTCCAATAATGGACTCAATACGGGCCTGCTGTTTGATTTTACCGTTATCACCCTGTAGAAATGATTTACAGAGAGGGTTGAATTGGGAGAATGGACCTTTCCAATTTATCCATCAATCATATGACGTCATAATGAATTGCGTGACGTGTAGGATGACTTTATAATCAATTACAGCACAAATTTAGTCCATCTTAAACGCTTAATAGTCGGGCACAACGTACGAATTGTATCTATTTACTATTTAATAAACATACTGTTGGATATTTTGAAACTAATTTGACTTGGCGCTATAGACAGCAGCAGCGGCCAGTCAAATTAGTCTCAAAATATTCAATAGCTTACCTGTATATTTTTCTGGAAATTGATAATCATGGAGTTCATAGACCGACCGATCCAGACACGAGCGTGGTGTAGGTGGAGCTTAGCTAGAGATGGGCGGGCATAGCTAAATTTGGAAAGATCCATTGTTGCTGTTGCTATGGCAGTCAAATTAGTTTCAAAATATTCACCAGCGTACCGGTATAGTTTCCTGCAAATTGATAGTCATGGAGTTCAATGATGGACTGATCATAACATGGGAGAAGTGTGGGTGGTGCTTAGCTAAAGATGGGCGGGGAGTAATTAAAACTAGATTCCTCCATTGCTTTACTAGGCTTAGTCACCAGAACGTGCAATTAGCGCCCGTCTCCGTATCGATTAACATGACATACAGGGACACCATGGGGCCCGCCATAAAGCTGGAAGAAATTATGAATCGTTACATACAGATGCAACCGCACTGTTCCCGGCTCATTCAATGTATTCAAAGTCAATACCATTACCATTCGCTTTTGCCTCCTGCCGAAACTGATCTCGACACACTCACTAGTCATTTGACCAACCAGTTTCAAAGAGGATCGCTACTTCTCAAGTGTCTTCACTAATCCCTTACCATCCATATCCATACTCCGTTTTGTATTGCTATTTTTAAGCATGCGCAGCCCTCTCTTTATTATTCTATCGCCCACCGCATTCAAGCCTTCTCTTAATTTACTTCCGAACTTTTCGGAATCGCGTTTAACCAAGCCATTTCCAACCAAGTCGAAACCTCGTTTCAGGAGTGTCATTCCCACTGAATGCGGATCGCGTTTTACAAGCCCATTTCCAACAAAGTCAAATCCCCGCTTGCTATTACCACTATTGCCAAAATCAAAACTTTTTCTAACTAGGCCGTTACCGACGGAATCGAATGATCGTCTGACGAGTCCATTTCCAACAGAATCGAAGGTTCGTCTCACGAGTCCATTACCGACTGAATCAAAGCTTCGCCTCACGAGTCCATTTCCAACGGAGTCAAAGCTTCGCCTAACGAGACCATTTCCAACAGAATCGAAGCTTCGCTTAACGAGTCCATTTCCAACGGAATCAAAACTACGTCTGACGAGTCCATTTCCAACTGTATCAAAGCTTCTCCTAACAAGTCCATTTCCAACGGAATCAAAACTTCGTCTCACGAGTCCATTCCCAACAGAATCAAAGTCACGCTTAACGAGTCCATTCCCAACAGAATCGAAGGCTCGTCTAACGAGTCCATTTCCAACTGTATCAAAGCTTCGTCTAACGAGTCCATTTCCAACAGAATCAAAGCTTCGTTTAACTAGTCCATTACCAACTGAATCAAAACTTCGTCTAACGAGTCCATTTCCAACTGAATCAAAACTTCTTCTAACGAGTCCATTTCCAACCGAATCAAAACTTCTTCTAACGAGTCCATTTCCAACCGAATCAAAGCCTCGTCTAACGAGCCCATTTCCGACTGAATCAAAGCTTCGTCTAACGAGTCCATTTCCAACCGAATCAAAACTTCTTCTAACGAGCCCATTTCCAACTGAATCAAAGCTTCGTTTAACGAGTCCATTGCCAACTGAATCAAAACTGCTTCCATCGAGGCCATTGCCAACAGAATCAAATGCCCGTCTAATTATTCCGATCCTGTAATGATCAATAGTTGACTGTTGTTTTCGTCTCTGCGTCATCTCTAACATCTGGAAGAGGTGCTGCAAGATCGCCTTATGCGGATATTTATGGAAATATGATCTTTTCCGTTGTCTCATATTGGCATCGATAATCGACTCTTGGTTCCAAGAAGTGTTTGGATCTATGTCGTGTTTTAAAACACCCTGTATAGATTGTAGCTTATAAACGGCAATAGGTATTTCGTTTTTACCAATGGCTTGGGTATCCTTAGCTGCGGACCTTTTAAACAATCCCATAACGACAGAGTCCAGATTTTCACTCCCGCCATAGTCACCATCATAGTTGCTTCCGCTGTATAAGAGGGGTCGCCTTTTCCACCAATACTCTCTCTTGATTACATCTCGTAAAGGGCCAGGCACCACGTGCTGAATACCCGCACCATTAGCACCTTTTGACACGGCAATGGCGTGTTCTGCCGCTCTTGTCATTCTGAAATTTAAAAGAAAATTATCTAATCAGCAATATTATTAATGGCCGAGATAGTGGTAACTGCAGAAGTGTAGCATTAACAGTAGCAGTAGCAGTTCATGCAGTAGTAGTAGTAGTAGTAGTAGTAGTAGTAGTAGTAGTAGTAGTAGTAGTAGTAGTAGCAACAGCAGCAGCAGCAGCAGCAGCAGCAGTAGTAGTAGTAGTAGTAGTAGTAGTAGTAGCAGCAGCAGCAGCAGCAGCAGCAGCAGCAGCAGTAGTAGTGGTAGTAGTAGTAGTAGTAGCAACAGCAACAGCTGCAGCAGCAGCAGCAGTAGTAGTAGTAGTAGTAGTAGTAGTAGTAGTAGTAGTAGTAGTAGTAGTAGTAGTAGTAGTAGTAGTAGTAGTAGTAGTAGTAGTAGTAATAGTAGTAGTAGTAGTAGTAGTAGTAGTAGTAGTAACAGCTGCAGTAACAGTAGCAGTAGCGGCGACAGTGGCGACAGTTAGGGTGTAGGGTGGCGGTAGCGGTGGCGTGGCGGTGGTGGCGCTGGCCGCGGTGGTGGTGGTCCTGGTTGTGGTGTGGTGTGTGTTGGTGGTGGTGGTGGTGGTGGCAGCGGCTGATAGTTTGCTAACGCCTTCTGTGTTACCTCAGTTTCGCAAATTGTTTTCAAAATAGTTAGCATATAGGCCTACAGAGTTAAACCCCCATGGAAAATGTAGTTTGCAGAACTCAGAACTCAGACAGTTAAAATAAACTCGGTTTAGGAATAGATGAATAGATTAGTGGGTAGCCCTAAAAATAATTCTTTTATCTTGGGGAATGCCTTCTTTGACCCCACCTTCACAACCCCACCCACAAACACGCCCCACTCCACCCCACCCACCCGCATTGGAATCCATTTGATTAGTGATTGTAATTATTACATCAAGCCTAATAAGCCACCATATACGCCATGATTAGTCGTCATGCAATAGTGGGTGTAAATCAATCTATTCCCACATTTGGCTACGGATATATACCTACATGTCTATATAAAACTGCCACATTTACAATCAATTGTTGAGCTGCCACACATTACTGCGGGATTACAATCAATGTTGCCTGCCATGTACATGTATCATAATGCCTTCCAATATGCATACCTATTCATTCCCTATATTGTGCTTGATAGTTGATATAAATTCACGACCATCGTACCAACATATTGCTAGTGCGAAAACTTCCAACTGGGTTTTTTCAAGATCCTGCGATAAAGAAAAAAACCCACGCAATCGAGAGAAAATATTATGAACAACATGAATGCTGTTTTATTGACAAAAAGATTTAAAAAAGGCAATCAATGTAATTAACTCTTATTAGTATAATGGGTAAATCCACTGTAGCTAGTCCCGCCCATCTATGGCTAAGCTCCGCCCATGTTTTACGTGTGTTGGTAATGAGTGGTTTTATTACACGGACACAATGCGTCACTTTGGAATGTTGTCCAAAATTAAAATATTGACATAAAATATGTTATTTAGCGTAAGCATCAACACGCCGAGAACATGACATGTGAACGCGAGTTCAGGAATCATTTCGGGTTCGCGAATGTTAGACTGTTGGAATTGTAGTTGTTGGACCCAAACTCCATCCCTGATATCATCTCTCCAGCAGGTGTGTAAATGGTAAAACTGTAAAGACTGTGCGACGTTATCTTTGATAAACTGACATAAAACCAGTCTAGATATTGTGTGCACGGGACGGGGAAAGTAAGCATTCCATATATACTGACCAAAACCACATCCGTCTTCATTCGAGCTCCGGTGGTTCAGCCGAGGTATGCATAAAAGCCAACAGCCAAAGAGCTAGCTTTCTCTTATTTAGTGGGCGTTCGTAATTAGTGAACGTGGTTGCTTTGCTCATATCCAGGCTAATCAACCGTGGCCACGCATTCCTTAATCATATTTACATGCGCCGATTGAGCTGATAACTTATTAATATAATTAAAGAGACGTTGTCACAAATTTTAGCAACATTTATCCTACATGTGGACGAGCCGGGTGGCATAAATAAGCAGCAACGCTGGTAGACCTGCTGTACATGGTGGGCCAATGATATAATTACTTTGGATTCTGAATTAGGCTGCGCGGCCAGCTATGTAATGGTGTGTAATGGCTTGTAGATGTTTGTGGTGTCATGCATCAGGTTTATTCAAGAGGGCTTTTGGACCTTCCCAGCTTGTTGAAATTCACCTTTCGAGAGTACCCACCCATCATATGACGTCATAATGAACTGCGTGATGTGTAGAATGACATCATAATGAATGACGTCCTGAATGATGTCGATAAGTACGTCACGAACGCATATTTGAAGACGGTCTGTGCGTTGTTGTAGACATTGTTTGCTTTTACTATTTAATAAATATTATCTTGAATATTTTGAAACTAATTTGACTGGGCGCTGGTGCTGCCATAGGCAGCAACAGCACCCAGTCAAATTAGTTACAAAATATTCAACAGCTTCCCTGTATAGTTTTCAGAAAATTGATGGCTATGGCATTCGGGGATCAATCAATCCCAACACGGCGAGGTGTGGGTGGAGCTTAGCTAGTGATGGGCGGGGCATGGCTAAAAATGGAACAGTCCATTGTATAGCATTATGGAAACACACATAGCAGTATATAGTTGAATCTTAATTTTCATGCGGATTTTAGAACCACGAATCCACAACTTCCAAAAAGGACTGGAGGGCGATATTTCCTATTAAACAGCGGGTTCCAAAGTTGGTAGATCTACAGAGGAGAGAACCCAAGATAATACTATTCCTCCACAGCTTAGTAGCCCAATTGGTAGGTGGGGTGGTGGGAAGGGGGTGTATTGACATAATTTAGTTAATTTTAAGCAATTAGCCGTTATTGCAATCCTATTTCTAACATCTTCACTCAAATTTATCTAAATAATTTTTATGAAATATTATACACATTGGTTGTTGCTAAACAGTCATCCCGCACTTACTTCAGGAATAGCATAATATTTGTATGTAACCTATGTATTATCTGTACTGTATGTACTAATTTTAGGTTAGCCTCAACAAATCAAATGAAAAAAATTACTATCTTAGTGTCACTTGAGAGAAGTGTGAGGTAATATGACAGGAAAGGTGATGCAAAGCACATGTAATATGAGCTATATGATTGGTCACATAGAATAGTTGGATGGAAATGTCGTTATCAACAAGTTGGGTGCATGTAACTCAGACTCAGTTGTTGCTAGCAACTTGTTGGCTACAAATGTGTGGTTAAAACATCTGGTGTAAATATAGCCTGTGTTACATTTTCCACTCAATGGACCTATCCATGTTTTGCTACGCCCCGCCCATATCTAGCTAATCTCCACCCACACCTCGCTCGTGTTGGAATCGATCGATCTCTGAGCTTCCTGACTATTGATTTCCGGAAAACTACACAGGTAAGATGATGAATATTTTGAAACTAATTTGACTGGGCGCTGTTGCTGCCATAAGCAGCAACAGTGCTGTCATAGGCAGCAACAGCGCCCAGATAAATTAGTTTCAAAATATTCAACAGCATGTTTATTGAATAGTAGAGACATACAATGCGTACAACGTGTCGAACTATTAAGAGTTAAAGACGGGCCTAAGAGAATCATTTATGCCGTAATGATTTTGAGGTGATCTTTGCACCCCGCTTAGCTTAGGATGAAGTAAATATGACTTCAAATCATCGATGGATACCCTGGAAATGTGAATTCCATCCTATATTTTGTTAAAACCAACGTGTTGGTTCGGGGTGGCACACGAGCCAAGTTGTTGCAAGCAACGTGCCTGACCTTGTCGGTTCGACATTGCTAAGGAGTGATTGCTGGTAATGTTGTGGACAGAGGCAGCAGAGCCAGTTGCGATTGTTGCGGACTGGGAATGCATGTCCACTTACCATTATTTATTGATAGAGTTTTACTAGTAATCTTCGTTTATTGCAAAAGACATTCTTATTAATATGCATTCGGCACAAATAGAAGTAATTATGAAAATTCTATATCCGTTCATTTATAATAAATAATCGCAGGATGCAAATTCAATTGTATCGTCCTCGTGTGTTAAATTACGCGCGTAGCTCACAGACCCCTCCACTTCCGCCCTCTCTGGCTCCCCTCCCTCCCTCCCTACCTCAAACCCTCCCTCCCTCCATCCAGCCATCCATTCATCCACCAACCCGTCAAACCACCCACCCACCCACCCACCCACCCACCCCACCCACCCACCCACGCACGCATTAATCCATCCAGCCATCCATCCAGCCATCCATAGCGTAAGATTGTTTTTAGTAAAGGTATGAATACATGCAAAGAGCCATTTTAGTCTCTTGAATAATCCACGCTACAAGTAATTACATACGTTTTTCCTAGTGGCAAAATCAAAGCAGCCAGGATCGCAATTGAAACAGCAAGTTTAAGTTCACGTTTTATTCACTCAGGCTTTACATAAAGCATATGAGGGTATTTCCGTATATCAGCAGTCTACCAGTCCATGCTGTCACGTGACTCCACAAGATCTGACCAGAGTGACGTTGCCAGCGACCGTCAGTTAGTGTTGGAGAAGTGACCGAGATGGTCACGAAAGCTACACTCAAACAATTTCTACATCCCGGAGAGGTAACTAATTTTTCCTTATTACATATGAGTGTAGTGTTAATCTTAACCACGATAATTGAAGGTGAGTTTTCACTTACCAAGCTATCAATTTCAATGATCCACATGATCAAATTTATTTAGGGCCTTTGCACGCGCCATACAGCACCCACCGATCACCACAGCCCACCCATGTTCATGTTCACTTTATTTACATCCAGGCTATTACATAATTATATACGCATAATTAATATTAATATTATTTTATTAATAGCATATGGAGGTAACAATATGTAATTATACTGTTCTTGGCAGTGGAGTTTGTTATACTAATTAAATCATTAAGACTAATATTATACAACAGTCAAAGTCATATTAATACTATTATTAATATCACCATCATCATCACCACAACAATAATCTTCATTATCATCAGTACTAGTTATGTCGCATAGTAGGCGCACAAAGTGATTGGCCGAGAGCCCTGCGACGTCATCTCTTCAGCATACTAGACCCCGCCCCTTTATGCCCATACATGGACGTATGAATGGGCTTGTCCTAATATGCTAATGAGCTGCCGCCACCGATACCCCCGACCAACCACCCTGCGTACCCACATCACCATCTTCGTCATCACCATCACCATCCCCACCGGCCCCATCACTATCATTATTATTATCTTGAGACTTTATCAATTGTACTGCACTCATTGTATATAGCATCATTCAGTATTTTAGCATTATGATCAATAATTTGACCAGGTTGGATAGTCAGAACTATATTTACATGTTGTGAACAAGTTGTTGTCATATCACAGCTATGTAAATTATCACAACTATCAAATATATCAGATATAAGAAGACCTTCTTTATTAATATCATGGGCTATTCTGCATTATTTCATTATCTTAAACCACATCGCGGTAAAAAATGTATTGCGTTTATAATGCAAACATGAACCATTGCTCATATAACTTTCATTGCTGGCGCGGTTTAGACTACAAGTACGCAACTCAGCACTTATATCAGGGTTGTATTCGCAGCAGAGGCAGATAGTGCTGGTAGGTGGTACATGGACATAGGTACGTAGTAAGTAGTGGTAGTAGTAGCAGTAGCAGCAGAAGTAGTAGTAGTAGTAGTAGTAGTAGTAGTAGTAGTAGTAGTAGTAGTAGTAGTAGTAGTAGTAGTAGTAGTAGTAGTAGTAGTAGTAGTAGTAGTAGTAGTAGTAGTAGTAGTAGTAGTAGCAGCAGCAGAAGTAGTAGTAGTAGTAGTAGTAGTAGTAGTAGTAGTAGTAGTAGTAGTAGTAGTAGTAGTAGTAGTAGTAGTAGTAGTAGTAGTAGTAGTAGTCGAAGTGAACGCACGCGTTTATTTAGCTCTGCAATTGCTGCCCGAATTTGCTAGTTTCTAGCGCGATTTTGTAGATAAATTTTATACATATATTTCGTATTAGTATTTCCTTTCAAACTTTATATTTAATTTGTAAATTCTTGTCTTGGTTGGAGCGCATTTTGTGTCTCCATTTTCTCAAGGCATTCCTCTTAGCTGGCGGTTTCCGCCATTTAATAGGGCTCCTCTTACTGTGGTCAATGCAATACATTTCTCGCTGCGCCAGTCTGCTATTTCTATAGTTCGTAGGCTAGCGCATTATATTTGGCAAGATCGCTTGAGTGAGTGGATTTAATTCCTTTGTCATTTGTAAGCACAAGCCTAGTTCTTTAACTATATAAATCCTTATAGTCAGTTGGCTGTCCCCGGTCAACTCGAACAGACTAACAAATATATGACTTGACTATTTAATCATATATTTGTTAGCATACTTTAATCGGCTAGGTGTTAGTGAACCACTTAGAAAGTGGTTCAAACTAACAAGTATACGACTGTACTCTCTATTCGTATACTTGTTGGTAGACGTCAGGGTTTCAAAAGGGGACACTATTCATTTAGTGTTTAGCTCTTTCCCCGACGTCTTGGTGTTATATATTTGTATTATATATTGTAGTAGTATGGGGTACTGCTTTTTATAAAACACCATGGCCACCTCATATAAGCGTACCCTGAGTCTTAAAATCACGACAAAGGCGTGGGGTGTTTCGGCAATTGAGGTGTATCATGGGTTGAAGGATGTAGTTGGGGCAGGGCCACGGGTCCTTCAAGGTCTTGTTAATGTTTCCAAATCTGTATGGAATGTCACCGTAGTTAATGAAAGTGTGAAGGAAAAGTTGCTTGACGAGGTCCTTGTCGTGAAGGGTGAGGTGTGTAATGTGGAGGAAATAGATTCTGATCGTCTATTAGTCAAGATGAAGGTTCCGTTAGAGATCCCAGATGAACGGGTTATCATTGAATTGACCAAGTATGGCAAAGTGGACAAAGTAGAACACGAGACCTATCCATTTGATCGAACCTTAGAAAATGGCATCAGAAGAATTTGGTTTGAAAAGGTAGAACAACCTCTCCCAAGCAAGGTCACCATAGATGGTCGATTTATCTTGCCATTATGGTACAGGGGGCAAATCAAGGAGTGTAGAATCTGCTTAAGCACAGAACATCTTGCAACAGATTGCCCTAACAAAAACAAATGTCTAGTTTGTGGATCATCTGATCATTTTAAGTGGCGATGCCCGCAGAACAAATATGTCAAAAAGGGTGCTGATAAAAGTGCAGAGCAAGTTGTCTCTAAAGAGAATGTCATAGAACCGGTAGCTTCTGAGATTGTAGCTGAAATCCATACTAATGGGAAGCACGTTGCTAAGGAAAATGTCATTGAACCAGTAGTTGCTGAGATTGTAGCTAAAGTCCATGTTAATGAGAAGCATGGGGAAAAAACTAAGAATCCAATCGCTGTAGTTGCAGGCGATGAAATAGAGGTTCTAGATGAGGGGCTAAGTCTTACTCCAGTAACAAGTCAATCCAAGTTTGATGAGAGAGAGGCTAGTTCCACACAAGTTGAAGATGATGATAAATACCCTCTGGAAGAGAGTTTTAATTTAGGACAAGTAAAATTCAGGTCGCAAGATACTGAAACTAACTTTGATTTTCCACTGAGTACACTCAATCTAGACGATTTAAATAATATAGAGAAAGTAATTGGTGTCTCGGATCGATTGAGTGGAACAAAGCGACAGAAAGATGGAGAGAGTTCTGAATCAGAAATAGAGGAAAGTGATATAGAAGACGATAATATGTCAGTCGCTGAATCTGATATATCCATTCAAACACAGAGTTCTAAATCACCTGATGAAATGGTCATGTACAGGTCAGAGGCAGGAGAGGTGTTAGTTCCATATGTGACAGCAAAGGGTGTTAAATATAGGCATCTGCGTCATGATTCAGATATATTAAAATATAAGCATTTGGAAAAAGTTGAGCTAAGTAATGCAGCGTTTGTGAGTAAAATAGGTAAATGGTCTAAGAGAGGGTCGAAGAAAACAAAATCTAGTTAGCTTAATAATGGCGGTTTTACTCAGCATTTTATTACCTTTTATGCTAATTTGCACACTCAATTGTAGAGGCTTAAATAGTGACATAAAGCAACGTCACTTACTAGAGACTCTTAAAAATGAGCAGATTGACATTGCTTTGATACAGGAAACAAAAATTCAGAAGTCAGAATTATACGATAATTTAGAAAAGATTTCTGGATCCAGAATATTTTATTCGTTATCTCAAGATAATAGTGCAGGCGTAGCAATTGTTATACTCCCTCGATGTTCAGCCTATGTAAATATTATCTCTTCAGTATCAGGTGCAAATGGTCGCTGGGTGAGAGTCACGCTAGATATACAACAAACACGTATCACGTTGCTGTGTATATATGCACCTACATCTCATCAACTACGTCGTAATTTTTTTAAGGAGATGTCTAAAACAGCACTAGATAACATCACTGAAAACTTAGTAATGGGTGGTGACTTTAATTGTGTCTTAGACAAAGAAAATGACAGGAATGCAACTTCAACTTATACTGATACATCACATAGACTCTTAAAAGAAATATGTGATAATGAAAATTTAGTGGACACCTATAGAATATCAAAACCTCATGGTAAAGATCTTACATGTTTTTCGGTAGATGGTAAAGTTGGTTCAAGGATCGACAGAATTTATGTGAATAGTTTGTTAACAGGGTACTGGAGAGATGTTAATATTAAGCCAGTTGCATTCTCCGATCATAACATGGTTTGTGTAACCTTTGCCAATGCTGACTGGGTAACAAAAGGGGTCGGGTTTTGGAAATTAAACACAACACTGTTGGGAGAAGAATTTTATAAGAATAATATAGAGAGTTGTTGGCAACATTGGATTAGTAGGAAAGCATCATATAAGAGCACATTGCAATGGTGGGAGGATGTTAAACTGGATTTAAAGTATGTTTCCCGAAAGTATGCTATTAGAAAAGCACAGGAAATACGCAAACGCAAGAAAACACTTCATAGATCACTGATGAAAATTAATGCTAAAGTAAATAATGGTGAAGAGAATTATTATGAATTACTGGTTAAAATTAAAAGTAAAATAAGAGATATAGAACAATATGAGTTTGAGGGTGCAAAAATTAGAGCAAGAGCCCAGATGCATGCAGAAGGGGAAAAGCCAACCCGATATTTTTGCGCATTAGAAAAAGCACGGGCAATAGATAAGGTGATGTGCTCATTAAACATGCCGGATGGTTCAACCGTCTTTACCAACAATGAAATGAGTACTATTGTATGCAATTACTATGAGTCATTGTACAAGTCAGGGGGAATTGATGAAGATGCAAAATTGGATTTGTTAGCAAATATAGACAAAAAGGTGTCAGACACAGGCAGTGAATTTTGTGATCAACCCTTAACACTAGAAGATTTAACTAAATCCCTTAAAGGTATGAAACTAGAAAAATCACCGGGGTGTGATGGCCTTCCAGTTGAATTTTACCAAACGTTTTGGCACCTTGTAGGTCCAATAATGGAAGAATTAGGCACTGAAATTTTTGAGAAAGGCCATTTACCACCAACTATGGCTAGGGCATACGTAAGGCTAATATATAAAGGAAATGACAGACGTCTAATTCAGAACTACAGACCAATTTCTCTACTATGTGTAGACTACAAAATAATATCCAGAGCACTAACATTGAAACTAGGTAGTGTTTTAGGAGAAATCATTGGAACAGAGCAGACATGTGCTGTACCCAGGAGGACAATTCTAACCAATACCATGGTAATAAGAGACCTTATACAATTGGTTGAGAAGGATAGCATCCCTTCAGCTGTGATTGCCTTGGACAATGAAAAGGCATTTGACCGTGTGGAATGGGATTTTCTTTTTAATTCTTTGCAATCGTTTGGGTTAGGCTCAAACTTTATTAAATGGGTAAAGATTTTATATACGGATATCAAGAGTAGCTATTTAGTGAACAATCAATTATCCAGAGAAATTGTCTTAGAACGTGGGGTTAGACAGGGGTGTTCCCTATCGCCATTATTATTTGTTATTGTGATGGAATCACTTGGCATAGCATTGAGGCAAAATAATAACTTTCAAGGCATATGTATTCGTGGCATAGAAAGACCACTTAAGCTGTCACAATATGCTGATGACACAACTGTGTTTACCAGTTCAAACAATGATTTTGCAATTTTAAACCACGTACTAGAAAAGTTCCAAAATGCATCTGGTTTGAAAATCAATAAAGGAAAATCCAAAGGATTATTTCTGGGGCCATGGAAAGAGCGGAATGACCAGCCACTTGAAATCAATTGGTCTAATGATACCATTAAGATTTTAGGCATCTATTTTGGCAGGAAACCGAATACAATACAAAATTGGAATGAACGAGTATCTAAGCTTAAGAGAATATTAGCAAATTGGAAGCGTCGTCGTCTTTCAATCTTTGGTAGAGTGTTTGTTGTCAACAACTTGGCATTATCTGGGCTATGGTATACAGCATCTGTTGTACACATGCCAAAACATGTAGAAAAGGAGGTTAATGAGTTGATATTGTCATTCATATGGGAAGAAAAGAATCATTTAGTTTCCCATCGTGTTCTCAATAATGCTAAGTTAGAAGGAGGACTTGATTTAATTGATATTAAAGTGAAATGTGTTTCTTTAAGGTTAAAATTTTTGGATGATCTTATTACATCAGATGAGACGTGGGCATGTGTTTCACGAGCTCTCATGGAGAGAATTGTAGAACCATTTCTGGCGGAGCATGTTTTTACCTCAAAGAAGCCACCTCCGAATAGCCAAATGATACCAGATGTGTTTAAAGATCAAGTTAAGGAGTTAGAAATATTTGACAGATACATGCCTCCACCTACGTGCTGGAAGGAAGTACTAGAACAGCAATTGTGGGGCAATAGTAATATATGTTATAACAATGCAGTACTTTATCTACCGTCCTTTGCAAAATATGGCATTCAACATTTATCGGATATGATACACCCTCAAACACGTAGATGGATTTCAATGCAAGACGTAGCTAGAAAAACACATATGAGGCATATAGATGTCCAGCGGTTGCTAAATAAAATAAAACATGCTGTACCAATTGAATGGTTTCGTCTACCAAATGTAAATAATAATAGTTTGACTCCACAACCCGCATTAGTTCTTGATGATGAGATGTTAAAATACAAGATGAGATCCAAGGAATGGTACCATATTATGAGACGAAAACAAGTAACACCTCCCATAGCAATTAGGAGATGGGATGACTCAAGCTATAAACCATCCAGTTGGAAAAATGTATGGAAAATCTTACATTCTCCATCCATACCAAATATGGCTCGTGATTTATTGTGGCGATTACTACATCGACGGCTATGGGTGGGACACTTGACATACAAGTGTAATATTACGACTTCTGATAGGTGTTACTTATGTCAAACAGACGAGGAAACAATCGAGCATTTATTTGCGGAATGTCCAATATCATCACAATTTTGGGACTATATCAGCCAAATCTTGGCAAAATTTGGAGCGAAGCCCATTGTTCTAGACACGCATGTAGTCTTGTTTAGAGAGTTTGGATCAAGCGGTGTAAATATCATAAAGTCTGAAAGGACTATTTTAATAACAATACTAACCATAGGTGTTTGGGCCATTTGGAAACATCGGTGTGCACAGACGAAAAATCCATCTATGGGCAATCACAATAGAGCAATAAAGGCAATATTTCGTTCATTGCTGCTGAATCATATTCCTTGCGAATATTTTAGATTAAAGCAGCATGGTAAAGAAAAAGTATTCAAGGACATATGGTGCAAAACAAACATAGTTTCAATGGAGTTGGGAGCTGTAAAAATAAATGAGCCTGCACTAGCTTAAATCATTTAATTACTACAGCTGATTTATCTGTGTCTTTTAATTGATCTGTGTCATGTAATTCATTTTAGTCTGCACTTTGATATTGTTATGTTTAATAATTCATGTTAAGAAATAAACAGACTGGGGTAATTTAATAATCAATCGATAAAGTAATTTGCCATTGAATTATAAAATTGTCCCAGGTAATTTTAGGAATTTGCACAGAGTTTTATAGGGTTATTTGTTCCCGGGTAATTTACAAAACCTTACAACAAAGTAAATCAAAAATGGAAACAAGAGCGCCATCTATTTCCATCTATTTTTCTGTAATTTTCCTGCTGACTATATATGTTATGCTACCCGAATGCTACTACGCCCGCTGATCTTTAAGACTCAGCCCACTGGCGTCAATGATTGACTTATTTGATTGACGAGTCACTTTTCATTTGTTGAATAGTTGCACTCGCCACACGGGTCTACTACCACACATGGATTGAATGGTAATTTACAAAACCTTACAATAAAGTAAATTGAAAATTTAAACAAGAGGGCCATCAATTTTTCTGGAATTTTTCTGCCGACTATATGTATTATACTACCCAAATGCTACTACGCCCGCTGATCTTTAGAGAATCAGCCCACTGGCGTCAATGATTGACTTATTTGTCATAGATTGACGAGGCACTTTTCATTTGTTGGATAGCTGCACTCGCCACACGGGTCTACTACTACACCTCGGTTGAATAGTAATGCCTTTGTTAAGTTTTGTTTTGCTATCGGAGCTTTATCAGCATATTGTTTTGTATCTATACCTTTTAAGCCATATGTATTTATAGATTGTATTAATGCTCATTATTTATCATTGTTTTGTAATATTAATCAAGATTACTAGTTCACCAGGTTTTTTTCTGGGGGTTTGCAAGCCTTTTTAAAGGAGTTCCTCCGTGAAGTTTGTCCGACTGCGTCAGCGTCGGTTTTTCAAAAAAAAAAAAAAAAAAAAGTAGTAGTAGTAGTAGTAATAGTAATAGTAATAGTAATAGTAGTAGTAGTAGTAGTAGTAGTAGTAGTAGTAGTAGTAGTAGTAGTAGTAGTAGTAGTAATAGTAATAGTAATAGTAGTAGTAGTAGTAGTAGTAGTAGTAGTAGTAGTAGTAGTAGTAGTAGCAGCAGTAGTAGTAGTAGTAGTAGTAGTAGTAGCAGTAGTAGTAGTAGTAGTAGTAGTAGTAGTAGCAGTAGTAGTAGTAGTAGTAGTAGTAGTAGTAGTAGTAGTAGTAGTAGTAGTAGTAGTAGTAGTAATAGTAATAGTAGTAGTAGTAGTAGTAGTAGTAGTAGTAGTAGTAGTAGTAATAGTAATAGTAATAGTAATAGTAATAGTAATAGTAATAGTAGTAGTAGTAGTAGTAGTAGTAGTAGTAGTAGTAGTAGTAGTAGTAGTAGTAGTAGTAGCAGCAGTAGTAGTAGTAGTAGTAGTAGTAGTAGTAGTAGCAGTAGTAGTAGTAGTAGTAGTAGTAGTAGTAGTAGTAGTAGTAGTCGAAGTGAACGCACGCGTTTATTTAGCTCTGCAATTGCTGCCCGAATTTGCTAGTTTCTAGCACGATTTTGTAGATAAATTTTATACATATATTTCGTATTAGTGTTTCCTTTCAAACTTTATGTTTAATTTGTAAATTCTTGTCTTGGTTGGAGCGCATTTTGTGTCTCCATTTTCTAAAGGCATTCCTCTTAGCTGGCGGTTTCCGCCATTTAGTAGGGCTCCTCTTACTGTGGTCAATGCAATACATTTCTCGCTGCGCCAGTCTGCTATTTCTATAGTTCGTAGGCTAGCGCATTATATTTGGCAAGATCGCTTGAGTGAGTGGATTTAATTCCTTTGTCATTTGTAAGCACAAGCCTAGTTCTTTAACTATATAAATCCTTATAGTCAGTTGGCTGTCCCCGGTCAACTAGAACAGACTAACAAATATATGACTTGACTATTTAATCATATATTTGTTAGCATACTTTAATCGGATAGGTGTTAGTGAACCACTTAGAAAGTGGTTCAAACTAACAAATATACGACTGTACTCTCTATTCGTATATTTGTTGGTAGACGTCAAGGTTTCAAAAGGGGACACTATTTATTTAGTGTTTAGCTCTTTCCCCGACGTCTTGGTGTTATATATTTGTATTATATATTGTAGTAGTATGGGGTACCTCTTTTTATAAAACACCATGGCAACCTCATATAAGCGTACCCTGAGTCTTAAAATCACGACAAAGGCTTGGGGTGTTTCGGCAATTGAGGTGTATCATGGGTTGAAGGATGTAGTTGGTGCAGGGCCACGGGTCCTTCAAGGTCTCGTTAATGTTTCGAAATCTGTATGGAATGTCACCGTAGTTAATGAAAGTGTGAAGGAAAAGTTGCTCGACGATGTCCTTGTCGTGAAGGGTGAGGTGTGTAATGTGGAGGAAATAGATTCTGATCGTCTATTAGTCAAGATGAAGGTTCCATTAGAGATCCCAGATGAACGGGTTATCACTGAATTGATCAAGTATGGCAAAGTTGACAAAGTAGAACATGAGACCTATCCATTTGATCGAACCTTAGAAAATGGCGTCAGAAGAATTTGGTTTGAAAAGGTAGAAAAACCTCTCCCAAGCAAGGTCACCATAGATGGTCGATTTATCTTGCCATTATGGTACAGGGGGCAAATCAAGGAGTGTAGAATCTGCTTAAGCACAGAACATCTTGCAACAGATTGCCCTAACAAAAACAAATGTCTAGTTTGTGGATCATCTGATCATTTTAAGTGGCGATGCCCGCAGAACAAATATGTCAAAAAGGGTGCTGATAAAAGTGCAGAGCAAGTTGTCTCTAAAGAGAATGTCATAGAACCGGTAGCTGCTGAGATTGTAGCTGAAATCCATACTAATGGGAAGCACGTTGCTACGGAAAATGTCATCGAACCAGTAGTTGCTGAGATTGTAGCTGAAGTCCATGTTAATGAGAAGCATGGGGAAAAAACTAAGAATCCAATCGCTGTAATTGCAGGCGATGAAATAGAGGTTCTAGATGAGGGGCTAAGTCTTACTCCAGTAACAAGTCAATCCAAGTTTGATGACAGAGAGGCTAATTCCACACAAGTTGAAGATGATGATCAATACCCTCTGGAAGAGAGTTTTAATTTAGGACAAGTAAAATTCAGGTCGCAAGATACTGAAACTAACTTTGATTTTCCACTGAGTACACTCAATCTAGACGATTTAAATAATATAGAGAAAGTAATTGGTGTCTCGGATCGATTGAGTGGAACAAAGCGACAGAAAGATGGAGAGAGTTCTGAATCAGAAATAGAGGAAAGTGATATAGAAGACGATAATATGTCAGTCGCTGAATCTGATATATCCATTCAAACACAGAGTTCTAAATCACCTGATGAAATGGTCATGTACAGGTCAGAGGCAGGAGAGGTGTTAGTTCCATATGTGACGGCAAATGGTGTTAAATATAGGCATCTGCGTCATGATTCAGATATATTAAAATATAAGCATTTGGAAAAAGTTGAGCTAAGTAATGCAGCGTTTGTGAGTAAAATAGGTAAATGGTCTAAGAGAGGGTCGAAGAAAACAAAATCTAGTTAGCTTAATAATGGCGGTTTTACACAGCATTTTATTACCTTTTATGCTAATTTGCACACTCAATTGTAGAGGCTTAAATAGTGACATAAAGCAACGTCACTTACTAGAGACTCTGAAAAATGAGCAGATTGACATTGCTTTGATACAGGAAACAAAAATTCAGAAGTCAGAATTATACGATAATTTAGAAAAGATTTCTGGATCCAGAATATTTTATTCGTTATCTCAAGATAATAGTGCAGGCGTAGCAATTGTTATACTCCCTCGTTGTTCAGCCTATGTAAATATAATCTCTTCAGTATCAGGTGCAAATGGTCGCTGGGTGAGAGTCACGCTAGATATACAACAAACACGTATCACGTTGCTGTGTATATATGCACCTACATCTCATCAACTACGTCGTAATTTTTTTAAGGAGATGTCTAAAACAGCACTAGATAACATCACTGAAAACTTAGTAATGGGTGGTGACTTTAATTGTGTCTTAGACAAAGAAAATGACAGGAATGCAACTTCAACTTATACTGATACATCACATAGACTCTTAAAAGAAATATGTGATAATGAAAATTTAGTGGACACCTATAGAATATCAAAACCTCATGGTAAAGATCTTACATGGTTTTCGGTAGATGGTAAAGTTGGTTCAAGGATCGACAGAATTTATGTGAATAGTTTGTTAACAGGGTACTGGAGAGATGTTAATATTAAGCCAGTTGCATTCTCTGATCATAACATGGTTTGTGTAACCTTTGCAACATCGTCGTGTCGT
>CM067368.1:34310769-34330769 GCA_034401795.1 Chaetoderma sp. LZ-2023a
TAGTAGTAGTAGTCGAAGTGAACGCACGCGTTTATTTAGCTCTGCAATTGCTGCCCGAATTTGCTAGTTTCTAGCGCGATTTTGTAGATAAATTTTATACATATATTTCGTATTAGTATTTCCTTTCAAACTTTATATTTAATTTGTAAATTCTTGTCTTGGTTGGAGCGCATTTTGTGTCTCTATTTTCTAAAGGCATTCCTCTTAGCTGGCGGTTTTCGCCATTTAATAGGGCTCCTCTTACTGTGGTCAATGCAATACATTTCTCCCCGCGCCGGTCTGCTATTTCTATAGATCGTAGGCTAGCGCATTGTATTTGGCAAGATCGCTTGAGTGAGTGGATTTAATTCCTTTGTCATTTGTAAGCACACGCCTAGTTCTTTAACTATATTACTCCTTATAGTCAGTTGGCTGTCCCCGGTCAACTCGAACAGACTAACAAATATATGACTTGACTATTTAATCATATATTTGTTAGCATACTTTAATCGGCTAGGTGTTAGTGAACCACTTAGAAAGTGGTTCAAACTAACAAATATACGACTGTACTCTCTATTCGTATATTTGTTGGTAGACGTCAGGGTTTCAAAAGGGGACACTATTTATTTAGTGTTTAGCTCTTTCCCCGACGTCTTGGTGTTATATATTTGTATTATATATTGTAGTAGTATGGGGTTCCTCTTTTTATAAAACACCATGGCAACCTCATATAAGCGTACCCTGAGTCTTAAAATCACGACAAAGGCTTGGGGTATTTCGGCAATTGAGGTGTATCATGGGTTGAAGGATGTAGTTGGGGCAGGGCCACGGGTCCTTCAAGGTCTCGTTAATGTTTCCAAATCTGTATGGAATGTCACCGTAGTTAATGAAAGTGTGAAGGAAAAGTTGCTCGACGAGGTCCTTGTCGTGAAGGGTGAGGTGTGTAATGTGGAGGAAATAGATTCTGATCGTCTATTAGTCAAGATGAAGGTTCCATTAGAGATCCCAGATGAACGGGTTATCACTGAATTGATCAAGTATGGCAAAGTGGACAAAGTAGAACACGAGACCTATCCATTTGATCGAACCTTAGAAAATGGCATCAGAAGAATTTGGTTTGAAAAGGTAGAACAACCTCTCCCAAGCAAGGTCACCATAGATGGTCGATTTATCTTGCCATTATGGTACAGGGGGCAAATCAAAGAGTGTAGAATCTGCTTAAGCACAGAACATCTTGCAACAGATTGCCCTAACAAAAACAAATGTCTAGTTTGTGGATCATCTGATCATTTTAAGTGGCGATGCCCGCAGAACAAATATGTCAAAAAGGGTGCTGATAAAAGTGCAGAGCAAGTTGTCTCTAAAGAGAATGTCATAGAACCGGTAGCTGCTGAGATTGTAGCGGAAATTCATACTAATGGGAAGCACGCTGCTAAGGAAAATGTCATCGAACCAGTAGTTGCTGAGATTGTAGCTGAAGTCCATGTTAATGAGAAGCATGGGGAAAAAACTAAGAATCCAATCGCTGTAGTTGCAGGCGATGAAATAGAGGTTCTAGATGAGGGGCTAAGTCTTGCTCCAGTAACAAGTCAATCCAAGTTTGATGACAGAGAGGCTAATTCCACACAAGTTGAAGATGATGATCAATACCCTCTGGAAGAGAGTTTTAATTTAGGACAAGTAAAATTCAGGTCGCAAGATACTGAAACTAACTTTGAATTTCCACTGAGTACACTCAATCTAGACGATTTAAATAATATAGAGAAAGTAATTGGTGTCTCGGATCGATTGAGTGGAACAAAGCGACAGAAAGATGGAGAGAGTTCTGAATCAGAAATAGAGGAAAGTGATATAGAAGACGATAATATGTCAGTCGCTGAATCTGATATATCCATTCAAACACAGAGTTCTAAATCACCTGATGAAATGGTCATGTACAGGTCAGAGGCAGGAGAGGTGTTAGTTCCATATGTGACGGCAAATGGTGTTAAATATAGGCATCTGCGTCATGATTCAGATATATTAAAATATAAGCATTTGGAAAAAGTTGAGCTAAGTAATGCAGCGTTTGTGAGTAAAATAGGTAAATGGTCTAAGAGAGGGTCGAAAAAAACAAAATCTAGTTAGCTTAATAATGGCGGTTTTACACAGCATTTTATTACCTTTTATGCTAATTTGCACACTCAATTGTAGAGGCTTAAATAGTGACATAAAGCAACGTCACTTACTAGAGACTCTGAAAAATGAGCAGATTGACATTGCTTTGATACAGGAAACAAAAATTCAGAAGTCAGAATTATACGATAATTTAGAAAAGATTTCTGGATCCAGAATATTTTATTCGTTATCTCAAGATAATAGTGCAGGCGTAGCAATTGTTATACTCCCTCGTTGTTCAGCCTATGTAAATATAATCTCTTCAGTATCAGGTGCAAATGGTCGCTGGGTGAGAGTCACGCTAGATATACAACAAACACGTATCACGTTGCTGTGTATATATGCACCTACATCTCATCAACTACGTCGTAATTTTTTTAAGGAGATGTCTAAAACAGCACTAGATAACATCACTGAAAACTTAGTAATGGGTGGTGACTTTAATTGTGTCTTAGACAAAGAAAATGACAGGAATGCAACTTCAACTTATACTGATACATCACATAGACTCTTAAAAGAAATATGTGATAATGAAAATTTAGTGGACACCTATAGAATATCAAAACCTCATGGTAAAGATCTCACATGGTTTTCGGTAGATGGTAAAGTTGGTTCAAGGATCGACAGAATTTATGTGAATAGTTTGTTAACAGGGTACTGGAGAGATGTTAATATTAAGCCAGTTGCATTCTCTGATCATAACATGGTTTGTGTAACCTTTGCCAATGCTGACTGGGTAACAAAAGGGGTCGGGTTTTGGAAATTAAACACAACACTGTTGGGAGAAGAATTTTATAAGAATAATATAGAGAGTTGTTGGCAACATTGGATTAATAGGAAAGCATCATATAAGAGCACATTGCAATGGTGGGAGGATGTTAAACTGGATTTAAAGTATGTTTCCCGAAAGTATGCTATTAGAAAAGCACAGGAAATACGCAAACGCAAGAAAACACTTCATCGATCACTGATGAAAATTAATGCTAAAGTAAATAATGGTGAAGAGAATTATTATGAATTACTGGTTAAAATTAAAAGTAAAATAAGAGATATAGAACACTATGAGTTTGAGGGTGCAAAAATTAGAGCAAGAGCCCAGATGCACGCAGAAGGGGAAAAGCCAACCCGATATTTTTGCGCATTAGAAAAAGCACGGGCAATAGATAAGGTGATGTGCTCATTAAACATGCCGGATGGTTCAACCGTCTTTACCAACAATGAAATGAGTACTATTGTATGCAATTACTATGAGTCATTGTACAAGTCAGAGGGAATTGATGAAGATGCAAAATTGGATTTGTTAGCAAATATAGACAAAAAGGTGTCAGACACAGGCAGTGAATTTTGTGATCAACCCTTAACACTAGAAGATTTAACTAAATCCCTTAAAGGTATGAAACTAGAAAAATCACCGGGGTGTGATGGCCTTCCAGTTGAATTTTACCAAACGTTTTGGCACCTTGTAGGTCCAATAATGGAAGAATTAGGCACTGAAATTTTTGAGAAAGGCCATTTACCACCAACTATGGCTAGGGCATACGTAAGGCTAATATATAAAGGAAATGACAGACGTCTAATTCAGAACTACAGACCAATTTCTCTACTATGTGTAGACTACAAAATAATATCCAGAGCACTAACATTGAAACTAGGTAGTGTTTTAGGAGAAATCATTGGAACAGAGCAGACATGTGCTGTACCCAGGAGGACAATTCTAACCAATACCATGGTAATAAGAGACCTTATACAATTGGTTGAGAAGGATAGCATCCCTTCAGCTGTGATTGCCTTGGACAATGAAAAGGCATTTGACCGTGTGGAATGGGATTTTCTTTTTAATTCTTTGCAATCGTTTGGGTTAGGCTCAAACTTTATTAAATGGGTAAAGATTTTATATACGGATATCAAGAGTAGCTATTTAGTGAACAATCAATTATCCAGAGAAATTGTCTTAGAACGTGGGGTTAGACAGGGGTGTTCCCTATCGCCATTATTATTTGTTATTGTGATGGAATCACTTGGCATAGCATTGAGGCAAAATAATAACTTTCAAGGCATATGTATTCGTGGCATAGAAAGACCACTTAAGCTGTCACAATATGCTGATGACACAACTGTGTTTACCAGTTCAAACAATGATTTTGCAATTTTAAACCACGTACTAGAAAAGTTCCAAAATGCATCTGGTTTGAAAATCAATAAAGGAAAATCCAAAGGATTATTTCTGGGGCCATGGAAAGAGCGGAATGACCAGCCACTTGAAATCAATTGGTCTAATGATACCATTAAGATTTTAGGCATCTATTTTGGCAGGAAACCGAATACAATACAAAATTGGAATGAACGAGTATCTAAGCTTAAGAGAATATTAGCAAATTGGAAGCGTCGTCGTCTTTCAATCTTTGGTAGAGTGTTTGTTGTCAACAACTTGGCATTATCTGGGCTATGGTATACAGCATCGGTTGTACACATGCCAAAACATGTAGAAAAGGAGGTTAATGAGTTGATATTGTCATTCATATGGGAAGAAAAGAATCATTTAGTTTCCCATCGTGTTCTCAATAATGCTAAGTTAGAAGGAGGACTTGATTTAATTGATATTAAAGTGAAATGTGTTTCTTTAAGGTTAAAATTTTTGGATGATCTTATTACATCAGATGAGACGTGGGCATGTGTTTCACGAGCTCTCATGGAGAGAATTGTAGAACCATTTCTGGCGGAGCATGTGTTTACCTCAAAGAAGCCACCTCCGAATAGCCAAATGATACCAGATGTGTTTAAAGATCAAGTTAAGGGGTTAGAAATATTTGACAGATACATGCCTCCACCTACGTGCTGGAAGGAAGTACTAGAACAGCAATTGTGGGGCAATAGTAATATATGTTATAACAATGCAGTACTTTATCTACCGTCCTTTGCAAAATATGGCATTCAACATTTATCGGATATGATACACCCTCAAACACGTAGATGGATTTCAATGCAAGACGTAGCTAGAAAAACACATATGAGGCATATAGATGTCCAGCGGTTGCTAAATAAAATAAAACATGCTGTACCAATTGAATGGTTTCGTCTGCCAAATGTAAATAATAATAGTTTGACTCCACAACCCGCATTAGTTCTTGATGATGAGATGTTAAAATACAAGATGAGATCCAAGGAATGGTACCATATTATGAGACGAAAACAAGTAACACCTCCCATAGCAATTAGGAGATGGGATGACTCAAGCTATAAACCATCCAGTTGGAAAAATGTATGGAAAATCTTACATTCTCCATCCATACCAAATATGGCTCGTGATTTATTGTGGCGATTACTACATCGACGTCTATGGGTGGGACACTTGACATACAAGTGCAATATTACGACTTCTGATAGGTGTTACTTATGTCAAACAGACGAGGAAACAATCGAGCATTTATTTGTGGAATGTCCAATATCGTCACAATTTTGGGACTATATCAGCCAAATCTTGGCAAAATTTGGAGCGAAGCCCATTGTTCTAGACACGCATGTAGTCTTATTTAGAGAATTTGGATCAAGCGGTGTAAATATCATAAAGTCTGAAAGGACTATTTTAATAACAATACTAACCATAGGTGTTTGGGCCATTTGGAAACATCGGTGTGCACAGACGAAAAATCCATCTATGGGCAATCACAATAGAGCAATAAAGGCAATATTTCGTTCATTGCTGCTGAATCATATTCCTTGCGAATATTTTAGATTAAAGCAGCATGGTAAAGAAAAAGTATTCAAGGACATATGGTGCAAAACAAACATAGTTTCAATAGAGTTGGGAGCTGTAAAAATAAATGAGCCTGCACTAGCTTAAATCATTTAATTACTACAGCTGATTTATCTGTGTCTTTTAATTAATCTGTGTCATGTAATTCATTTTAGTCTGCACTTTGATATTGTTATGTTTAATAATTCATGTTAAGAAATAAACAGACTGGGGTAATTTAATAATCAATCGATAAAGTAATTTGCCATTGAATTATAAAATTGTCCCAGGTAATTTTAGGAATTTGCACAGAGTTTTATAGGGTTATTTGTTCCCGGGTAATTTACAAAACCTTACAACAAAGTAAATCAAAAATGGAAACAAGAGCGCCATCTATTTCCATCTATTTTTCTGTAATTTTCCTGCTGACTATATATGTTATGCTACCTGAATGCTACTACGCCCGCTGATCTTTAAGACTCAGCCCACTGGCGTCAATGATTGACTTATTTGTCATTGATTGACGAGTCACTTTTCATTTGTTGAATAGTTGCACTCGCCACACGGGTCTACTACCACACATGGATTGAATGGTAATTTACAAAACCTTATAATAAAGTAAATTGAAAATGTAAACAAGAGGGCCATCAATTTTTCTGGAATTTTTCTGCCGACTATATGTATTATACTAGCCAAATGCTACTACGCCCGCTGATCTTTAGAGAATCAGCCCACTGGCGTCAATGATTGACTTATTTGTCATAGATTGACGAGGCACTTTTCATTTGTTGGATAGTTGCACTCGCCACACGGGTCTACTACTACACCTGGGTTGAATAGTAATGCCTTTGTTAAGTTTTGTTTTGCTATCGGAGCTTTATCAGCATATTGTTTTGTATCTATACTTTTTAAGCCATATGTATTTATAGATTGTATTAATGCTCATTATTTATCATTGTTTTGGTGTAATATTAATCAAGATTACTAGTTCACCAGGTTTTTTTCTGGGGGTTTGCAAGCCTTTTTAAAGGAGTTCCTCCGTGAAGTTTGTCCGACTGCGTCAGCGTCGGTTTTTCAAAAAAAAAAAAAAAAAAAAGTAGTAGTAGTAGTAGTAGTAGTAGTAGTAGTAGTAGTAGTAGTAGTAGTAGTAGTAGTAGTAGTAGTAGTAGTAGTAGTAGTAGTAGTAGTAGTAGTAGTAGTAGTAGTAGTAGTAGCAGTAGCAGCAGTAGTAGTAGTAGTAGTAGTAGTAGTAGTAGCAGCAGTAGTAGTAGTAGTAGTAGTAGTAGTAGTAGTAGTAGTAGTAGTAGTAGTAGTAGTAGTAGTAGTAGTAGTAGTAGTAATAGTAATAGTAGTAGTAGTAGCAGTAGCAGCAGCAGCAGCAGTAGTAGTAGTAGTAGTAGTAGTAGTAGTAGTAGTAGTAGTAGTAGTAGTAGTCAATATTGTCAACGCACTGGCTCAGAATCTTCAATAATTGAAAAAATTCAAAAATTTAAGATATTTTGGTTTATCTTACTGCCTGAGATTTGTCATTTTGTTTGAGGAAAGCCATATGGCATTAATGTTAACCCTTTACTGGTTAAATTTGTTCAGTAAAATCCAAATATGCGCTTACTTATTTAATGTACATTTGCAGGCACAGACAAGGTCATTCCCGAGAATACACCACTGGAACGACTGTCTCGGTTCCCGAGCCAGTCATTACAGTGGTAAATTTTCAAAAATACTCCAATCCCCGCCGGCAAATGGACATTGCCCAAGATCACTAAATTGACCGTTTTTGGCTGACCATCATGCAAGGGTTAATGTTGAATGATTGAGATGGATATTATGGATAGCTATTTGAGTTTTGCTTTTACCAAGATGTCACGTAGATTCGGATTTTTCTTGAACGCAATTACTGGACGCTTGTTAAAGGGTTGTTTCAGTTTCTCCTGTAGGTTTTGATACTCATCTTTCAAAATTTTGGAAATTTCAACGTTTTTCCGATTATAGGTCAGAATGAATGGAATTTTGTCACGTTGATCAGATAAGCCTGGGTCCGAGTTTATTCCCCTTGGCCACTGTGTTTCGAGTTCTTTAATCCAAAACGATTCTCGAAGTTTTCTTTGTTTATCAGTTTCTTCTGCCGTATCTGAAAGGGGTGGCTGTTCAATCGGCATAATTTCAAAGTCACGAAGGACTAAATGGTCAGGAAGATTAAAATGTTCGGAAACATGTGTGTCTTCCTCTAGCCTAATATCTGAGAGGTGTCGAGTTGCCCGCCATCTTAATGGACATTTGGTTTCGCCGACATACTGTTTTTGGCACAATTTGCATGAAATTAGATAAATAACATTTTCAGAGTCACAATCTAGATTAGACTGAAGTTGGAACTTGCTTTTGTTCTGAAAGCTCGTGAAAGTATTCTGGTTTGGGAGAAATTCATCTAACTTGCACCTTTTCTTTCCGCATTTGCGAGATTCGCCTACACCTATAATAGGACGATTGTGAGAAATTTTGGTAGGCCGACGATTTGAGGCATTATCTGGAATGGTTTCCAAGCCGTCTAATGTTTCAGATTTGATTTTGCGCAAGAATCGTGAGGAGTAACCTCGTGGTTTGAGGGCTTTGAATAGGGTAGAGCACGCTTCTTCAAAGTTTTTCCTATCACTCGAATTCCTGTGAAAACGGATTATTTGTGATTTAACTATTCCTTTAAAAGTATGTGGTGGATGGAAAGATTTTTTGTGCAATAGCTGATGCGAATCGGTTGGTTTGAAATACACTTTGTAGTCTAAGTAGCCAGTTGTTTCATACTTTAGACCTTTATATACAGTTACATCCAGGAAATCTACGGACATCTCGTCAATGGTTGCTTTTAATTTGATATTCGGATCGTGATTGTTCAGAATTTCGAAAAATTCATCAAACTCTGCCTTTGTGTGTTGCCAAATCATGAAAATGTCATCAAGGTACCTGCGATAAATGAGGGGATGTTTTGGACACTTTTCTAACGCTTCCTCCTCCCACTCTGCTACGTAAATATTGGCAAAACATGGGCTAAAGCGCTTGCCCATCGCGCAGCCGCAAATTTGTTGGTAAATTTCGCCATCGAATTCAAAATCATTGCCTTTCAGACTCAGCTCTAATAGAGCTATTACTTCTCTGTCTGGCCTGTTGGTGTCTGGGTAGTTCACGAATGCTCTACGGATAGAATTTATACCCTTCTCGATGTCAATGTTTGTATACATAGCATCGATGTCAAGCGTGACCAAGAATGAATTTGGAGGTATCCAGGTCTCAGAGACCTGTGATAAGAAGTCTTCTGTGTTTTTCAAGAAGCTGGGGTGTCTATTTGCTATTGGCTGTAGATGGTAATCGATGTATTCACTGATTCTGTAGGATTCTGAGCCACAATCAGAGATTATAGGTCGCCCGGGCGGTGACAATGGGTCCAACCACGAATCTATGGGTTTATGAATTTTTGGCAAAAGATAGAAAGTCCGTGGTTTTGACTCAAGTTTAGCAAAGAGATACTTATGTTGCTTTTCGGTGATCTTCTTGCTATCGAGCAATTTTTTAAGAATCTCATTAAATTTGCTGCAATTATTTTGCCAAAGTGGTTTGCTTAGTTTCTGGTAATGCTTTGGGTTACTAAGTTGTCGTTGTGCTTCACGTTTATAGTTATCTTTAAGCATTATTACAGTCGCCGACCCTTTATCTGCAGGTTTGATGACAATTTCGCTGTTTTTAGACAATTCAATTAAGGCCTGGCGTTCCTCATAGGGTAAATTTGGTTGATCATTAGGGAATGTAGAATTTTTAACACGTTCTGAAAAGAGTTCTATGCTTTCACCGATCGCTGGGTCCAGGATTTTTACGTTTGGTGCCCAGCCAGTTTTTTCAATGAATGGTGGAATGTTACTATTAGAGTTACGAAAGAAGTCTGCTAACTTAATACGGTGACTAAATTCAGATGTTTCCATACAGCCATTATCTAAAAGAGCATCCAAACCTGTTTTAGGTTTTGGTGTTGGGACAAATGTAAGACCAAAATTGAGCAGTGACTGCTCTGCTTCACCTAATGGGGAGCCAGTTAGATTGACAATATTACTGCCCAGTCCTGTTTCCGGGCGGATGTTACCCTGGCCCTTGTCTAGTTTAAATTTAGGAATTTAAGCCAGGCAGAATACATCGAGTTAGCTGTCTTCTCAGTCCAATGAATGTTATCCTTAACAACATTAAATTCGGAGAGTCTAAGTGCAGGAATGACAGTCACAGATTTTGATGATTCAGCCGTCGAATTGATGGACTGAATCGCCAACTTCTGCTGAGCTGTCAACCGACTTGAATAGTTCAGTTTTGCGAAGTAAATCGCAGTCTTTGGGAATTTGGACTTAATCGCACTGAGAAGCAGCATTAATCTATGTTTTGAACTAGAGATGGGTTCATTCATATCATTAATGCCAATGTTGATCACTATTTTCTCTGGTTTAAATGATCCAGTGTACTTTTGAATTAGTCCTCTAGCATGACACAATTTAGCTCCCGGGTAGCAGGCAACTTGCGTATCAGGGTGGGGCTCAACATTAATGCGACTCAGGTTCGATGCTCCAAAGATGAGTACTTTGTTCGTGAGAACAGGTAGTCGCCAGTCAATTTTGTTTTCGATTTCATGACGAAATTTCCAAAAAATGTTTCTCTCCAACATGGTGGGTTGTTGGGGTCTATTTGCAAATTTAATAGGACGCACCTCTGGTGCATTACTTGGACCTGGAGTTGGAGAGAAGCTGGGCTGTGGCAGTTTCCCTGTTGGGGATGGGGTCTTGAGAAATATGAATTTACAGAAATTATAAATGTTATGGCGATCAGACATTATATATCAATTCATAATTACATATTTTGGTATTTATCTAGTTATATAACCACTGTTTGTGCTTTCGGTGGTAGTAGTAGTAGTAGTAGTAGTAGTAGTAGTAGTAGTAGTAGTAGTAGTAGTAGTAGTAGTCGTAGTAGTAGTAGTAGTAGCAGCAGCAGCAGCAGCAGCAGTAGTAGTAGTAGTAGTAGTAGTAGTAGTAGTAGTAGTAGTAGTAGCAGCAGTAGTAGTAGTAGTAGTAGTAGTAGTAGTAGTAGTAGTAGTAGTAGTAGTAGTAGTAGTAGTAGTAGTATTAGTAGTAGTAGTAGTAGTAGTAGCAGTAGTAGTAGTAGTAGTAGTAGTAGTAGTAGTAGTAGTAGTAGCAGTAGCAGTAGTAGTAGTAGTAGTAGTAGTAGTAGTAGTAGTAGTAGTAGTAGTAGCAGTAGCAGTAGTAGTAGTAATAGTAGTAGTAGTAGTAGCAGTAGTAGTAGTAGTAGTAGTAGTAGTAGTAGTAGTAGTAGTAGTAGTAGTAGTAGTAGTAGTAGTAGTAGTAGTAGTAGTAGTAGTAGTAGTAGTAGTAGTAGTAGTAGCAGTAGTAGTAGTAGTAGTAGTAGTAGTAGTAGTAGTAGTAGTAGTAGTAGTAGTAGTAGTAGTAGTAGTAGTAGTAGTAGCAGCAGCAGCAGTAGCATTACCGCTGTGCAGATTGTTCCACTTGCAAATGTTGATTTGTTCTGTAGTTACAACGTAGGCAACTTTCACGGCTGTATATAGTGTGAACCTGTTTCCGGGCTAATGTTAATGCGAGTATTGTTGTCGCTAGCTGTTGTTTTTGCTCTTAACCCTTTAACACGCATATCAGCCCAAAACGGCGTCTGCAGTGGTCTTGAGAAATGTTCATTTGAAGAGCAAGAGAAAATTATTTTGGAAATTTTACCACTGGAATCACTGGCTCGATAACCGAGCCAGTCATTCCAGTGGTAAACTTTCAAAATAAAGTCTTTTCGTAGTCTGTAAATTGACATTTTCTATGAGATATTGATGTTTTTAAACAGATTTTGAGGGTTAAAGGGTTAAGACATTTCCCATAACTCTGGCTCCACTTGAGGGATCTTCTCTAAACTTGGGCGGGAACTTGCCAGTGTGGGTCCCAAATACGGTTTCACATTTCCAGGTCAAAAGCTAAAGCGCAACGGCAATAACTTTCCGCAACATTGTTCCTAAAATGGATACTGTTGGCGCATCTGTAATTACTATTGTTCTGCTGGACTGAGCTTCTCTAAGTTTGGGTGACGGTCTCCTCGTAAGGTCCAGTTGACATGCGCCAATTTTCTGATCAAAATCCCAAGCGCAACAGAGATATCTTGCTGCAACATTGTTTCCAAAATGGACACGTTTGTCCACGACGGCCCGATTGAAAAATATATCACTCACCCAGGTATTGGACAACATTGTCCTTGTTGTAAGCCCATTTCCCAGACAGACAGAAGGGCTGGCGGGCTGGCGGGCGGGCGGGCGGGCGGGCGGACGGGCGGGCGGACGGGCGGGTGGACGGGTGGACGGACAGCCAGCCAGATGAATTATGAAGGCGACGGGGCAAGGCTGCAGACATCGCGATATCGCCCGCGGAAACCCTGCGCTAAAATCTAAATAAAAGAAAATCTATCGAGTACATTGTGTACTGCAATTGAGGTTCACTTGCTTGTCTTGCACGTAACCCTGTAAGGTTTTAAGCGATCGTGAAGACTTACTACGATAGCGTTAAACAGATGGCGGTCTATTTCAATCTGTCTTGTATATGCGTATTATGTTTCCCTTCCTACGATTTCAATAGATCACGTGCAAAGCCGATTTACATAGACCTATATATTATATTCCTTCATTTTATATTTAAATTATTACCTGATTCTCCTCCCCTGGCAATCGATTTTTTTATATTTCTATGTATCCTGTTGTATGCATTAACAACAATAGGCCATTGTGCTCGTAATCCGCTATCTTATCTGTATGTCATATGCGCATTGTAACTGACCAGCTTTGCTCATTTCAGTTAATCAGCGATGCTCCCTAGCGCTGCTCATCAGCCTTTCAATATTGGCTTCCGGAATAATATAGTTAGCGGCCATTAAGTTTGCATACGCTCAACCCTGTACACAGCGACCGCTTGCTTTTTCGGCCAAAAGATGGTGTTTTTAAGACGGATGGTCGTAATACCACCCGTCTTACAGAATCGCCATCGGGTCGCCCGGAATCGCTATTTCGTACAATAAATCAGTTGTAGTATACGTCCACGTGCCTTTAGTAACAACTTTCAACGGTTTACGTGATGGTAGTTTATAGAGAGGCATTCGTGAAGTTTGTGTTCTCTGTGTATCCTCTGCATCCAGGTAATGAGTAGGCATATTCTATTCCGCTCAATGCACGGACAAAGTCACGGTTAATAAAGGAAGGGAGGATTCCAGTGTCTCCGTCAATCATATGACGTCATAATCAACTTCGTGACGCGTAGGAGGACGTCATAATCGATTACATCGTGAACGGCGTAGCTAAGTTCGTCACGAACGCTTAATTGATGACGGACTATGCGTTGCTGTACCAATTGTATGCCGTTACAATTTAAACATGAAACATGATGTTGAATATTTTGAAACTAATTTGACTGGAGGCTATCACATGCTGCCATAGGCAGCAGCAGCGCCCAGTCAAAGTAGTTTCAAAATATTCAACAGCTTACCTGTATAGTTTTCTGGAAATTTGTAGTCAGTGACTTCAGGGATCGATCGATCCCAACGCAGTGAAAGCGTGAGGGGAGTTAGCTAAAGATGTGCGGGGCATAGCTAAAGCTGGATTCCTCCACCGTCTTTTCACCTGGAGCCATCCATATTTTAAGTGCACCTGTCCTTTGGTGTACAACTGTGGTGGTTCCTTAAAAGATATGGTCATAAGCCCATCACCTATCTTAATGGGCCATCATCTTGTGGCTTCAAAGACATATCGTATAGACAATTTAGTGGCCTGTGTTACGAGTCCACCTCTCTATGGAATCAATAGATAGTGTTTATATTTGAAAACAAGGTCAACTAAACTTGCTGGTAGAAACATCTTAGCTCTAATTTGGGATTTTTACAAAGATATTTCACAGTTTGTATTACAACTAAAATGGAATTCCTGAAATTACAGTCTGTAATATGAGTATCCTAATTCCAATACAATAATACAGGTAATCTGGTGTACATGTGTGACTGCCTAACAAGTCTGTCTTGGATGCGTGTGGCTGATAGAGACTGTCGTTAAAATACGTGTCAAAATATTGAAAAAAATTTTAACGTCGCCCCGTAAGGAAAAGAAGGTATAGTGTTCGGCCATGATTCTGGCCGGCCGGCCTGTCTGCCCGCCTACTTGCCTGCCTGCATGCCTGCATGTCCGGCTGCCTGCCTGCCTGTCTGCCTTCTTGTCTCTCGGTATGTATGGCTGACTGGCCTGTGTGTTTGAACGCGTGGATATGTATCTCCAAAATATGCAGGCCTATTCGATTTAGCACCATTTTAGGACAACAATGTATTTTACCAAGAAACTGTTATCGTCTTTCGTGTCATCGGCTGTGTCCTCATATGAATATGAATTTGAATAATTAATAAATAAATATCTTACCCTCTGTGGTTCGCCAGCTGAAGCAGTAAGAATACACACACGAAGTACAAGTATGATGACATCTTTGCTTAAAATTGAGCTTCAGTTTCTCCGATTTAATTTGTGTTTAATTCAAAAGGCAATCATCATAATCACGTATCCTCGGCGGTGTCCAAATTACTTGAAGAGCAACTTAGACAAATTGCTGCAAACGATTAGGCTATATTGCTGATTTTCCTTGTTATAAACTACACCAAGCGTTACTGAGTCTTATTATTATATTAAAAGAACGTGTCTCTTTGTTATTAAATTGAACTTGAATAAATTAGCGTCCTCTTTCCGACAGCGTGGTTTAAAGCGATCACACCAAACTAATAAACTATTCCACAATATCTCGCGCTTTATACATAGACACTCGCCACATATGCTTGTCTGGACAACTCCGAAGCCGCTGGCCCCCCTCTAGCAGACAAGACTACAGGTACGTCATGAGGCAAAGTATGCGAGAGAAGTATCGATTTCCGTTCATTTCCGCCAACGTAAACTAGAGTAAATTCTTGTCGCTGAAGACGACATCCCCGCGATTGGCATTAGTCTATTAGGACAGATAGCGCGGCACTTTATGCTCTATTAGCAGATAACAGCTGGGCGGAGTACAATAGGATTAACCAATTGGACGACTTCTATTGGTTTGTCATCGTGCACTTGTTGGTGTTAGCGTTAAACTAAATGTTTGCTTAATAATAATAATAATAATAATAATAATAATAATAATAATATTAATAATAATAATATGATGCAATTGCTACGACAGCGATTGTTGCAATCGATGAATACGACGATAATGGGACCGATGTTGATGCATTAGGCATCCAGGACTATCTTGGAAAATATTTTGACATATAAGTAATTGTGTGACATTACGAAATTTTCAAATAATGAATTCTTCACACAACATGAGACTCATCCACTCAACGACCTGTTTCACACTCTTGGTTCTCATGAGGTAGACGCAGGCTGAGAACCCACGAGCCTCTTAAACCAAGGGTCGCGCGTTCGAATCCATCGTTACACGATGAGCACCAAAAGTACAAAATCTGTCGTGGAGTGGAAGAATTTCATGTTGTATGAATAATGTATTACATTTTGGAACGATTCAAGATGGTCTTTTGAAGGAAGTACTTCCCCTCAAATTCAGTGTCTGTCACTTTGTACGCGTGTTGAAATCGATTTATATAGACCCGAATCCGGACGCTGATATCCCAGAATCCAATTTCACGGGACACGAGGATTCCGGTGTATCCATTAATCACATGACGTCATAATCAACTACGTGACATTTAGGCTGGCGTCATAATCAATTGCATCGTGAATGGCATAACTAAGCTCATCACGAACGCTAAATTGATGACGGACTAAGCGTTAGTGTACGAATGTATGTATTTACTACTCAATAAACATTCTGTTGAATATTTTGAAACTAATTTGACAGGGTGCTGGTGCTGCCATTGGCAGCAATAGCACACAATCAAATTAGTTTCTAAATATTCAACTGCTTACATGTATAGTTTTCGGGAATTGAGATTCAGAGAGTGCAGGGATCGAGCAACCCCAACACGGGCAAAGCGTGGGAGGAGGTTAACTAGAGAGGGGCGGAGTATAGCTAAAACATTATGTATTTTGAAACTAATTTGGCCGGAGCTGTACGGTGTTGGAAAAGCGGTTTGCGTCGTCGTCACGTCGGCCTAATGCGGGGTCATCTTTATTTGACAGGGAATCGTCAACAAAATGTTTATAAAATTGTAATTTCACCATACAATTCGTAGACTTTAGTGACCAACTTTTCGATTTTCCTGACTGGGCTGCGTCATTTTGATTGTGACGTCAGTTAAGATATGACGTATTTGATTATGACGTCAGACAATTCAGTGACAGATCGGATCCCTGCACTAAATTCAATCTATTAGATTTATTCAGCTTACAGTACTATTTTTTGTTTGCGGAGGTTTCGGTTTTGGGTAAGGCTAAGTTTCGTTCTATTTTTCAACTTTCACCCACGTAGAAACACACTTAGGTTTCGTAGTGTGAGCGAATGCCAGTGACGTAGCCAGAGCTATGAGTAGGCGGTGTTCTGACGGATATCGGTCAGGATGAGTCCTCCCTCACACCAGTCTGGAGGTTCGGAGGTCCTTCCTGGAAAATGTAAAAAAAATCCATATGCTATCAGATTGTACTTGTTGGGTGATACGAAGATTGAATGAAGCGAGGATAAAAGTTTTTGGAATATCTTCCTTTCGGAAAATTGGCATTTAGATATTTTTCTCTGTAGGCCGCTTAAGGTTTCGTCGCTCCGAGATGTAAATTGACAGTAAAGAGTAAAACAACACATTTTATCTTCACGACGCTCCATTCCGCACTCGTTGAATGGAGTTGACAGCCAATGGACCGTTCCATTTTCAGCTATTCCCCGCCCATCACTAGCTACGCTCCACCCACACCTCACCGTGTTTGGATTGATTGATCCCCGAATGCCCTAGCTATCAATTTCCTGAAAATTATACAGGGAAGCTGTTGAATATTTTGTAACTAATTAGACTGGGTGCTGCTGCTGCCATAGGCAGCAACAGCGCCCAGTCAAATTAGTTTCAAAATATTCAACATAATATTTATTAAATCGTAAAAGCAAACAATTTGTACAACAGCCCATAGACCGTCATCAAATATGCATTCGCGACGTACTTATCGACGTCATTCATGACGTCATTTATTATGATGTCATTGTACACACCACGCAGTTCATTATGACGTCATATGATGGGTGGGTACTCTGGAAAGGTGAATTGGGGTACCCGGGTGAACCAATCTTGCTAAACCTTAAATGAGGGTCTGAGAGATGGGTCGTCCTTCCATGGAACGGGAGAGGTCAGGAGTCTTTATCAACACAAATGTAAATTTGTTTTCACTGAGAAACCGTTTCCATCATTTTGAGTGATACACGAGCCCACCTACTGTGGTTTAAATGTGCATATGTCCAGCAGAATGCTGAAAATATAATTGTTAAAATTGTATACTTTTAGAGACTTAAATTGCGTGCCTAGATATAATGAAACGAAATAATTCTTAACATTATTATGATGATTTCATCCCGTAAGAATTAATATAATTCTTTTTTGTTGTGAATTTGAATTAGGGACTCGTGTCTCAAATTATATTTGACATCTTAAAAATGTATATGGACTGAAATCATCATACCCAGCCAGCCATTCCCGTTCTAAGCTTTCAAAATAGTCTTTTCTTGATCTGCAAATCGACATTTTCTTTGACAAAAAATTTAAATTTTCTTGAACAAATTCAAGACTTAAAATGTTAAGAAAGTCACCGATGGATCTTTCCGGTTTGAGCTATGCCCCGCCCATCTCTAGCTTAGCTCGACCCAAACCTCGCTCGTGTTGGGATCGATCAATCTCTGAACACCCTGACTATCAATTTCCAAAAATACTACACAGGTAAGCCTAAGGCAGCAACAGCGCCCAGTCAAATTAGTTTCAAAATATTCAACAGCATGTTTATTAAATAACAAAGAATTACAAAGACATACACATCATACAACGTGTCGGACTATTTGAGATTTGATGACGGTCTATATGGAACCCTTTGTGGCGTAATGATTGTGACGTCATCATACACTCGCTGAGCTGATTATGACGTCATACGAGGTCAGATGATGGATGGATGGTCTGGAAAGGTGAATTCACACCACACACAACGAGCGCGACATATATGTATATAAGGCCCGTTTTAAGTCGAACTTTCTGTTGCGTCGCGCTAACGAGGACTGGTTGATTTACATAGTGGACTCTGTCATTTTCAGGCAGATTTAGCTGGCACGGCACAAGAGAAGTTCGACTTATAAATCGGGCCTAAGTCGCACTCGTTGCGTGTGATGCGAATTGATGACGTTCTTAGATAGTAGCGTAAGAGTTACGCGTAACTCGTTACCGGTATGATTTAATAGCATCATATTTATTTTTCCCAGTCAAATTAAGTTCAAAATATGCAAGGGCTTACTTGTATAGTTACCTTAAAATGTAGATTCAGGCAATTCGGGTTTCAAAGATTTAAAAACATTGATTCCACCACGCTTAAATGTGTGGGAAGCTTAGCTAGAAATAGGTGGGGAATAACTAACCATGGACATGAAAGAAATAGTTGATGACACAGTTGCGATGTATCCATACGCGCGAGCTGTTCTCTCAACATCAGTGAATGAGGGTCCCTTATGTCAATGTGTGTGGTGTTTCCGTGTATAATATTTTTTGTGTATCTTTTGGGGTTTCGGGTGACTGCGCATTAACGAGATGATATTCAAACGGCATTACTCACGCCGCCAAATATAAAATCTGTTGGTTTAGTACATAATGTAAATGCGCTGTAGCGTTGTAGCCTTTTTGGACTTGTGTTTCCAGGAATTTCGTAATTTATCTTAAAACCTAATTTTGATAGAAAAAAACAATCATTTCAATAGCTGTTGTGCTTAAAACCGTTTAACCCTCGAATTTGTTTCAAAAAGATTTATTTTCTCATAGTAAATGTCCATTTGCAGACCAAGAAAAGCCAATTTTTGAAAATTTACTACTGGAATGACTGGCTCTGTTATCGAGCCAATCATTCCAGTGTGGAATTTTCAAAAATAGTCTTCTTTTGTTCTGCAAATGGATTCTAGACGCCGCTTTGGCTGATATAGGTGTTAGCTAGGATTCCATTAACGCGTATGCGCAACGGTATGCGCATGCGAATTTTTTTTTCGCCACAATTACAAAAAGATGGTATGATTCCATGTCAGTATGCGTATGCGACACCTGTCCGTATCCGAATCCGATGGCTACATGTAGCGATTTCATTCGGATACGGACAGCATTCGGATGTGGGATTCCTTGAAAATGGCATTATTATTACGTCATTCATGGGCTTTCCCCAAATCGACATGCTATTATTCTGCACATGTGTTCCAAAATAAAAGTTAAATCATAGTAAGCGCACTGGAATGTGAAAGGCTGATATTTAGAAAATATCCATCCCTTTTGATGCTAGCAATCCAGACTATAGTAGTAGTAGCAGCACCAGCAGTAGCAGCAGCAGCAGCAGTAGTAGTAGTAGTAGTAGTAGTAGTAGTAGTAGTAGTAGTAGTAGTAGTAGTAGTAGTAGTAGTAGTAGTAGTAGTAGTAGTAGTAGTCTACCTGATTGGCCTAGTTTGTATTATTGTCAAGCATTAGTTCTAGGAACCCTGTCATTGATGACGCACTGGCACTAGGATATAGCACCGTCGATATTGGAATGTAATTTTTACATTTTTCAATTATCGACCTGAGCGAGGTTCGAACCCATCCAATTCTATGGCACCGATTCGCCTAGTAGTAGTAGTAGTAGTAGTAGTAGTAGTAGTAGTAGTAGTAGTAGTAGTAGTAGTAGTAGTAGTAGTAGTAGTCCACCTGATTGGCCTAAAATGTTATAAAATCACTGCTTTCGGACACGTATACGCATACGCATACGTACAACTGGAATCACTCAATCGGATACGGATACGCGTACGCATACGCATACTCATACGCGTTAATAGAACCCTAGCTTTAAAGGGTTCGGCCATAGAACACAGTATCTAATGAAAGGTGC
>CM067368.1:34335769-34348269 GCA_034401795.1 Chaetoderma sp. LZ-2023a
TAATAAGATTGCCGTCTGGCAAGACAAATGTACAGTGTAGCAAGAACAAACAATAAACTGAACAGGAATAATACAAATAGGAAAGTTATGATTAATGCTAGCAACGAATATAAACGTACTATGACAACAGCATTCAATCGCCATAAATATACGCATAGAGACAAAATTATGGAAATAAGTAGCAAAGGTCCAAAATCACATTGGAACCCAATAAAACAAAAGCAATGAGATATACGAGTACTATAAGCAGTTGAACGAAATTGAAGACCAACCTGCTGAAGAAACGCCTATTGAAATAGAGTGCACAGATAACGAGAACGCAGTTCTCGACAACAGGATAAGCAAAGATGAAATATATAAAGCTATATATACCTGTAAAACACAATAAATCGACAGGTTTTGATGTCGTACTAAATGAACCCATAAAAGCTACAAAATACTTAATAAAGATTTATATGTCTATCTATATAAAGGAAAGGACCAGGGAACTAACAAATGCTCATGAATGATAGATTTAGATAATAATCAAACCATAGCTACGAGTAAAAACTGAAATAAATCGGTGGCAACCAATTTGTGACGCGGGTGGTGCCGTGTGCTCCGGTGTATGCCGAGCGAATAAATATTACCCGCTAAAGCCGGTCATATAATCTGTTATATTCCCGTTAAATTGAGTAGCCACTACTTATGCATGGAAAATACTTCTCCTAATGTAAATAGTTTTGTGTATGCATTGTGAAATTGTATTATACTATTGTCCGTCACATCAGTATGTGATTGTGCACACTTACGGGCCATATGCTTACTTTGTGATGAATATATCTATCGTATATTTTTCAACTTTCCCGATCCTTTATCATTAGAGCACGAAATGTAGATACAAAATAGGTTCCCTTGCTGTATAATTTTGATACTAATTTGACTGGATAGTGTTGCTGCCGAAGGTATCAAGACCTTTCATTCAAATTATGCTTAAGATATGCAACAGCTTAATAGCATGCCTTGAGTTCTAATACTAGTGTTGAAATGGTTAGATGTTGGCGTAGACCTACTATATTGGATGTAAACCCACGGGAGTGTATGTACATGAGTTCATGTGCGTGTGGAAGTGAGTGTGTGTGATTGGGAGTGCATGTGCGTTGGTGAGTTCTTAATTTCAGTAAACTATATATGCCTAATTAACCTTTAAGATACAAACCTTCGATTGAACCTTCTGATTTTATCCTACATTATGAAGTGCTATGTCAAATTTGGTGATTCTTCCGCTCTTTGACCTATAAATGCACAAGCCTAGAAACAAGTCCATAAAATCGGCTAGAGAAATGACCATTTGCAGTCCAGAGGACTATTTTTGAAAATTTATGACAGGAATGACAGGCGCGATAATCGAGCCAGTCTTTCCGGTGGTAAATTTCCAAGAATGGCATTGTCTTGTTCTGGAAACGGGCATTTCACAATAGATAGACCTAATCGAGGTTTTCCTGACAAATTTAGTCACTAAAGGGTTAAGACATTCGACGGCGTGGGTAATGATAATAATTTTACTAAATCTATTGTTTCTGTATGTATGTATAATCGTATGTTATAATGTGCTTAGCTGTATTTGTCTACGAAATTGAGAATTAGTTTCTATATTTTGGCACATAAAAATATCGTTATTTCTATTTCTTGCATTGTTTCCAAAGCATTTCAGCAGAAAAGAAAGGAATTTACTTTACAATGCTGAATATATCATTGCTAATTTGATTGAAAGTTTGCTGCTGTTGAAAGCATCGGTAGCTTTTGTTCAAATTACTCTTAATACATTCAGAATAGTATATGATTATAAGAAATAGATTCCCTAAGTTCCTTGGCTGTACATAGATATATAAATTTGTACATATTATATATATTTAAAAAAAGTGTATATATGTTAATGAGGGCCTCTGCTAGATCAGGCCGTGTACATGAAGTGCTACCCTCAATAAATAACGATTATTATTATTATTATTATTATTATTATTATTATTATTATTATTATTATTATTATTATTATTATTATCTTAAATTAATGTCTAATCTTAAAACAATTTGACTGAAAGCCGTTGTTTCCGGAGACAGGATCTGCATTCAGTTACATAAATTTTTAAATATTCATTAGGCATCATGTTGCGACCTTGGATACGAGCAGTGTATTTGGAAATCATTGTTGACGAAACGTGTTGCTTCCACCAGAAACAGTGACTTTCAAATATAATGTTTTCAAAAGAATCAATAGAAACTTAACAATAGCAAGTTAATAGCTCTACATCGGCGACTAGAGAAAATACTATTCATACCGCTTGCGAAACTATATTCAGGTTTGCCTTTGTTATATTCGAATACGCTACCTGCATACACAGTTGCCGCAAGGCTATATTTTGTCTTTCCGTATTCTAGTTGGGACATGCAAAATTACGTTCGTTCCTTTCGATTCCCGTCCACCTCCCAGTCGTAATAGTTAATTTGTAGTTTAGCGGTCTAAAATGGCATACAGTTATAGCATCACAGTGGGGGTGGGGTTGGTGGGGGGGGGTGTGTGAATGGTGGAATTGTGGCGTATCTTTCCAAATTTTCATCGTCTTTTATTTTTTTCAACATCACCAGCTAATGTTCTCATCTCTATCCGTTTAAACTGTGGATTCTCTTTTCGCATAGTGTTGAATAATATAATAGAGTCGTGTTTGGCGTGGCGTATGTATGCGTTCGTGGCGTGTTGGTGAATATGGACGTGCGCGTGTGTGCGTGTGTGCATACTTCCGTGCCTGTACATAGGGGTGTAGGTGGGATGAGTGTTGCTGCGTGCAGCTGGATGACTGGGTAGCGTATGCTGTATGTTTGAATGGATGGTATAAGGATAACGGTGAGAGGTTTTAATTAGTTTTTTTCGATAACATTTTTTAAAGTGCATAGGGAGACTGGGAGTGCTGGGGAATTAAATAAATAAATAATACAAACTAAATTTCTCTTATTGCATATACAGATGGTCGTAAGACCTGTCTTTTAGGATAATGGTTTTATAGGTGTATGATGCAATAGGGGAACAGGTAATTTAGTCAGCTATTAGGTGTGTAACTTTTTGGGCACCCATTTTGGTCGCTAGTCTGGGGCTTTTCCAGGCACCACCTATATGGCTGCAGGTTTTGTCTCTGGTACTGTTCCAGACACCACTTATATGGCTGCGGGTTTTGTCTCTGGTGCTTTTTCACTAGGTTCATAAAGGTACATACTGATTTCACTGAATATAGATGAAAGACAAAAACTGTGGAAGCAGACAATAACGCGGCCTATACTTACATTTTCGGATGATAACTTGAGTTTCATTGAAGATATCTTTGTGCTTTGCGGAATATGGGCATACGTTAACAATCTATGATTGTCGTTCTTGTTTTACTAGCAGTTTTATTTTGTGGGTAGACAATAGTTCCTAGATCTTATGACAGTGTGGTCGTTTCCAAATCATCATCATCATCATCATCATCATCGTCATTTTCATTTTATATTATTATTCATTTATTATTATTATTATTATTATTATTATTATTATTATTATTATTGTTATACAAATATAAAGTTGGTTTTGACGTGAACAGCATCCCAAATAAGCATGCGTGAAGGGATATGGATGGAGATCATCTATATTCGGTGAAATTCTGCTAGGATTCTCCTAATGAGAGAACTTAATTTCTGTAATAAACTTAGTTTATTAGTTGCAATTATTATTTAAGTTTGAAATAATATGTCTCTCGATAGTACTATTTTGGAATTGTTGATGTCCGGATTTCCGAAAAGTAGTTACAAATACATATGTAGTGGAATTCATCCGCAATATCATCCTGATCGCAAAATCTGCATTTGCGATCTACCATTGGGGTATTCGTCCAACTTCCTGTTTCGATTGTCAGTCTGCTGTTAGAGGTTCGGAATTTGGTAAGAGCAATCCTATTATTGTTATTTAGTTTTCAAAGATATGGTTCCATATTAAGTGCTATCATATAAACAAGCCTTCTCGCCCGTTTCATATTCAACGGCGTATTTTCATTGGATGTTGGGTGCGCAACCCATTTAAATCGACCAATTAAAACACCGATTGATGTGAGCGTGACGCGTAGGGATTACTACGCGGTACTGTTTTACTACGATTTGTTTACTACGATTTTTCATTCATGAAACGTCATCGCAAAATGTCATCGTTTGACAGTTTATCAGTCGGCAGCCAAGTAACGATTGATGGCCGTGGCTATAATAATTTTAGATTCAGATTTCAGATTTTTTATTTACCCCCATGCCACATAATGGCATATGGGGAATATGAATTTACAGAAATTATAAATGTTATGGCGATCAGACATTATATATCAATTCATAATTACATATTTTGGTATTTATCTAGTTATATAACCACTGTTTGTGCTTTCGGTGGTAGTAGTAGTAGTAGTAGTAGTAGTAGTAGTAGTAGTAGTAGTAGTAGTAGTAGTAGTAGTAGTAGTAGTAGTAGTAGTAGTAGTAGTAGTAGCAGCAGTAGCAGTAGCAGTAGCAGTAGCAGCAGCAGCAGCAGTAGTAGTAGTAGTAGTAGTAGTAGTAGTAGTAGTAGTAGTAGTAGTAGTAGTAGTAGTAGTGATTTAGAAGTATTATGAAAGTTACAGTTATTATTTACACGTACTTCATAATTAGTAATGACAGAATTATTACTGTTATTGTACCGCCATCTCAATTAACAAAGTACTAAAATTATAGTGGTCATATTGTGGGGGTCATCAGAATTTAGATTATAATAAATACATAATAACTGATTATAAAAAATGTCAGATTGGTATTCTTAGAAATGGGTTATTGCTGGGCATAAGGTAGTCATTTTTAAAACTAAAATACAGAACAACCTTATTTTCAACAATAGACAATTATATCCATTCATATCGCGACAGAGACTATTTTGCGTATTCACCACCGGAGTGACTTGCTCGATAACCGAACCAGTCATTGCTGTGTTAAATCTACAAAACAACCTCTCATCGTGTTACTCTATAATTTTTCTACAATTAGGGTTCTTGTTATTGTTTCTTGGATAGCCACAGTGTGGGGCAACAAACTGGTTGTTAAGGCAGGTGGTTGTTTGCATTATGTGATTTTGGCGTCGGCTAAAATGTGACGTGTTATTTATGACATCAGATACTTGGGTAACAGACGGGTCAGTTCTTAGTTGGTTTAAGGGAAATCTTTAAGAGGACCACATTATAACGTTATACTTTCAATGACCAGTTAAAATACTATTTAACGGCTGACATCGCCAGATTTTGTGTTTGTCACTATGTTTTGCTGTGCATTCAGTATCTGTTATCAAGTAGTGGTGCGTCACAACGGCGGTATCGATTTCACTAAAATCAACAATGAGAAATCAGATAAAAGTCACATCAGCAACTATTGACAAATATTTCAAAATTACAGTTTATATGATAAAGAAAATCTCAAACTCGGTCACTTTTCATATCACTATTATGAACCTCGTTGAAAATTATCAATTTTGCACGAGCTAAACCTCGTGCAAATTGATAATTATCAACTCGGTCCATAATAGTGATATGAAAAGTGACCTCGTTCCAGATTCTCTATCTACATTGAATATTGTATATGACCAACCTTTAGATGAGTTTTCTAATTGTCCATTTCCCGTGTGTATATATTTGTCAACAAGTCGCTGTTTAATCAGTTTGATAGGGTTTTTTCTATTTCCTATTATTTGTTGTTCTATCCAGATGTGTCCAAACTCCTTACTCTTATACACTGACTCTAGACGTTTAACCCATGTGTATGGTACTCCATCTATTGTATATTTATCATAAATATATTTTGTAGATCTTATACGATAGTTTATTACGATTTTCCATTACAAGTGATGCTCAAACTTTAGCACTTTAATTTGGAATCTTATCTGCATGGGGTATCTGCCCAGTTCGCCATAGACCATGTATAATGGGGTATTTTTTTTTAAATTTCAATATATATTTCAAGAATAATTCCGAAATACGTTTGATGTGTCGTCGCTATGCTGACGAAGGGGCGAATATCAAAAATCACATTCAGGTTTTTCTGTATTTACCATCACAAATAATGCTACTCTTAAAGACATGTATTACTCAAAGTGACATACCAATAGAAAACGCTTGGTCCCCTCTACGGACTACATATTACCATTATGTGTTTACCTAATTAATAAGGCAGTAATTAACTAAAATACATATTCCCCTCTTCGTGAAACGTTTTTTTATGCTGGTGAGATTGGCACTATTCACCCAATATTGGCCTGTTCGTTATGTACAATTCGTTGCATTTACTACATTTTCACCTCTTCATTTTCTCATTCCAACAGTACTTAGCGATATTAATACTTCATGTTCGCCTGCTCGTGAAACACATGTCGACGTGTCAAGGCAATATTCGCCCGCACCACCAGTGATTTGTCGCCTAACCAGCGTGTTTGCTAGTACACAGAGTACTGTAATAGTTAGTCAATTTCACCAGTACACGACAGGCGGTGTTAACTCTAAATTTACAAAATCTAATATTCGCCCCTTCGTCAGCACAGTGACGATGTGTCTCCTATATCATTCTGCATATATAGTATCCTTTCTTCTCTCGCTATCCGCCCGGTTTCTATAGCATAAATAATGAGTGGCCATTTGGCAATGTGTTGTAGTGATGCTTTAGCAATCGCTTAAACTTAGCACGCAGTATCATAACCCAAGTTTTATGTTAAACAACTCAACTGATGTATTATGAATTTGTGCGCGCTCTTAGCAAGAGAATAATTCCCAGGATTCCCTTGCACCTTGATTATAACACGTGTTTCTTAATTTTTTTTATTAGTCCCCTACTGGTAAAACCTTGGGGGCGGGGGGGGGGGGGGGAACTATAGGTTTGCACTTCGTATGTCCGTCTGTCTGTCCATCTGTCCGTCCGTCCGTCCGCCCGTCTGTCCGTCCGTCTGTCCGTCCGTCTGTCCGCCTGTCGCAGTTGGTTTCCCGCACTTTTCTCGCAGTCCTTCAAGGTATTCAACTGAGAATTGGTTTATTGCTTTGATATGAGTAGTTACAGACCAAGTTCGAGTTTCAGGCGTATGCGTCAATTTTTCATGGCGTTATGCCCCCTTTCGTCTTATGCAATACGAAAAATATTAGTTTTCCACACTTTTTTCGCAGTCCCTCAAGATATTATAGTGAGAACGTCTACATTGCTTTGTTATGAGAAACTACAGACCAAGTTGGAGTTTCAGGCGTACGCGTAAATTTTTGATGGAGTTATGCCCCCTTTCGTCTTAAGAAATACGAAAAATATCAGTTTTCCGCACTTTCTTTCGCACTCCTTCAAAATATTTAAGCGAAAATGGGTGCATCGCTTTAGTATAAGGAGTTACAGAGCAAGTTGGAGTTTCAGACGTTTTTGTCAATTTTTCACGGAGTTATGCCCCTTTCGACTTATCCAATACGAAAAATATTATTTTTCCGCACTTCTTTCGCAGTCTTTCAAGATATTATAGTGAGAACTGCTACATTACCTTGCTATGAGAAGTTACAGACCAAGTTGGAGTTTCAGGCATATGCGTAAATCTGTGATGGAGTTATGCCCCTTTCGACTTAAGAAATACGAAAAATATCAACTTTCTGCACCTTTTTTCTGCACCATTTAAGCGAAAATCGGTGCATCGCTTTAGTGTAAGGAGTTACAGAGCAAGTTCGAGTTTCATATATTTTAGTCAATTTTTCACGGAGTTATGCCACTTTCGACGTATCCATTACGAAACATATTAGTTTCTCCCCCCACCCCCCACACTTTTTTTCGCAGTCTTTCAAGATATTACACTGAGAATTGCTACTCCTTCAAGATATTTAAGCGAAACTCGGTGCATCGCTTTAGTGTAAGGAGTTACAGAGCAAGTTCGAGTTTCAGACATTTCGTCAATTTGTCTTGGAGTTATGGCCCCTTTAGACTTATGCAATACGAAAAATATTAGTTTTCCGCATTTTTTTCGCAGTCTTTCAAGATATTAAACTGAGAATTGCTACCTTGCTTTCTTATGAGAAGTTACAGACCAAGTTCGAGTTTCAGGCGTATGCATACATTTTTGATGGAGTTATGCCCCCTTTCGACCTATGAAATACGAAAAATATTAGTTTTACGCCCTTTTTCTCGCAGTCTTTCAAGATATTCAACTGAGAATTGGTACATTACTTTATTATGAGAAACTACAGATCAAGTTCCGGTTTCAGGCGTTTGAGTCATTTTTTGATGGAGTTATGTCCCCTTTCGACTTATGAAATACAAACATATCAGGTTTCAAGACTTTTTCCTTCTCCTTCACCATATATAACTAAGACTTGGTGTATTGCTATGTTATGTGAAGTTACAGATCAAGTTCGAGCTTCAGCTGCTTTTGACAATTTTAAATGAAATTTTTGACTGTCAATCTCTAAAGATTTATATCACCAGGTAGGGAACATGTATTGCAAAGCAATACTTACAGAATGCTTGTTTTTCAAGGAACCGTAAAGGTAAAGGTTTAAAACAAGAACACTAATTTTACGTATCCAAAATGGTAGATACAGTACTTTTCATTGTGATAATGTAAAGTAAAATCCCGGAAATAGAGAAAAACAGAAATTATATCATAACTAAGGCTGTTCATGGCAAAAATTCTATAAAAGTGATAGAGATACAAATATCCATCAATGCACCTACACACGCACGTGCACAGGCGCGCAAACTAACACACACGCACGCACACATACATACGTGCACGCGTGCACAAACACACACACGTACTCACGTGCACGCACGCACGCGCTCATACGTACTCTCTCTCTCTCTCTCTCTCTCTCTCCCCCTCACTCTCTCTCTCTCTCTCTCTCTCTCTCTCTCATTCCAAGTTATTTGATGACAAATAAAATCTCAGTCCTAGAATTTTCCATGAAAACACATGTATCTCTCCAGCAGTTCTGTGAACTCAGACAAGAGGGGTTTGTAATGTCTATGAAAATGTACATACCTAATGGATGGAAGCTAAACAGAATGACAGTTTGTATGAGTGATCAAGGAGTAGGTCCTTTTTGTAAAGAAATATGTATCTTCTTGATATGTTATTGGGGAAAACAGCATTCTGAGAGGCAGCCCACGTGCATTCTAAGAACATCAATGGACAGATTTTCAGAAACAGCATCATTTTTGCGTTAACTTGAAGAGGAATTCAAAATATTGAGCCATGCCAAAGTTGGGGTTCATTTGCTGTTTCCTCAACAGTATTAGATACATTGTCTACCAGCAGTCTGATGGGCTTGTGCATGTCCGTGTGTCGCATTCGACCTTTACAGGAACAATAAAAAGAACATTATTTTCACGTCAGCCCTAAAAGCAATCTAAGTTAATAACTAACTTTCACATAGAATTTTATCCATCTATCAATAGAATAGTGTTCCACAATTAGAACTCCAATGATTCGCAATGAATTCAGAGGCTCATTAGTTTGCGCAATACAAGTAGCGAGAATCTTGTTTCAACACGTTATCCTTTAACCCACCCTGATGTCAAAATTCTATTTTTATTGGTTCGACGTCGAAGAATCTCGTGTACATTTTTCAACAATTTTGGTGGACGATGTTGCTGTCTACGACAGCACCATCTTCCACTAAATGTGTCTAAAAATGAACACACGTTCATCTTTTAATTTAATTTGAAATTTTAAAAGGTTGACATCAGAGTGGTAAGAGTCAAAGCCATGTCAGTATCACCATAATAGCCGGCGGCGAGACACAAAATGCTGAGTCTTAGGTCTATATTCAGTTATGTAATCTGTGTTCAGTGTAGACCTAAAGAACTGTGTTCCACCAATAGAGTTAGAATCGTCGAGTGCGTATGCGCTTCCATTCACTATGCGACTTGCTATCCCGACCACAGATTTGCAGGCAATAGTTCGCCCATGGTGTCTTCAAATGTGGATTTTCGTAGTTCAGTAATTTTCTACCGAGTGCGCATGTCACACGACAAGGTGATTACCTGCAGTATTTTCTCGGCCAATCTCATTTATATGAGAATATCATATTACTAACAATATCATATTTTTTGTTGAAAATTCCATTACCTAGTCGAATAAAATGTCAGATTAAAACAGTCATCCCAATTTTATTTACGATAACAATATATAAATTCTGCTCATGAACGTCTGGTTGATTATTATGATAATGGGCCGTAACGGTAAACACAATTTTGTTTGGTCTCTCTTCTGATTACAGGAAACATTAAAGTTCCGGTATTCTGTAGGATGGCACGGTATTATCCCGGGTTGTATAGCGAATGGCGATTGGGCTGGACACTTAGCCAGAAGAATGAGAAGAGCACTGCGTAACGTCACTGTCCGCGAATATTTGTTGAAAGATTTCAATGATGAAATTATCACAGGTGTTGACTAGCTGTTAGTGTCAGCTTAATTCGGCGTGTCAGAATCTTAAAATACCCGACCAGACGCACTAGCGATTTACCTAACTGACGTCATCAGTCGTTGCAACACCTATCCCCATATCGAGGGTATGCTCATGATAACTCTAGCGCTATACCACCTCTATGGCCCCGGCCCTCAGTAACTCCGAGTTCAGTAAATAGCAAGTGCTCATGTGCGGGTATCACCGACTGACTGATGCAGACCATAGCTATCGTATATACTGGCTAGCTGGCTTATGCGCATCCCCTCACTATGGGGCCAGTTGTCGCGAGTAGGGGTGACAAGATTCGCGAGCACGTCCCATGACTGTCAGCCCAGAGGGACTTGTCGCGGGACTTGTCGCTACCAAATTCACTATGCGGAATTCCCTGTGGCAGTACTCTTAATTGACAAACTAGGGCGCTTCGAATGACTATCCCTGCGCCAAACAAATCTGGTCAAATGGCTTACACTGTGTCGCGCTTTAAATAGCTCTGTAAATATATATGTACAATCCATCTTGGTAAGAATGACAGACGGATTGTAAACTCATTTATTTACTCGCAGACTTGCATTAATCTACGTTTTCTGCTGCACATGTCTGGATAAACATGATTTTAAAATCCTAACGAACGATATTTGGTGAGGTTGTTTGTATTTCCCTCCAAGGGTTAGGAGTTTAGGATCACCGCGGCGAGGCGATACGTTGCTGCAAATCGTATAACGTGCTCTGCTAGCCGGCTCTCCGCCACCCTGTGGATCGGTGTCATATAGAACTAGACAGTTATCAATATGGTTCGTTTATAAAAGTGTACGTCAGTGCTCCTTCTTAGGGTGGTTATTCTTAAAAGAAGAAGAAAATGAATTCACTATCCGCGAAAAGCCTTTTTCAGTCTGACCAATCAGCGGCCAGATGTATGTGAATGTCATAATCCCCTTATCTCTGACACGGAGAGGAACGCGCTTATAAGACCAGCCGCGACGTGAGTTCAGTAATGCCAGGGTAGTCACTGACTGGCTGACATAGATGATCAGGTGCATATATAGCCTTCAAAAATTACAAAAAAAATTTTTTTGATTTTAAGGTCAATTGAAGAGACGCAAATTTCCATATTTTGTGTTAGAAATAAAATTGTATTGGCTATATTAATCTGACACCTTACTCGACTACGTAATAGGTTTCGTAACAAAAACAGATTATTTTGGAGACTGTAAATTCGGAGATTAAAAAATGAACTCTGAAATGTGCCTTTTGAGAGGGTCTTGATAGATCTAACAAGTATATATCTCTTTTGGTAATTGGAGGAGAAATTAAACAGACGCACATATATAATACAGATAAAATACTGAACTCCGAAATTCTGCCTTTCCGAGCGTCTAACTTGGTATGCCAGATTTTTTGTTCTGTCCTACTATTCCTGTAAGTTTCAGAACATCTGGTCCATCCTCGTATGCAAACAATGTAGGAACAGCATACTAATGGGTTAATCCACTTTTAGCTAGGCCGTGCCCATCTCTAGTTAAACCTCGCCCATGCGGTGCGCGTGTTGGAATCGATTTATACACTTTGAATCAAACGTCCGTGTATACACGGTAACCAACGGTGACCAACACCTGTGTCCACAGGACACATTCACTCAGACCCCAAGCCGAAACGCCGAGACAGTAATTATAGACTATACTGTCGAAACGTCAACAATTATATATATATATATATATATATATATGCAATTCTTGAATTCGACATCTCTAGACTATGTCTGCAAGAGTGAAATTGACGTTTTTTGCCTTGTACAAGATTGCGATCGATAATTAGCTCGCCGTTTTTTGGCTATGGTTAATTTGTCAAGTAGTGCATTCGCTATTCGACTACAAGTGTTTTGCGGGATATATAACCTTGCTGCAGCAACAGCTCCCGTCAAATTAGTTTCAAAATATGCAACAGCGTTTCCGTATAGTTGTCTTGAAATTGAGTCACTTGCAATCTTGAAATTCAACGATTCCGAAGCGTGCGCGT
>CM067368.1:34353269-34550498 GCA_034401795.1 Chaetoderma sp. LZ-2023a
GCAAGTCATTCCAGTGGTAAATTCTCAAAAATAGTATTCTTTTGATCTGCAAACGGACATTTCTCAAGACCACTACAAAAGCCGTGTTTTTTTACTTATATTAGTGTTAAAGGGTTAATCTAACGTCGAGTTTCACCTTTGAATAGATGTACACTCGTGTTATATCCTCTCCCACAACAGCTAGAACGCTTTTAATCATTCCATGTTCGAAGGCCATGCTATCTGTCTAATTATTGATTCAATGTTACAGAGTACATGCGTGTATGTCAGGCGGACTCTGGAGGCGGCGTAAGCGTTCATGATTGTTTTGGATTTTGTGATAGTTGCATTGAGCTAGTTGTGTTACAGGTGTGCCATTTATTAAGCGTATTCTCAATTCCATTGCAATGGCCACCACCAGCCCCACCAACTCAAACCAACACAAGCACCACCATCACCACCACCACCGCCCACCACCGCCACCGCCGCCGTCACCACTACCACCCTCACAGAACCATCATTTAAGTGCAAATTCAATTACACTTGAACTTGTATTTCATACCAAGGGGCGCTTACACCCGGTGAACTGAGGCCGATAATCAGGCTTTTTAAAGCTTGGTGATAGATATTCAGATGATCTAATATGCCATTCAATAACTATGCAGGTAACTTTAAGCTTTTAATTATGCCCCTAAAGAAAGATAGTCAGGCTTTAGTAGCTAAATGTTGGTATATTTCTACACCATATGATGGCTGTCATGATTTACTTTTCAACCAATCAGAAAAACCTAGTATGTTTGCCTCGGTATATACGCTCAGTCATAGAGGTACCATCTATAGTTTGACAATGTGGTGCAAAAGCAAATATACAGGTAAGCTGCTGAATATTTTGAAACTAATTTGACTGGAAGTTGTTACATCCTTAGGCAGCAACATCTTCCTGTTAAATTAGTTCCAAAATATTCAGCAGATTGAGCATTACATAATGAGGAATGCAATTCATTGACACTTACAACGTGTACCCGATATTACAAAGCAGATAATTGCGATACATATATGAGAATGTTACAAGATATGAATGATATGTAATTTATAAACGATGATCTCTCGGTAAAATACAACATTTGAGATGACAACCGCAGCCCTTAAACAATGCCACACTTCAATACGGATTGAACTTAATCGATACTGTGTTAACACTTATAAACCAAGGCTATATGTTTCCAAAATACGGATGTCCGACGACAGATATCTAGATTGTCAAACATACCCGACTGGCCTAACTAAGAATTATCATTAAACCATTTCTGACTTTAATAACCTACCACTATGTCCTAACAAGTAGCTCGCTAAGTAACCGACCAACCAACCGAAAAAACACGAACGACCTCCCGCTATTCATTCCGTGCCACTTAAATATATTACAGTGACGTCGTCGCATCGGTCCAGTCATATAAGAACACGCGTGTGTTGATCCAGGAATACTCAAATTAACCCTGCAAACAATGCTATGTTGGCCCAAAGTTGGGCCAACGTGTGTTTATTCGTTGGCCCAACATAGTTTTGCTCGTTGGCATTACGTTGGCCCAACGAACTACGTAGTTTTTCCACGAAAAATCTACGTTGGCCCAAGGTAACTAACTTATCATCAGCCAGCCAACGTAAATACAACTTAGACCCAATGTAACTAATTTTCTATTAATCAACTATACTTAAGGCCAACGTTGGGCCAACGAAATCACTGTTTGCCGGGAATGCAAAGTTTAATTAACCAATTAGTTAAGAAATAAACGGATACTTAATCTGTACATCGAAATACACGTAAATTGAAGGTACTTTGCATTTTGATAATACGGTTATATGTGTAATTAATTTACAGGTAAGATTTTAATTGTGAGTTCATTCGCAAAGGCCAGATAAAATGCTGATTATTTGGCGTCTAAACCGGCCATATACATTGGAACATGTTGCGCACCACAGAGGCAGATGGATGTTACGCATCATGTTCCTATAAGCATAACCCCGCACACTCACGCAACACGTGCCAGCACCAAAGCGGGCATCCTACAGATATTTCCATTGGATTCGCCGCAACAGGAAGATGAAACTACAGAGGAACGAATAGCCAATCATGTGCAGTTGCTTTAATTGCGGTTATCATTATGCGTAGATGTCCCAATAGAGATGTACTGCTCAATAGGAAGAAACAGTAGTTAATTTGTTGATTGCCTTGTTCACTCGAACTCTTTTAAATCCCCTAAATAAAATATGAATTTATATAATGGCTTCATCATTCTTAGTACGACCCAACCGACCTTTTGACTCATAAAATCGCTGCAATCCTATTGGGCCACACCCAGGTATTAAACTAGATACCATGCAGCACGTTGCATGAAAATAGAACATGTCCTATTTCTTGAACCTGTGGCGCAGTACATGAAACATGAAACATATTGCGCAGCATATCCCCATGTGTAAGGTCAGCTGTTGGCGGTCGGAGGTACGACTTGTCCTAACTGTATGTAGATTCAGGTGCTGATGGCTATTCGACGTGACGTGTGTTCTTGTTCAAATTCTATGTAGATTTAAGTGATGCTTTCTATTCAATGGCCGTATGTCGGTGCATGTGTGGTCCTATCCTGTCCGTCCACGCGCGCTATGGCTATTGTACTCAGAATGCGAGCGGTTCTTATTTCACCGCGGCGTGTGTCCGTCCGCGTGTATGTGGGTTCGTCAGTTTTACTTTCAGTTTGCTTTATTCCACTCAGGCTATATAACAATAGCATATGAGGGTAATATTTGTACAATTTGGCGGTAGATAGTATTATTAGTATTATTATTATTAGTAGTAGTAGTGGTAGTAGTAGTAGTAGCAGTAGTAGTAGTAGTAGTAGTAGTAGTAGTAGTAGTAGTAGTAGTAGTAGTAGTAGTAGTAGTAGTAGTAGTAGTAGTAATAATAGTAGTAGTAGTAGTAGTAGTAGTAGTAGTAGTTGTAGTAGTAGTAGTAGTAGTAGTAGTAGTAGTAGTAGTAGTAGTAGTAGTAGTAGTAGTAGTAGTAGTAGTAGTAGTAGTAGTAGTAGTAGTAGTAGTAGTAGTATAATAATAATAATAATAATAATAATAATAATAATAAAAATAATAATAATAATAATAATAATAATAATAATAATAATAATAATAATCACCATTATTACTATTATTATTATTATTATTATTTTTATTATTATTATTATTATTATTATTATTATTATAATAATAATAATAATTATTATTGTTGTTGTTGTAGTAGTAGTAGTAGTATGAGTAGTAGTAGTAGTAGTAGTAGTAGTAGTAGCAGTAGTAGTAGTAGTAGTAGTAGTAGTAGTAGTAGTAGTAGTAGTAGTAGTAGTAGTAGTAGTAGTCGTAGTAGTAGTAGTAGTAGTAGTAGTAGTTGTGAACTTGTTTAAATGACTCGTGTTCCGGCGCCAGTAGCATAAATACGTTATCTATAATTAGTGTCGCTGTTCTTATGATTTACATCACCGTTGTTAGCGGCTGGTGAAGTAAAGATCTGTTTGTGCCGTTAACAATAGCTATGATAGGTGTCTTGTGTTTTTTCTTTGAGAATATGTGGAATTTACTGAGTTTGATGATTAGTGGCTTGTTGCATATTGAGATTAATCCGTGGGTTTTCTCTTTGCTGTTTTGCCTGGCAAAATATTCAGGTATATATTTGCGTCTTTGGCTATTAAATTGGTTGCCGTCGAAAAGAAAGTGGTGTTCATCTTCTACTACATTACATGTGGTACATAATCGTTCGTTTCTCTCTATGCCGATCCATCTTTTCGTTTCTACGGCCAGCTGATGGTTGAGTGTGCGAAAGTGCAAGAGGCTTATTGCATTTTGGTGTGGCAGTATTTTAAGATATTTTTCAAAGTGGAATGCTGTTTTTATGTCCGTGTAAAAAGATAAACGTGTTGATTGAATCAGGTATCTAGTCCACTGTTCGATAAACTGTTGCTGTAAAGATTGTTTTGTTTGTTTGACTAGTTGTTTTGAACATATATTCTCGTCCGTAAATGAATTTTCCTGTCCGGTGGTAGCTAAGATTGTTTGAATATACTCAATCCATTAGATGCGTATCTGTCCTTTTGAGGTAAGGTCTGCACATAGAAAATATAGCATGGATGATAATTTGCTATACCCTCCCTTCACCAGAGTCGCCCAAACCCTAATCGTGTTGTATTTTATTGTAATACTGAGCGGAAATCTTCCCAGTTCGCCGTAAACAATTACGTTGGGAGTACATTTTTTAAGACGACGCGATGTTTTGAAAAAACCTAACTTGACATGTTTCCAACTGTTTGGTGTTTTCGAAACCCCAGATTTCCGAACTGTATAGTAATATGGGTGTAATCATTGTATCGAATAATGTAGATTGCAAATCTATTTGATTTTCATGTTTGTTTATTTTACCTAATAATGAATACATAGCGTTGGTCCCCTGTTTAAAGTTTCTTATTTGGCTCTAATCAACGTTCCGTTTGATTTGAGTAAAAACCCTTAGATACATATATTCGTCTACAATTTCGATTTCTCTTCCTCCTATCTGAAAACTTAGGTGATTTGTTATTTTCCGTTTTGAGAAAAGCTTGACTTTTGTTTTAGAAGTATTTACCTGTAGACTGTAGTCAAGACAATATTGGTGAAATGCATTTAACGCACGTCGTAAATCCTTGGGAGAATCAGCCAATATAACTGTATCGTCCGCATATATAGTAACATAATGAGCTTAAGATACAGATTCAAAAAATTATAACGGCGTCTCCCATACAAATTATATGAAAAAGTAAATGTCTCATGGTGTAACAAGAATGAATACATACGTGTTACTATACTAGATCTAATTACTTGGTAAAATTAAATTAAACAATTAAACTTGTGATCCATAATAGAGAGTCTAAACAAAAGTGCACATTCACAGTTGAATGCCAAATAAAAAACTATCGGAGCACCCTCGGAAGCCCAATATGAGTACCCCAACGCTATGAACACGAAACAGAGTTCAGCACATGATGATGTCCGCACAAACTATCATAATTTTCAATTACTTAACTGAACTAGGGACTAGTGTCTCTGGTTCAATTTCAGAACACAAAAAATCATATCAGTCTATATGTAATAAAACCATCACAAGCTAAATCCTACTTCGACTCACTTCGTCAAACCCCACAATTTAAGCCTCCGAGATGTAAATATGGAATTTGTGGATTAGCTACCCGCAAAGCCCACGGCTACCTTTTGGTACCCGGGTAAATATTTGCAGATGACCTTTTGACACTGTATGTATGTATGTATGTATGTATGTATGTATGTATGTATGTATGTATGATTACTGTATTCTGCGGCTGTAGTAGTAGAAACATCATAGAGCTGAAATCAGTCCTTCTTCGCTTTTGCCCACTGTGTCTTATCCTCAGCCAAAATGCTTAGCTTCCTCATGTCCATTCTTGACTTGAGTGTAACTAAACCTGCTTTCTTGAGGTCACCTAGTAGCACGCTTAGCAGATTTATGTAGTGGCGTCCTCGGCTGGCTCTGTATGTGCTGGCTCCGAGTAGGGCGAATTCCAAGGCTTTCTGTGCTGGTGTTTCTTCTGGCATCCGTAGCACATGGCCAAACATGGGCCATCTTTGCTGGGCGACTTTTACAGACAGCGGCGACGTGTTACACATCTTGCATAGTGCATCGTTGGAAATTATGCTCTCTGGCCATCGGTGTCCAGTAACGGTGCGTAGGTGTTTGCGGTGGCAGGCGTCAAGTTTGTCTAGAGCTGCCTTTGGAGCTGCCAAGCTGTTACAGCTATACATCAACAAGGATACGCAGGTTGCATTGTATAAACGCAGTCTTTTTACCAAGGGCATCTTTGATCCACGAATCCATAGCTTCCAGAATGACTGGAAAGCTATGTTCCCCATGATGCAGCGTGCAGCAATGTCAGCAGTACTGCAACGCAGTGAGCCTAGGATTTTACTTTTCCTCCATGGTTCACCGCCGCGGAGTGGATCGTCATTTTCTTTAGTTCCATGCTTTGTAGATAGGTATATGTGGGTGACCTCTGTTTTGGATTCATTCATAAAGAGATTCTCAATTTTTAGTTTGCTTGCAGCTATTGGGAGAAGTTCGTCAAGAGGTTTCTTTGACACTGTGGAGGTCAAGTACGTTTTGCGTCACATCCTCAGTCGTGAATATTCATAACATCGTTATCACAATGCGTCACTGGATATAGGACCAACTATTGCGGTCGCTATAGACAGTGAGTATTTGTAAATACGTCATCGGCAATAGGGCCAATTATTTAGGTCGCTATTGACAGTAAGCAAAGAAGTCTATTCCTAGTGGGTCGTTATGACATGAGATGAGTGGTGCAGCTTTTATGGAGTAATTTATTTATATCCGTATCGGGATATCCGATTACACCACTGTTATTATTATTATCCATGTTGCTTACTAAAGGTATAAATTATGTTTCATGTTAATGTTTTGAGAGTTTCCAAATTGATGATTATAATCCCTAGTGATGGACAAATTGGTTTAGCCATATTTGATTTACGTTTGATTAAGATTGGTTGTTGCAATCAATCTAGTTTTGTCATTTTCATAATCAGGATTTAGAACGGATAAATTAGGCGAATATTCAACCCACGCAAAGTCATAGTCATAGTCATAATCGTTTATAGGAATCGAACTGAATCTTTAATCCTTGGTAGGTTAGAAACTGGTTCTCTCACTCTAAATATAAGTTATAGATACCGCGACGGTAAAACGCTGTTGGATTAAGCTCAGGATAGATCTTAAGATGATTTCGGGATACTTAATATAACAAGGTCTTACAAGATGGTTAACTAAGAAGACTATTTACATGGTTCGAAGAAGCAAGTCAGATAGCAGAATTGGTGTTCACAGATCCAGTTATATGATGCAGCACCGCGTGGAAATCCCGTGATGTATGCGTACTACTGGTAATTACTCAGGACGTACATGACAGGTCAGAGATAACCTAGACATGCGTCGTGACATCTCGTAACCACTAATTTTCGAATCCGAATATAGATTTCATGTAGTAAAGTAATTCTGTGAAGTTAATACTTGAATGGTTAACGCTCTTGTCACAACAGAACAACGAGTAAGAAGAATGAAAGTATGCAAGGAATGGATGCTTGACGAGGCTTCTCAAAGCAAAATTGTATATGTAATATGTCAAGAGGCATCACTTGCGTACTGGTTCTGACCGGTTGAGTCCGACCGTCTTTTGAGTGTGGGCAGGAGAGTGTTACCCAATCAAAGTAGTTAGATTTTGGAAATTACCAGGGAATCCCTCTGCGCCGTCATTATGGCGACGTCATGCGCGAAACCACTTTTATTGTATATAAGGACGTGCATGATGGTCAAATCTTTAATCTTCCGATTGCGCTCTTCCTGAGAAGACACATCTCTTTTGATAGCGGTTTAGCATCAGCAGTTGAATTCATCATTTAGTTTAAGTTAGAATCTTTGTTAGAAGTTAGTTTAGAATATTTTAGTAAAAAAGTTATAAGACAAAAAGTATTGTTAGAATTTACAGACCTGCAATATGCTTCAATTTATTGTGCAAGAATAAAGTTTAAATTTATATTACTTTGTAAGTCTAGTCAGTGTATTTATTGAAGAAGATTTGCAGAGAAAGGAAGATCATCTTTCCCGAATTCCAGTAGAATCGACTCCAGTACCAGTGAGTAAATTCGTGATAATAGAGAATCCACATTTTTCAAAGAGTATAAAATTCTAACAATTCCATCTCCAAGCACTCCGCCGCGTGTATGCGCCCACAAATCTTGCGAGACGGGATGAAAGAATTACTTTATAATCTTAAATCAGTCGCTATGGCTAATAGAGGTACCTGTGCATTTGTGTTGGTCGATAGCTAGTGTTATTATAAACTGGTTGAATCCACTAAAATATTGACGTCATAATCAACTACGTCGCCTATACACGCGTTCATCGAGACGTGACCTAGATTACCGCCGGCGCCGCCATTGGCTAATGACGTAATAGCCCGCCATTACACAAGTGAAAAACGCTTAAGACGCGTACATAGCGTTTTCGTTATTATAAGCATAAAAAGAACCTGTAGAGATCTGAAACTCGGGGACAATGGATATCGACGTAAAATACAGAAAAAGTGGCGGAAATTCATGTGCGGTCAATGGGTGCACAAATAATAGCAGAAAACTAAATATATTTAAGAACGGCTCGAGCGTTTTTAATCCCATAAAAATTCCACGTTGTGCCATCAGATGAACCGAGCAGACCAGCGGAGGGGGGGGGGGGGGGGGGAACTAACGCTATTAATAGACAAGGCTTACCAAAACAGGTATATGTGTGTTCAGAACATTTTTTGGATGACAAACCATCCGAGAGAAACCAATATCCGAAATTAAAATTAGGTTACGATAAATGTGTCACACCAGGTTGACGTAAGGTGGTAAGGAAAAACATTAAATGTCTAAAGAAACTCAGCATTTCAGACTGCTCCGTGGCCACTAATAGCTACGATGAAATAAACTGTGATGATATAACTGATTTGTCAGAGACGGACTCTATCATGGTGTTGTAGATACTAATAAGGCCGACACATAAAAGAAACAATGAATCCATCCAGTATGTTGACATATGTACACAATGTCAGGAATCTGACTTTTGTACAAATGACCATGTCTACGGAAAACCATGGGCAGGTTGTAAAAGTACATCTAGCTTCCCAGGGAAGCAATTAGAGCATGTTGTCCTGAACCATTTCGAGAGAACTATCTAAGCACAACCTGTATTATTGATTGTGCAGAAACATTCATTCAGAGACCAACAAACTTAAGAAACAGAAGTCAGACATTCGGCAATTATAAAGCCACACAATACACCAGAGTATCTTGTGGGGATCTCACCCCACCTGGAAAACAGCTGATTTCAAGCTTAACATACCAGCTTTCATTAAAGATAAACTCCAGCTTAGTAGAGAAGATGTCACTACAACTCGATGAATAGCATGAATTCACGTCTCTCTCTCTCTCTCTCTCTCTCTCTCTCTCTCCGGGGAGATGGAGGGAGAGAGGGAGCGAGGGAGGGAGAGAGCGAGAGGGAGAGAGAGGGCGGGAGAGAGAGGGAGGGAGCGAGAGAGGGAGGGATGGGGAGAGAGAGAGAGAGAGAAGGGAGAGAGAGAGAGAGAGGGTGTGTGGGGGGGGGGCAGGGAGTTGAGGTGGGAGAGGGAGGGAGGGAGGGGCTTGGGGTGTGAGGGAGGGAGGGAGGGAGGGAAAGCAAGTAGGAAATTGGATGTGTTTAAAGTACTGAGTAGCACGGCACCAGTCACATCACTGACACATTTTGATGACATTCTCATCGTGTGCTCGGCACTTATAAATCTTAAGGCTGATCTAATACGTGATGTGCTTGCAGATTGACTATAGATACGGATAAAATAACTATGGGCGGGTGTACGAATCATGTATGAAACTACGCCCCCTCCAGCCACCTCAACCCCCACCCCCACCACACACCCACCTCTCCCACACTGGCTGGCCTGGCGTTATATATATATATATATATATATATATATATATATATATATATATATATATATATATATATATATATATATATATATATATATATATATTGATATTCAGCAACATTGATGTTGTAACAGTCTCTACGCGCGCCATACAGTGAAGGCTAGTGGTGGCTACTGTATACAACGCGACGTGAGGCGTGATGCTACGCTTCGCTTCGTTTTCACACGTGTAATGGCGGCGTGGCTATAACTGCCACCTAACGGCAGTAAGCAAAACTAAGGGGGATAACTGCAAAAAACGTGTGTATAGATTGGCGCGGCAGTCTTAATTGAAGGAAATACTCCGTCATAAATCCTAGGAAGAGTCCGTCAAGCTGTACGAATTATATGTTTTCGCTATTTAAAAGATGTTCTGTGGAGTATTTTGAAACAGCTTGGCTGGTCGCTATCGCTGCCATAGTCATCTATAGTGCCATAAAATTCGGATTCTGGGAATCCATTATTTGGACCATAGATATCGACCCCAACACTCGCAAAGCATGGGCGGAAACTGTCAGTTTTTTATATTTTCTTTACTTGTATTTGAATTATTGTTGAATCGCTTCCAAAATGCCTTAGAATTATGTTTTTGTAACTGTCGTAAATTATTATGGAGGTGTTGGGGCGCTATCTGTGTGTGATTTTTAATTGATCTTTTGTACACAGTCTGCCTTTTACCATATATAACAATCTGAGCACTATCTGCCGTATCTGGTCTTTTCGCATCGAAATTTCATACGGATAGGTAAATCTAAGATGTCTGTCATATTACGTCACAAGCTAATATTGTTCCTAACTATATCATCAGGTATACGCGGTATGAAAAAGAAATATAGCTTAGAATTCAATTTCTGTTATTTGAGACTTAGGCAAATTCAATTAAGTATATGCACGACCCAACTCGTGCTTCAGCCAACACCTGACAACAAGTGAATAACTTTCACCGTTGAACGCTATTGTGTTGCCATTAAGCTAAAGCCTAAATCTAGAGCGATACTGACAGTCAAAAATGGACTCAATTATAATATCGATATAATATTTCAACGTAATTTCAACATCTTCAGTTCCGATTGAATAAATCCTTGTCAAAATGGTGACAGACGATGAGAGTCAATGGAAATGATTTATTGTCCCCAAGCACAGAAAAGCTCAGAAATATACTTCAAATGTTTCCAAAACCAAGTTAAGCGTACTATTGAATAGTTTGGACATAATTGATTTGGAAGACATTGCTGACAATTGTGCTCAAAATATTCAACAGATCGTTGCGCATTCTTCGAAATATACTAACTAATGGACCGTTCCGCTTTTAGCTTTGCCCCGCCCATCTCTAGCTACGCTCCACCCACACCTCGCTCGTGTTGGGATCGATCGATAGCGCCCAGTCCAATTAGTTTCAAAATATTCAACAGCATGTTTGTTAAATAGCAAAGAATTAGAAAGGCATACAGTTCATACAACGTGTCGGACTATTTGAGATTTGATGACGGTCTATATGGAACCCTTTGTGACGTAATAATTGTGGTGTCATCATACACGCACTGAGGTGATTATGACGTCATACGAGGTCAGATGATGGATGGATACTCTGGAAATGTGAATTGTACTGACTAACATGTTCCTGTATTTGCTCTTGGAAACATGTTAACTTATTAATGAACTGTCCAGTATCTGCCAACAACTTCACAGCTTGGCAATAAGCTATTCAGTAATCGAGATTTATCGCGTGATCCGTAATAACGCAGGTTACTGAACCAGTGCCCGACCAATACCGAGTCAATAACCCGCGTTACCAGAGATACACTCTCACCACGCCGTACTGTAACACTTAAATCTCTTGGAGAACAGTGGGGAACTTATGCTATTAGGGGAGTAGTATGAAGCTCATGGCAGCAATAGGCATGAACTACACTAAATGATCTCATTAAATAAGGTCATGACCACGTGAGAGAAAATGCAATTTAGGTATCTCCTCGTTTCATTAATAATGACTGGTAATGTAGATGAATCAAGCATGGACTGGGGAGAATTGTTTCACTTATATAACAGATGTTATTTGCAATGTGGTCAGATGAGCTGACTGCCCGGACAACGGGGTTTGCGTTACATTTGATGAATCCTGGTATGTGTGTGACTGGCGCTGCAGTTCTATCCGCCCAAATACTAATCCGTCCCTACATAACATCGCTGGCTGTTTCAGCGATAAAATGGTGACGATCATAAAGCAGCATTGATGCCATGCTCGATAACACACTTTTAGTATATAAAAAACGGCAAGCGTATCAAGTGATACTGAATTTTCAACGTATAGCAAAAAGGACTGACAGTTGTGGGAACGAGCCAGTGCGGAAATGTATGGTTTCGGACTTAGTGGCAAATCGCTTATATATTTCTCTCTCTCTCTCTAGTGGGGATGACCAGGAGCAGGCGAGAGAGAGAGGGGGGAGAGAGGGGGAGAGAGAGAGAGAGGGAGGGAGGGATGGAGGGAAGGATGGAGGGAGGGAGCGAGTGAGGGAGAGAGGGAGGGAGGGAGGGAGGGAGGGAGGGAGGGAGGGAGGGAGGGAAGGAGGGAGGGAGAGAGGGAGGGAGGGAGGGAAGGCGGGAGGGAGGGAGAGAGAGAGAGAGAGATGATAGAGCGATGGGAGAGAGAGGAGAGAGACAGAGCGAGAGAGAGAGAGAGAGAGAGAGAGAGAGAGAGAGAGAGTGAGAGAGAGAGAGAGAGAGACAGAGAGAGAAAGAGTGAGCGAACGGGAGAGAGAGAGTGTGTGGGGGGGGGAGACAGAGAGAGAGAGAGAGAGAGAGAGAGAGAGAGAGAGAGAGAGAGAGAGAGAGAGAGAGAGAGAGAGAATGAGAGAGAGAGAGAGAGAGCGAGCGAGAGAAAGAGAGAGAGAGAGAAGAGAGAGAGAGAGAAAGAGAAAGAGAGAGAGAGAGAGAGAAAGAGAGAGAGAGAGAGAGAGAGAGAGAGAGAGAGAGAGAGAGAGAGAGAGAGAGCACAGTGTGGACGCTCGAAGGTGGGGCCTATACTAGCATTTAAATGGTTTATACCTAACATTTTAAGTTGTGTTTGGTTTTCAGTTTTGAGACCTATCCCTATCTGCTCGAGGTCGAAAAGAGAAAGAAAGGGAAGAATTGCTCTGCAATATGATTCACTCAATCCGTTCCTTAGCAGATATCCCTGCTGTAGCAGGAAGTCACCATACTTCCTAGAGATCACGCGGACAGGAGGTTTCCGAGAGTCAAGGTCAGGAAGGCTCTGCCCAGAGATCTGATGCAAAAGAAGTTTAATCTCCAGTTCTTGTGTGCCCCACTACTTGCCAGTAGAAAGACTAAAGAAGGATTAGGTACAAGATGGTGGTCTATCAACGGGTACGTATAGAATTTTGCTGCCTACACAATTACGGATTTGATATGCTGAAAGTGAAGATGTTATTGGTTTGGTGGCATCTACTGAATTTGTGATTCGGGTGCCATTCACTCAATATGTAGGCTGGTTTAGTTTCAGTCCTTTATTGATAACTTCCCCAATTTTACACGGGTGCCCATTTATATGCCTGTGTAGTGAGAGGCAACTAGGAGTGAATGAGATTGCCTATGTCTTCAGCAATCGGCAGCCAGCCGATCTAGAGATCGTTGGTTTCACAGTGCAGAGTGATGCTGCCATAGCTATCGCCACCTCCTTAGGCTGAAAGTGAAGTTATTGGTTTTGTTGGCGCATATTGAGTCCCTCATTACAGGTCCCGTTCACGGCATATGTAGGCTGGTTGTCTTTGAGTCTATTACTGGTAATATCTCTACTTTTTACACTGGTACCTATTTATACTGCCGGGTAGAGAGAAGCAACAAGGACTGAAGCAGATTGCTTATGTCTCCAGCGATCGATAGCCAGCCAGCCAACCGGATTTGCAGATAAAGCAGCTCACCGTGTTAAGCACTGGAGTTGTGGCCTCCTCTCTTTAGAAAATAGAAGCTATTGATTTCGTAGGCATCTATCGAGTCCCTTATTCCAGGTCCCATCCACGCCGTATCTAGGCTGGTTGCATACCACGTTATTAATTGGTAGATTTCTCAGTTTTTTACTCCAGTACCCATTTATTCTCATGGTGGAGAGAGGCAAGGCTCCACAGATATTGCCAATGTTTCCAACAACGACCAGATAGCGCACAGCTCAGGCGTCAACCAGCTTCACAGATTGAGTGGTATTCATTACACCAAGCCACAAGAAGAGACGATTGGCCACGGTCTTAGCACGATCAACTGGTAATCAGCCAGGCGTGGTCAAACTCCCACTCATTGCCTCTCTACACCGAGGAGTTTAAAGGTAGCTGGGTACGGAACGGCCACTCCGGATTCGCTCCAGGCGCACACCCTGGGTAGGATAGTATGCGTACATAAGCCCTGTGAGAGAGGATTTCGTTAAAATTGGCTAAGTCCGATAAAGCGTGTGGTGCGCACGCACGTGCATCAGAGCTTCCCTGACAACACAGCATGCATATAGTTGGTACTCGTAAAAACCTTTAATTAATCAGGTCTCGTTGTTCTGGATACCCACCAGGAGAAGAATAAAACGAGCTTTCTAGAACTGTTAACCATTTCAAAATCGGCCCAGAAATGGCTGAGTTATCCGCGAAAATCCCCATAAATTATCTTCAAAATATTGCTTTTGACGTCGTAATCGCTTGTATGCATAAATAGATCTAGAATGCTCTAGAACGTGGTAAATACGTTACTGATCTAGCTGCACGCTGATTGGCTATTGCTCGGCCGTTGATTAGCTGAGGCATCTGCCTCTGACGTCACGAGTAGTACAAAAGGGGTGAAAATCGAGAATCACGAGCATCGCCAATGTGGAAGCCTTACGGATCCCAGCACATCCGCGGTGGTAAGACGTCCTCGGCTTCCACAAGTTTTTGATACTCCCGGACGGCCATCCAGGGGTAATAAACTAAATTTAAAGTTAAAGTTAGACTTTCCGCAACCGGAATTTCCTAAGGGAACCTTTCCGAGGGCTGGCCGTGTGGGCCCAGGATGTAATTCTATAAAATGTAAAGCTACGGTGATTTTTGGTGGATGACTCGTCGGATCTGCCAACCAGTGAAAAGTGGACTTCAGTTTCCGCACTGCATGTCGTGTGTGTTTTAATTAACTTTTGGCCACAGTCTGGTGGAACTTTGCTGGGTGAGTTGCAGGAGCTATGCGACGCATCCCGCACCGTGTGCCAAATTATGTAACTGCTTAATATTATATACAGCCCCCTGTTAATGGGCAACCTTTAACTTTACTATTTCCGTCGCCGGATGGATAACTTTCTCACTTCCGTATAAATTGTATACTAGTTACGAAAACAATCTAATAGACATTTACTCACTGCTTTGTTTCACTGTCCTGAGTGTGTACTATGTCTACCCTGTCTGGAGGAGTCAGCTTGTGGCGACCAGCCTGCAGAAACCAGCTGCGGAAATCGCCTGCGGAAATCTCTCCAGCTTCAGAGATGGTGTCGACTCGCGCTATGAATATGTTACTGATGACTAGTAGGTACCTTTCCGGTCTTAGGACCGCAATTTATAATTTCTTTATTACTGTGAATAGTATCCTTGTTTACTGTGGGTGCTTTCAACTAGCCGCACCGTCTAAGTTGATCAATCTGTAATACTTAGATACTTAATTTAATTTTAATCTACTTATTGCATTGGTTAGTTGTATATGGCAGGTAGCCATCCAGTTAATATGTCTTGTTTAATTGTAGAAAACTTTGGACCGCAGTACGCTAGGAAATCCTATACAGCAACAGTTATATCCGCATCCCTTATTCCCGCCATCATCAATTTTACACCGAGGTCGCTGACCGTGCTCTAATTGTTTGAGCGCGGCATGTTACCGACTAAACCTTACCATTCAGCTCAATAGGATAGGTTAAAGTGGTTAGGGACAATTTCTTAGTTTAGAGACATACAGTGTACGCCTCCTTTCCGGTTGTTGCGGTAATGTAGCCCCGCACTCTTGCAAGGTTGTATAAAATTAGCCTATAAAGCCTCATATATATTAAGTTATTGTCTCTTTCCACGATCTACCAGCCGTAAGGCTTTCTAAATGTCTGGATTCCCCAAGAGCACGTTGATCGGAACCGACCCTGGCAAACTATCAGAGGTTTCCGAGTGGTGATGGTTAAAGTGCTGATTTACATACACACACCCCCCCCCCCGTATGTTTGGATACTCGTTAGCTAGATAACCCTGCCAATGAAGGAAGCACTGCGAAAACATTATAAATGTGGGTTAGTTAGTTTATTTACCAGCCCACGGTGCCTATTTGGGCATATTGGAAATTAACCCTAAACGACAGGTCAACTGTTAGATCTGTAGCACGCGGTGACGGATGAGATGCGGATCTCCATCCAATTCGTTGTAGTGTCTGGATGAAGCGTTGGAGCTCGTCACACCCGCACTAAAAAGGATGCTCGCGATGGATATCCATCTCTCCACCCCTCACCATAACGACATGTTAGTAATCAAACTTGCTTGTGTGCAACGTAGCCATTGTCCAGGTGATGTGTTATGTGGTTGCGGAGTAGGGTAGCCGGATTTTTATCGAATTCGGATGCCTTGTGTCGTAACGTGTACGCATACTGTCCTTGGAGGTAGACGCTATTCCAAAGCGACCTACGGGGAACTGAGTGTCTGCGCCCATCGGACAGCTGTATCTAAAGATAGGTAGCAATCCCTGTCACCTGCGGCCAAAGCTAGTTTCCGTTTCTAACAACTAGTTTGTAGATTAGACTGTAGCAGAAGGCACGCATAAATAAAGCGGCATCTATCAATACAGTATCTTTGAAACTACATAAGACTTTGACCTGGGAATTCTTAGGAAATCGTTCGTCCCGACTTCACGTAAACCAGTGTACAACACCGTAACAGTAGCTTCACTAGGATTTTCAGCACTTAGCATTTTCTGTTGAACAAAAGAGTGGCCCTTTTTGCCAGCTCTTTTCCTCTGCTTCGGCGTTGAAGGCATTTTCCTGTAACGGAGGCCCGCGCGAGGCACTTTCCTCTTGCAACAACAATATTTTCTTTGTGTGTGTTAGGGGTATACTAGCTTATATTAAGCTACTTACTGACTTCGTTGTGGATGCTTCTCTTGCGGGGATACCTCTGCAGATTCAAGACCCTGTGTGGTACCTCCGGCGACACCACGTAGAAAGAACACCAGTTAGCTCTATATTGTGTATTATTTTGTGCTCATTTACTGTTAAACGATTATCTTGTTTGCATAGTATATATTAACATTTCTACTGTTTTAATTACAAATTGTTCCATAGCTCTAAATTAGTATGGATAGACATACCGGTGACACTACAAGTTGGGATGGGACCGCGTGGTTCAATCTTGGTGGCAATGATCGCACGACCCCACTGGAACATCAGTGTTCCACCGGCTCTAGAAGTCGGTCTTTGTATTTCTCCGAGAGATGTCATACGGGATCGGCAACCCCTAGATCCGCAGATAACCAGGCACCCCGGACATCGTGCACTTGCGGCGCGATGGGTGGAAATCTATATATATATATATATATATATATATATATATATATATATATATATATATATATATATATATATATATATATATATATATATATATATATTGCGTGATAGATAAACGCCAATCAAACCAATAACTCTTCTCACACCAAGCCACAATGACCTCATGTCACATAGGCACTCCCTCTTCTCAGAGAGAATCAGAGTGTGTCAGTTTAATCTATAAGATACCCTAACTTAAATTAATGAGTGAATGTCCGGACATCTCCACTGGCATACGTCGTATCAAAACTCTGAACATAGCTGCGGAAACTAGATCGTTTTACTCGTCCAGGGGTATTAAAATCGTCCGGACGCACATCTGAAATTATATACAACTCTAAAACTGCAGTCATCCTAGTGCTTTGACTTCAGCGCGCGAATACGGTGATGCTTGGTGCTCCAAAACCGCTAATTAGCCGGTCTAGTTTTATAGCACAATACGGTTCTTGTCCATATGTACGAGAAGACCAGTCATCCACGTCTTCTGGTTTATATGTAAATATTAACACGCAAAATTATATTGGTAACCCTCGCCGGTCGGTAGTCAGCTTCTGAGGCGACATTTAGATACGTACCTTTCGCAGCTGTGTTAAAATGGTCACTCAATGATGCACAGTAAGGAAGGTTCACGCTCGCGTGGATGATTGCATACGTCGAGACATACGAGATGGCATTCCAGCTATTCTGTTGCATAATTTCGTTTATGTATAATTCATAATGAAAGGTAATGCATTCGCTAAAATAGATATTTTGTTACATTTTTAAAACCATAATGTCTATAGCACCGATAAACAATATGAACGACCGTGTTAGAATGCTTTCTTAGTAGCAAGCACATATCTTCGTCTTGGTACCACAGATGGTCTCTTAAATTAAAATCAGATTTTAAAGACATTGATCTATGTGGGACAAAAGATGGTGAGACATTAGACGGGTGGTTTTAAGTTGTTCGGCCATGCGTGCTAGGGAAACCATCTATTCAGCCATCAAATTTACGGATGTCTGCACAATACGTATAGTAAACGTGTAGACTTCACCATATAAATGCAGTCGAGCCTGTTTATAGTGGACACTATATTACCAGCCTGATAACCTGCATTGTCAGTGAAAGGTGTCCCCCTACTCTCAGCACCATTGCACTGACCATATAAAGAAAATTTGACATGGTTGTTTGAGGTGTTCTAGTTCCACGTAATGATTCGTGTTTCCGTATGTACCTAATACTTTGATGTGTCGGAATTTCAGGGATGTTTACGCAAAAGAAACGAAAATACGGGCTCAATGCGAATGCTCATTTGTCATCGATCAAATGCGTATCAATGAAAATCTAATACGAAAACATTTATTTTTTAAATAATCTCTTTATTCTGTTAGTTGAATGGAGTGTATTGTATTAGGAAGCATATGCTGAATGGTTGCTGTTTAGACTTAATTCATTCCCCACGGTCTGAATATTTCTAAATATATTTAGCCATTTTCACTATATATTATTGGCTTGTATCAGTACAAACAACTGTTTATCGTATCCAATACTGTTTTAACAGGTTGCTTTAAACTTCTCTAGAGCGGCTACGACTTAAACTTATTATTTTGTTAATTAGAGGACATGTTTTCACTCACCAAGAACAAGAAAGCTCAAACTCTCGTACGATAGTTAGGATAAGATGGTGAATTCTGAATATATATTAGGAATGCATACTTTGATAATGTTTTATTCTTATCATTTGCTAGTTCACAAAATTTAATATAATATATAACCAGAAACATGGGGTTGCATGGCATTGCATTTACAACAAGATAAATTGCTCAACCAGTTAGCGCGCAATAAGAAGTCAACAAACCAATGTTGCAAACCCAATAACGGATTTATGGAGTATATAAGATGCCAGCGTTGGAAGCTTTATTACTACATGTCATAATATGGAGAAGGCTCGAAGATCCTAGTATCAACTTGTATGGGCTGGAATGCATGGGAGGACTGGATTACCACCCGTAGTCCTGAGATGCATGTTCATGGTATATATCGTTCTAGTCCAGATATATGGATTGTAAATTGTTGTGCCGCAAGTGAAAGAATGTGCCTTCTTGGAAAGATAGTTTAATAGTTTGTTAAACTGCTTGTTATCTCTAGATTCAACCGTGTAGCGTCCATAGAGCGTTATACACTGACAGGCATCCGTCCAATTTAATCCTTATTTACTCCTAGGCCCTTTTATTTTTGGGGAGCCTATGCCGAAATGACAATGATGCTGAACGGAGAATCATGAATATGCAACTAGCATTAACGTGAGTTGATTGAGACAGTCGGGATGGTATGACAAAGTGGCGTATTGCGGAGTATGCAAAGCCATCCGCACAATATATTTACGATACCGCACAGACAAAGTATCAATGGAACATGTTAGTTAATCACGCAGTTGACAATTACTGACATGATCGTACCAGGATGAAGTTCAATTTATATCCATCACTGAAAATTTCCACTTAACAGGTTACTATTATAGAAGCAGATCCATCGATTGCTACTGTTATGGGCATTCCAGGAGATACATACAGAGTAGTAATTAAGATATGGATTGTCACTGGAACAGTTGCTATCACATAGCCAGTAGTTCAATGGTACAGATCTTGATCCTAAATGCATATTGTGCCAGGACCATGGTGTCACTATGGAGCATTTCCTCTTCTTGTCTTCTGTGAGTCAGCACATCAGGCAGATAATTCATGAATCCATTTCCTTACTCAATCATATGACGTCATAGTCAACTACGTGACATGTAAGATGACGTCTTAATCATGACATCATGAATGATTCGAAATAGTCCGTCTTTAACGCTTTATAGTCCAACACGTTGTACGAATTGTATGTCTTTACCATTTGATAAACATTATGTTGAATATTTTGAACCTAATATGACTGGGCGATGTTGCTGCCATAGGCACCACCAGCACCCAGTCAAATTAGTTTCAAACTACTCAACAGGTTTCCCCGTATATTTTCCTGGAAATTGATATTTCAGAAGATCAGAGATCGAGTGATCCCAACACGAGCTAGGTGTTGGAGTAGATTTTCTAGGGATGGGTAGAGCATAGTTAAAACTGGAAAGGTCCATTCTTTAAGAACTTATTGATCGATGCTGTGAGAGTCTGTGCCCAAAGTCAGAAGGCCTAGATGTATTGATGTCAATCAACAACATACAAAGCAGATTAGCGACAGAAGTAGCTTTCTTCTTGACGCCAGTCTGTCAGACATACCAGTACGCCGAAATGGCTCTAACAATGCGCCAAACACAGTAGATACCGTTATTAAACATGGATTGCAACACGGCGTTATTAGGCATTCGCTAAGTATGGGAGAAGCAAATCACGCGCTTGCTCGCTTTCACTCCAGAAGGCGAGATGTGTACTCGCACGCTCTCCCATAACTCAGTGTTATCCGGATAAATAAGTCATGTCAACTCGTAACCCTGGATATGCGTATTCAATTTAATGCATCTTTTTTCAATAACTTCTTCTAACGTGCACACATATATATATATAAATGACAAAAACATGAGGTTGTTAGAAAAACCGAACTATACAAGTTATACAAAGAAGTACATGTCGTCATCGTCGTCGTTGTCGTCGTCGACGTCGTTGTCGTTGTCGTTGTCGTCGTCGTCTTCATTTTTATTTGTTATTCCTGTCGTTGTCGTCGTCGTCGTCGTCGTCGTAGTCGTCGCCGCCGCCGTCATCGTCGTCGTCCTCCTCATTGTTGTTGTTGGTGGTGGTGGTGCTGCTGGTGCTGCAGCTGGCGGTGGTATTGTAGTCGTCATAAACATTCAGAGTCCCACTGTAATATGTTATATGTTCTTCACTCAATTGCCGTATGGATCCCATCACTGAAGGCCATCATGTCAATTCCAGTGCAACCGTACATGTAAGCTGATCAATATTTTAACACGAGTTTGGTTTTGCTGCCACAAAAGCTCCCGGTCAAATCAATAGCAAATTATTCAGTAGATTATCAATTAAATTCTTCATGATATGTTTAATATTTGACCTTCCGCGCTCGTTGGGTTAAAATGCGTCCCCGGGACTAAAGGACCACTAAGCACATTGTTGTAGGATAGCTTTGATAAAAAGTACAATTGGCCCATTAATCCCTGCATTACATCATTATTATTGTTGCATAGCATTGTCTGGAAGTTTCTATAGCAACCTCGTCGTACCTGACGTACATCTATTTTCTATTGGTATGCGTCACATAATGGCATATTCATAAACTTGAGATCCATAGGCATTATTGGATCAGTCTATGGCGTAAAGTTTATGTTCATTGATATAAAATAATAATACTCAAACGCAGTTCACGAATTGTTGTCTAGATCAAACGCATCTTTAAAAAGTGATGTATTTTTAAAAGGGTATGATCGAAGGACATTCATGTTTCTCAACATAAAAGTGGAAATACACGGCGTAAACACCATACGAATAACACAATATATTGGAAAATGTTATTCAGTAAATTCATGCCTGTTAATCTAGGTTGGTTTGTATCGCTTGAGCTGTGGGGTTTAGTATCAGGGATTGGTCCTTGTATTTGACATAAGCCGCACACTCTAGATGGACTATTTACACGGTTCTTTATTGATTACCAAGCTACCCTTATAACGCAGATTACTGGGCTGAAGCTTGGCAGATGCAGTGCAGATACTTTCAATATCGGCCCTGTATCGGCCCAGCATCGGCCCAGTAAACTGCGTTATTAGGGTATCATCTATAACTCCAGGTGGTTGATACTGTGCAGTACCTTGATGATAGCCTTTTTTGATTTTATGCAAGCTTTCACACACAGACATTTTAAGAACATATTTGTGCGAAAGTTGGTAAAATATTTGGGTCTCTTAGAAAGTAGGCCATATAAATGTTGGTGTTACCTACGCCCTGTATAATTAAGCAAATCTCATACCTTTGAGCAACGTACAGCTATTACAGCACCTTGCATAGAGTACGGCTTTGGACAGCTCTTTACTGAGGGAACATAAAATCGTGGATTGTGCATAACCTTGGAGAAGACAGCAATAAAGACAAGATAATTACAAACCACACCCCGGTTACCAGAAACATCATTAGCAAATTAACAATCAAATGTGATACGATTAGGTCATCATTCAAAACACGCAAAACGTTCTTGGTGGACAACCTATAGCACGATACAAAATGCCACAGAGAGAAACTTCTCATTAGGTGGTGGGGGGGGGGGGGCGGAATTGATTAATACTATTTTTGTCAGTTATGATCATGGTTGTGTAAATTATTATGTTAAATGTAAAGAAAGCTAACAGAGCGTCGTTCGTCCATAAGAAGCTGCTAAGCATAGAATGACATATTCTGCACATACACCCGGCTGGCGACAACCCTTCAGCCACGTGCTCTTTGCCAACCAATCACAAGCTCGCTGCTTAAACACGTCCTCCTTGTTGATGCATATTCATGCTTGCAAGCCATTGCCTTCTGTCTCCATGATGTGCCAACAAAATCATGTACCACCATCTCCCTTCCTCTCTTGTAGTGTAGATCAATCATTTCAACAAGACCATGGTGGGAGATCCTTTGTGTTTTAGGTGCGACATGCAATTAGGACAAGTCGGCTTGCTGGTCTGGCAGTATGTCTGTCGGTCTGTTATTTCCTTTACATTATGAACAAACTGATAGCGCGTCGCACCTGCTATTAAACAGGTCGATTGCCTTTGCCTGGCTTATATTCCCATTTCATGTATAATTATTGTGGGTAGCTTGCCTACTCTCTCAAAATTTAAGCTTTGAGACCGTTTACTTTGTTCGTGCATGTGACTGCTACATACTGTGGCATCATTACCGTCTGCCGGGGATGCTGGTGGTCAAGAAACAGCATATATGTGAGATGAATGACGACCTCATAGCACACAGCTGTGAAGACGATACTGACTGACCATATAGGTGTGTGCGTCGTAGCATCATTGAAAGGTCAAGATACTATAACTGCAAGGGTTGGCATTATACTGCGTGTCCCTTGCACCAGACATTTTACCACATCTGTCTTCTCAATAGACCTTTCCAGGTTTAGCTATGGCCCGTCCATCTCTAAACTCCATCCACACCTCGCTCGTGTTGGGATCCATCGATCTCTGAACTCACTGACTATTAATTTCCAGAAAACTATACAGAAAGGCTGTTAAATATTTTGAACAAGAAATGCCAAAATCACTTGCAACTTACTAATTATTCTGTTAGATATTTTTGACCTAATTTCGCTGGAAGCTTTTGCTGCCTAGGGCAGTACCAGGTTCCTGGAAAATTAGTTTCAAACTCATCAACTTACATATATGATTGCTTTGGAATTTGAACTCTGGGATTAATCGTTCCAAGGGTCAAGGTGAGTGCCTAACTAATCTCCTGTTCACGAGCAAACCATTGCATCTCCATAGCACCCAGGCCAATGCCACAGGATCTACATTGTAAGCACCTGGCTGGTCAGCGGTAGACAAACAGACACGCAGATATGGAGCAGCCACGGTGAGCCACCACATGTGTTTTCCACATTGTGAGTGCACAAGTGGCTGGTCAATCGCTAGTGACAGCTGCTGTGTTTAGAAATGACAAAATCTCAATAATTCTGCCCATCACACGTGTTATTGTCTCGACAGAATTGGCTGGATCTCGTAGCAGTGGCAACAACAATGCGATGCTGATTTGAATATTTGGAATGCACTTTCTGTGGAAGCAGAGACTGGTACTTTAAAATTGAAATATTTTGATTTCCCGACTTGGTCGGAAGAAAACATCGTCGGCCATCTCTCTCTCTCTCTCTCTCTCTCTCTCTCTCTCTCTCCCTCTCTCCCTCTCTCCATCACTCCCTTCCTTCCTCCCTCCAACTCTCCCTCTCTCCTTCTCGCTGTCTCTCTCTCTCTCTCTCTCTCAACACGAAACAGTTTGCCATACACTCGTGCTACATGGTGAGCAACATATTGGACAACTTCCGATATTAATATGATTTCGGCACTAATCATTAACATGTGATGTAGCTAATGCTTCTATCTAATAAACAGATTTCAAACCTACGTTAGGTAATAGAGAGATTTGTTCTGTCACTCAAGTATGTGATGTCATACTTAAATGCATCACGTGTTAGCTAACCTCTTAATCAAAACGGTGTAGCTTCGTCATAAAAATTGCAAAGCGAGCCATGAAAGTATATGAATTGTATGTCTTTGATGAGCTTAGAAGTTAGTAAACATGCTGTGGAAATGTTTGGAGTCTAATTTGACTGGAAGCAGTTGCTGCCAGACAGCGAAACCCTGAGTCAACTCAGTTTCAAAACATTCACCAGCATATCTGTATAGTTATTTGAAACTTGCATTCTAGGAATTCAGCCTTCAAAGTTTCAAATCGATTCCAATATACACAAATGTACGTGGATCTTAGCTAGAAATTGGAGCATGGCTAAAAATGGATCCCTCTATTAGCTAATGGCTAGTCCCTGCTGTATATCTTACATGGCCGCCTGGTCGAGTATAAACAATGGATGATTCCAGTTTATCCATCAATTAGATGAAGCCATCATCAACTGCGTGACGTGTAGGAAGACGTCACAATCGATTGCGTCTGAATGGCGTAGCTAAGTTAGTTACGAACGCTTAATTGATGACCTACTAAGCGCGGTTGTACGATGTGCATATCTATACTATTTAACAAGCATGTTGTTGAGTATTTTAAAACTAATTTAATAGGTAGCAGCAGCATCCTGTAAAATAATTTTCAAAATAATCAACAGCTTACCTGTATAGTTTTCTTTCACCCGCTCCCCAGGCTATACATTTATTGTTATAACTATTGTATTGAGCTCGTGCTGCGCTCATGCATAATGTCCAGTGGTTACAAACAACGGCTAACCTGCGGGTAACGACAGCGGGGTGGAGTGTGGGGGCTAGTGACATCTATCACGGTTTGAAAGATATCGTCGGCTCTGGTCCCGCAGTACTGAAAGGCCTCATTAATATAAAGAGGAACGTTTGGAATGTTACCGTTTGTTCTGAGGAGATTAAGAACAAGCTATTGTAAGATGGGCTGGTGGTTAATGGAGAGGTATGTAAGATTCAGGAGATCGATTCTGATAAATTGCTCGTGAAGATCAAAGCACCTCTACAAATACCCAACGAGCGTATTAAATTGGAAATGGCAAAATATGGGGATGTGTTGTCTATAGAAAGCGAGACATTTGGTTTTGACCGTTCACTAGAAAATGGCGTGAGGCGAGTCTGGATGCAGGATAGTGAATCGACATTGCCCAGTGCATTGCCGACTGCACTGTCTATTGACAATGCATTCTTTTTACCAATATGGTACCGAGGGCAGATCAAGACATGCCGTATCTGTAGGGGTGTGACCCATCTGGCGAGCGCCTGTCCCCATAAGGACAAATGTCTATTGTGTGGTGGCACTGACCACTACAAATGGAAGTGCAAGGTGGCCACAAATAGTTTAGTGGTGGGCAGCCAAAATGTAGATGAGAATAAACAGGAAAAAAATCAAGTTAGTGAATCCGTTACTGTAGCTAATGTACACAATCTGCCCAACCCAGTGTCAGTTCACGCTGAAGATTTAATAGATGTATTGGAAGAAGGGTTACCTCAAACACCAGTGTCATGGGCCAATCATAATGTTACAATGTCATCAAATGTTAGTGCAAATCCATCACATAATGACATTGATATGGAAGATGATCAAGATGGTGAACTCGCTAGTTTTTGCCCAGGTCAGACTAAATTCAGGTCGCAATCAAGAGAAAGTGAAACAGGTTTTGCACTAACGCCATTAACTGAGACTGATAGTATTTTGCCAAATACCAAAGCACAACCAAAGGTTCTTAAACAACAGATAGAAGACCTGAGTTCTGGTGATGATGAAAATGAACAGGAAGATATAGATGATTCGATTTCAATAGCAGAATCTGATATTTCCGTTCAAACACAACAGTCTCGGCGCTCTGATGAGATGGTGGTTTACCGGTCTGAAACTGAAGGAATTTTAGTACCATATGTTACTCAGAAAGGTGTTCGATATAGGCATATGTGGAATGATTCTGATATTGCCAAATATCAACATTTAACAATCGTTGACCTCTCAACCTCCGATTTCACTGCTAAAATGGGCAAATGGGCCAAACAGGAGAAAAGTGAGAAACCAAAATCTAATTAGGTATAATGGCCAATATATACGGAGTAAATATTAAGTCGATTTATGCATTGACAATGCTGACTGGATAAAACGTGGTCCTGGGTTTTGGAAATTTAATTGTTCTTTATTAAATGATACAGAATACCATCGTCACGTACAAAGTTTTTGGGACTTTAAAATGGGCAACAAGGGTGATACAGAAGATTTGATTTCATGGTGGGAAGAAGTAAAATTAGGCTTTGTTCACGTATCCAAGCAATCTTCCATTAAAAAAGCAAGGAAAATGCGGAAGGATGTGAAAGCACTTGAGCGCCTATTATTCCTACTTTCCCGTAAGGTTGCAAATTGCGCAGCTCAATTAGTTGATTATCTGAATGAAATAAAATGTAAACTACGTGCAATTGAGGAGGAAAAGGCTGAATGCGCCAAAATAAGATCCAGGAGCTCAAATGTACGTAGAAGGAGAAAAAAACACAAAATATTTCTGCAACCTCAAACGATTTAGAGGTGTAGAAAAATTGATTAGAAGTTTACAAGTAGATCATCAAGTGCTTAGCTCCAATACAGATATATTGAGTGCTGTACAGAACTTCTATCAATCTCTGTACAGATAAGAACCTATTGATGAGAAAATAGCACAAGATCTGCTTAATAATATTCAAGATAAGTTACCTCCTTCATCCGTTGATATATGTGAACAGAACTTAAGTTTTGATGAAATAACAAAATCCCTCAATACAATGAAAGCTGGCAAATCACCAGGAGGGGATGGGCTTTGTATAGAATTGTATCAAACATTCTGGCATCTTATTGGTAAAACATTCCACGAAGTTGTCAGAGAGATCTTTCATCGAGACCATCTTTCCGAGACAATGTCACAGGCATATGTACGGTTAATTTATAAAAAGGGTGATCGCAGTGATCTGAAGAACAATAGACCCATTTCACTACTTGGAGTCGATTATAAAATTATATCCAGAGCTCTGTCATTAAAGCTTGGTAGTGTGATGGCAGATGTAATAAATCCTGACCAGACTTGTTCAATTCCAGGAAGATCTCTTTTAACTAATGCAATGATGATTCGCGACGTAATTCAACTAGTGTAAATGGATAATATTTATGGAGCAATTGTCGGATTAGACAATGAAAAGGCATTTGATCGACTGGAATGGGATTTTTTTATTTATGTCGCTGAACCACTTAAGATTTGGACCAAATTTTATAAAAATGGGTCCGAATATTATATAGAAATATTTCCAGCAGATATATTGTAAATAATTACGTTGGTCAACCTGTATCATTAGAGCGTGGTGTTCGTCAGGGTTGTTCTCTGTCACCACTCTTATTTGTGATAGCCATGGAATCCCTAGGTGCAACATTAAGACAAGATATCCACTTTCAAGGTCTGAGCATACAAGGCATAGAGAAGCCTGTTAAGGTGTCTCAATATTGTGACGACACCACTGTCTTTGTAGGACATGATCAGGAGTTTGATAGATTGAATGTCATCTTACAAAACTTCCAAAGAGCATCTGGTCTCAAAATAAATAAAGACAAATCTGTTGGCTTATTTTTGGGTCCTTGGAAAACAAGAACTGACCAGCCAATGGATATCACTTGGACAAGCAATTCAATCAAAATCCTAGGAATCCACTTTAGTAAAAAAAGACTTTGGTTCTCGAAATTGGACAGAGGTCATTGTCAAACTAAAGAAGACAATTACAATGTGGCGTCATAGACACCTGACAATTTTTGGACGAGCTTTAGTTTTAAATAGTTTAATCTTGTCACAGATATGGTATGTGTCCTCTGTGGTGCATATGCCAAAACATATTGAACAAGAGATTAATAGAATTGTGTTTGACTTTCTGTGGGAAGGAAATACACATCTTGTCTCACAAAGAATATGTACAAACGATAAGCTTCAAGGAGGTCTAGCTATTCCAGACATCAGGAATAAAAGTATTTCATTGCGATTGAATTTTTTTAATGATTTGATCCATAGTGACAATCAATGGGCACAGATATCTCGATGCCTCATTGAACGATATGTGGAACCCTTTTCGGCAAAGTCGGTTTTTTGGGTCTTCTAAACCACCATCAAATTACACACGCATTCCTAGTCCATATCTGGAGGTTAAAAAAGCATTAGATGGTTTTGTGAAAATGGAAGACTCGCCATTATACTGGGAACATGCACTAAATCAACAACTTTGGGGAAATGATAGAATACTACATAATGGTGGGGTTCTATACTATTTCTCATTAGCTAGACACGGATTAAAATATTTCTCTGATCTTGTTAGTGCAACCACGCATGAATGGAAATCCCTACATGAGATAGTGCAGACAACCAGGCTTTGACCAATCGATGCACAACGCTTTTAAAGCGGTTGCCGGTAGCCATTCCTAGGGAGTGGTTTCGCCTACCCAAAGCATCTATGACTGTTGAAACACCAAAACTTATACTAAAATATGGGGATATAATTTTCACATGTTCTGTAAGATGCAAGTATTGGTACCACATGTTATAGCTAGAAAGTCCGTATATTCCAAAGGCAATTGCTGCTTGGGAAAATTCCACTTATCTCCCGGTCAATTGGAATGATGTGTGTTGCAACATTCATTCCTCACATATCCCTAACAGAGCCAGAGATGTTGTTTGGCGATTAATCCATAGAAGGCTATGGGTAGGCTCTCTCCTCAAGAAAGTAGGAATTACTTAGAGTGGCAGGTGTTTATTGTGTTTAACAGCAGAGGAAACACTCGTCCATTTATGTGTGGATTGCAATGTTATTGCTCAGTTTTGGACATACATCTAACGTGTTTTAATTAAGTTTGATGCATCGCAGTTCCAAATTGCACCTACCGAAATACGGTTTCACAACCTTTCTGGAAATAATGTAAATAATGATGTTAAAAAGATCGCATTATTTGCCTTAGTTTAGGCAACTGGAGCATTTGGAAATACCGTTGCTCTAGAGCCTACGATGTACTTGACGATCCTAGCACTATCCACTTTACGAAATTAAAAAATATTTTGATTTCTCGCTTGCATATTGTCTACAATGTGAATACCATGCATCACTGAAGGGAAATAGCCTCCATCGATTTAAAGTCAAGTGGTGTAGAGGCGAGATGGTTTCCATTGATTCTGGGCTATTAGTTATTTTGAAGATCGTGTAATGTTGAAATAAGTAATGGAAAAATGGAAAAAGACAAATTTGCAGATTCAATGCAGCTTAGTAGTTCCTTAAAATCCTTTCAGGACAAAATGTTTTGGGCATGATTGGACTTGATTGGAATATAAGACAGCAATACCTTCCAGTTCAGTTACGTTCCTAATATTCAACGGATTTCTTGCTAGGATACATGTTTTTCACTAGATTTTGTATTTGAGTGTGTGGACGCTGTTGCTGCATGATAGCAACAGCTTCCCATCAAATTGGGATTAAATTTTCAACAACCACAAAATTAACGTTGAAAATATCATGATTAATAATTCAAATAGTGTTTATAGTCAACCACACGGTCTACATGAATGTTTATTTTTAGTATCATTTGTTCTGGGGTAATTTTCAAAACGTCCATTCAAAGTAAATTAACTTGGATTTTTCATTTTATGTTTTGTAATTTGGTCTAATCATGTATTCACTGTAGCCAAAATATTCATACTATTCATTACTGTAATCTTTGAAACAGTTTTGGAGATTCCTGTGTGTACGGCAATTGCATCAGGGTATTTTGTAATAAACATAAATTAAGTGGTCCATATTAATTTCATTGTATGAGCACCGTTTCATTGCTTTTATAGCAATGCAATAATAAGATTTATATAATGTTTATAAATATATTTTTAAATTTATAGAATTTATTTCTACATAATACTGACGTATACTGTGTGTTAATTAATTTCCCTACATTTTAGTGTTCTTTGTCAGCACAATTTTTGGGTAGAAAGGCTTTTTTGATCGCGTTACCAAAAGAAAAAAGGTAGTAGTACTAGTAGTAGTACTAGTAGTAGTAGTAGTAGTAGTAGTAGTAGTAGTAGTAGTAGTAGTAGTAGTAGTAGTAGTAGTAGTAGTAATTGAATTTGTAGAAGGGAGAATTTCATCAACATCACTGATAAAAATTGGATATTGAATCATTATGCATTCATAGGTCACTGATCTTAACTTATTAAATAAAATATTAAGATTTATATATGTCAGACTATGTAACCATTAATATATTATTTAATAAGTATAAATTAGTATGTCATTAATTACAAACAATATGTTAACCACTATCGATGATCTTGATTATGTAGCTTTAATACACGCTATTACGTCATGATAAACAAATTGCCCAAACCCTCTATCATGCCTTTGGTACAACAACTCCGTCTTGAAGAATCCAGAGGAAGACCTGGTTAGATGTCACATAAGGTCTGGTTGGTAAATATGCTAAAGTGGAATCAAGATGGAGACTGCATTTTATAATTTATATATTATAGTATTTTATTTCATGTAACCAAACACAATTCTTACAATTTTAATTTGATATGTTAAGATGGTAGTATTATAAGAAACAAATAAGGAACGTTAAAAATGTAATCAGAATAATAAATATATAAATGCATATGCATATCAATATCAGTACTAGAGATACAGATTTCCATTGTTATAATATATCGCAATGACTAGACATTTCTAAGAATAAGCTGTAGTATAATTACCTTAATATATCTTATATATTGTCATAAAGGTTAGGTTAATACCTTTTTACACAAGTAAACTTCTTTAGCATTAAGCATGTGTAGAAAATTTTGAAAACCGTATTACTGAAAATCATTGTTCCTTACAGCAACAATGACTGACAGTCATACTAATTTATAAAAGGTCAACATATATGCATGAAAATACTTCACCAAAACTTGTTATACTATGGCAGTGGAAGGTATAGATAGTTATATACCAATACAAACTCTACATATAAGTGTATCCTGCGTTGGATGGTTGGAAGATTTCTGCATTAGCACGAAGGTCAACAGTGACACATTCTGAAATTTTTAAATTAACTTAGTGAGATATTGTAAAAAGAGACATGCATATATATCATATACATTAAGCTTAAATAAATGTTAACATTTATACAACAAGCTATGCGAACGAAAGTCAATCATTGGTTATCAGTCATTACAGGTCAAAGATTGTTGAATATGAATGACCAAGTCATAATGACTCATATCATAATGAAAAGGAAAAATAATACAAATAATATTTATATAACAATAATTTAATCAACAAATATACAAATATGTATTTTTAATGCAATAGTCAATATCTTGTCAGCATTAACCAAGAAAGGAAAACTTATCAGTTTAGCCTAAAAGAATATCTTATTTATATTTATATTTGATCAGTTTAGCTTAAAAGAATATTTTATTTTTTATTTATATTTGATCAGTTTAGTTTAAAAGAATATTTTATTTACATTTATGTTTAAACCATTCACAAATAGATTCTTCACATCTTAATTCCAGAGTGACTGAACTAGAAGTCTTATTTTAAAATTAATTTGACTAAGCTTTTGTTACATTTGGTTGCACCAGTATACAGCAAAGACGTTTTAAAATATTAATAGAATATGTTTTGCAATGTGAAGATATGTTAATAGGGAATTTGACGGTGAAAGGGTTAATTTTTATTTTAAGTTAAAGCTTAAGTTAAAATATGTATACATCTGTTTGGTTAAAGTTTAAGCTAAAATAGGTTTTAATCTGAGTTAAAATAGTTTTTTGGTTGAACAACCGACTAATGGCCAGAGAAAATGATACATATATACATATGTAAATTGTGGTAAAACAAGATGCATATATATATATATATATATATATATATATATATATATATATATATATATATATATATATATATATATATATATATATATATATTTTTTTTTTTTTTTTTTTTAAAGATGGAAGAACGGAATTGTCCAAAAGCTCCACAATACCTAAGTCATCAAAAGTAAACCCCTTGTATTCTTATATATGGCCATAAAGCTGAAAAGTAATTTGATCTGAGGCATAATCTTATGCTCACCATTTTGGTAAATTTAGTAAAAGGCTTCTTCAAGGCTCCTCCTTTTAAATTCCTGAGCTGTATTTCTGAGTGACAGTTATTATTGGGATCCCATAAAAACTTCACCGAGGATATTTTGAGGATATCATCATTGGTCCAGAGGTAGAGACTTTGACTTATAAACCATAAGTACCACGGTTTGAATCCTGGCTAATACTGAGTACAATTTAATTCATAAAAATTATTTTACAATAATATCTTTTATATATCTAGTCATTCCGATACACTGTTGCTAATGCACATTGTATTGCAGGTACTTCTGTTGATATCATATGCATTTCTTATGACGTTGGTAGTTTTATTTTTCATTTCTACTATGTTATTTTTTCGTTATACTTTCTTGGCAAATGCAGTTTCCAATACGATTTAAAATTAAAGCTTTTTAATATATTTATCAACCAGACCTTATGTGACACCTAACCAGACCTGCCTCTTGATTTATCAAGACGGAGTTGCTGTACCAAAGGCATGATAGAGGGTTTGGGCAGCCTGTTTGTCAGACGTAATAGCATGGTTAAAAGCTAAATATTCAAGATCGTCGATATGGGTAAAGGTGTTAAATGAAAAATAGATAATGCACTAAGTTTATATTTAGAAAACAATGTTTTGATGTTTAAACTGTTAATGATTCATCACACAGTCTAGTCTGTAAGACATTGTTTAATAAGTTTAGATTAGTTTGCCAATAAGCACATGATATTTTAGTTTTTAAATGTTATCAGTGATGTTGGTTAAATTCTCCTTATGAAAAATAAATAGATTTATCATGTTATATTTAATTGTAATATCGAGTGGAAATATCCCAAGTTCCCAGTAAACTATAACATGTGGCGTGCTTTGTTTAAGGAACTACATTCTTAAAATTTTTATCATACACGTTTCTAGATGAGTATAATTTTCAACCGCCCCCTCCCCCTCCATATAACGGGATCGGTGGTATCATGGGCTTAAATAATCCTGCTTGTAGGTCGATTGATATGTTGGGTGGAATTCTACTAAATTGGTTATGTTTATTACACATACGGCTGCGAATTGTGAGATCACATTTATATCGGCCGCACCACTGGGGAAGTTGTACAGATGGCCGGTTAAAATGTTAAATTTGGCAAAATTTGATGCTATGTGTGCTGTAGTCGTATGCAAATATGATCTTATTTCCTTTTAAGATTATGTGAAAAGGGCTTGTTGACAGATAGATTTTCTATATTAACTCTTTCACGACCGGCTTCTGCAGGGGTCTTGAGGAATGTCCATTTGCAGGCAAAGAGAAGACTTTTTTTTTTAAATCTACCACTGGAATGACTGGGTCCATACCCGAGCTAGTCAATCCAGTGGTAAATTTTCAAAAGTAGTCTTCTCTTGGCCTGCAAATGGACATTCAATAAGTAAATATTTGAATTTTTCGAATAAATTTAGTCAGTAAATGGTTAATCGATAAACTGAGCAAAATCTGATAATTCTTCAGGAAAGTGTTTGGCGATAGTTATGTCCAGAAATGCAGCAAATGGCCTATGAGAAACTCTAAATAAATTTTGCTTTTTTTTTTTTTGTTTATGTTTAATTTTGTTTTGTTCGGGTTTGGGTGGTTGGACACCATGAATGTCCACTCCATCCAAACCCACCCCGTCCCACTATTGGTTAAACCTACGGATGATTTTAGCATGGAACCTAAATTGGCTCCCATACGTGCTACCCCAAATTATAGTCTTAAACGACGCTGCTGACTACAGTTTGGCAGAAAAGTAAATGGAGGAGTCATGTTTGCACATGGGTGTACGGAATTATACCGTATTTTTGTCGTAGTTTATTTTAATTTGCTTATTTATTTATTATGATTGTTAAACTGCTACTAACGATTTTGAAACAAATTTGGTAGAACGTCGTCGTCGTCCTCGTCGCCGTCATCTTCGTCGTCGTCATCGTCGTCGTCATCGTTGATATCTAACTCCGTAGAGCCGGCACTTTCTTATCGTCCTATCGCACGGGCTCCCACTCCGACTAACGCTCTGGTATCGAACATCGAATCGATGTGAGTTGGTGTATGTTAGTACGATGGCACTGTTTATGTATGTGCGAGTGTAAGTGCGTATAGACGTGAGATGTGTGGGCATTTACGATGTCAACATACTTGCATTAATAATTGACAGTATATCGCTAAGAAGAACTCTTAGATGTTCTCTATAGTGATGAGGTAAGGCAGCATGTGACTATTTGAGTACATTACAACAATTAGACTGGTCATTGAAAACTCCAGCTAACGGAAGTCATGCTGGCCAAACGCGTTTATATCAATTAGCTGGAGAATTAAATAAAGGTATCCTGTTTATCTCCCACGTACCTGACTTCATAATCAATACGCCACATGTTTGCTGACGTCACAATCAAAGTGACGTATATCAGTCATATAAATCGAAAAGGGCCAACACGAATTTAGGTCTTTGATGAATTTACAATTTAATAAACAGTCTGGTGAATATTTTGAAACCAATTTGAATCTTAGCTTTTGCTGCCCAGCTGCCAGAAGCAGTAACAGTCCCCGGTCTAGTTAGTTTCAAAATATTCAAACACTTACCTGTATAGTTAACTTGAAATTTAGATTGTGGAAATTCGGAATTCAGTTTCGAATCGATTCTAACACGCGTAAAATGTGGGCATGGCTTTCTTAGAAATGTGCGGGGCATAGCTAGAAATAGTTCCCACTAGAATAGACATCATTCCACTATACAATCACGCCTGTCTATAACGGCCACTGTATGGATCACTAAGCGTATATGGAGGATTTTGCTATATGGTAGATAAGTAACTCTATGGGACAAATGATGGCGATACGTTAAGACGTTGAGAACCATTATATGTCGGGCTCCAAGCTAGAATGCTTAATAGACAGTGTTATTTGTATACGGTGTAACAGTAATACGCTGTAACGCGCAATAGAAGCGATATTGGCGCTTTGCCAAATTTGTCAAAGGATTGGCAGACAATCAGACTTATAGAAGTTGGGAGCAGTGAATAAAACTATGCGCAATGAGGCCGCCGAACGGTTTTTTTCAAGGAATTCTTCTGGCCATGTATACCTTTAAGCGGTGGTGCGGATACGTTGTGATCGTATGGTAAAGGAAAGGAGCAGGGAACTAACATATGCTCTTGAATGACAGTGTTATATAATAATCCCCCCTCCAGTGAAAATAGAAATAAATCCGAATAATTAGGAAAAAATTGCTAAATACCATTTATGGCATTCTGGCGGGAACCACTTAGTGACGAAGTTGGACCCATTCTCTCCGGGGTATGCCGAGTCAATAAATAATACCCCCTATATAGTCCAGTAAAACTACAAATTAACCTAGAACAAATTGCAACAGAATTTATTTATTTTCTGCGGCATTCATGGGACTGCCAGGTGTCACATATCAAAAGTCCTCCAAAATCCCTCGATGGGAAAGTGGGTAAATTCGCATATTTAGCTACCGCCATTATCCGAATAATGAACCTTCCCTTACCTGCTTCATTCCGCAAATAAACGAAGTAGAAATGTTGTCTAAGCTCTGAATTTCATGGTCACGGAAGACAGTAAGCAATTGGCAATACTGCCTTGAACTACTTGTACAAATTCTCCAAACCACAGATTAAATATGGTTGTATGCACAGGGCCGGGCTAATTTAAAAAAATTATATTTAAAGTAAGTTTAATTTTGTTTTTCGCTTTTAAAATTTTATCTAAAATAAATTGCAGTTTAATTTTCACTTTTATCTCACAATTTGAATAAATTTCTATACAATTCAATCAGAATATGGACATGGATTTAGATACATGCGTTATTTGTAATCAGAGCCTAGAAAATGGCTCACAAACTGTTAAGCTTCGAGTTAAAGGCTGTGACGGTATTAACAATGCTAGCAGAGCCCGTGAAAGCGATGTCATAGCTGAAGTAGGACAGAGGGTTCATGTAAAATGTCGACGGGAGTTCATTGATCCCAAGCGGATTGCCCGTGACGCAGAGAAAATTGAACAATCTCCGCCACCCATGCGAACACTCAGTTCAGAAAGTCCAACATTCAATTTTAGTGAGCATTGTTTGCTATGCGGATACCCTGCAAAAATTCAAGATGGAAAGAAACGTGGCTATGATATGTATCCAGTAAGTACTCATGACTTTCAATGTAGTATCGCCGAGGCCTGTGAGCAGAGAAAAGACGAATGGGGCAAAGTTGTAGCTGGGCGGCTTGCCTTCACGCCGGATTTATGCGTTGTCAATGCAGTATACCATCAAAGCTGCAGCGTAAATTTTCGAACCATGAAAAATATCCCTCAGCTGCACTCATCTTGCTCATCCCAAAAACATGGAAGGCCAGAAGACTTGGACAGAATAAGAGCATTTAGTGCGACAATGGCATTTCTTGAAAATAATGATGATGAGAAGTGTAAAGTCAAGTGGTGGTCTAACACGAGGTCGTGGAATGACAGAACTTCAGCGTCTTGTTTGGTTGTTGTCTATGCCCGCATGTGCAGATGTGTGTAATGTAATGCAAGAGCTCTCTGGGGTAAACTGTGATTCAAGTGAACAACACAAAGATTCCACACAATCTCGAATAAAGCGTGATATGGATGATACTTACAAAATTCTCAAAATCCTTAGTGAACTGAATCCATTTGGACCAGACCCTTCTCTTAGAGGACTTGTTAGTGGATTGTCTGCACATGAATCAGTCAATGTTGACGATGCTAAAGATATTGGAGAATCAATTATTAATTCGATGTGTGGCCAATGTGTATCAAGCATTTCATTCCAGAGAAAGAGACAAGCTATTACCTTAGCATCCAAAACATCTCTCAAGATTGATGATGAATGTGTACAAATTGATCCACAACTCCTATTTCAAAGACTCAGTTTAATTGCTACAAATGGATCAAAAGGGAATCCAGCATCTTATTTTGAGTATGAGTTGTGCACTCATCCGCCCGCACTCTTTGATAATTCATCTCTTCCATGGGAAGCAAATAAGCCGGCACTTGCTGATGCATTGTGGAAATTAATTCAAAATGAAGATGCAGTCCTTCCAGATTCTGTCCACTATGTGCTTGATGGAGGAGCTCTATTACACCGTGTTCCATGGCAGCGTGGAGAGACATTTGCAAATGTTTGTCAAAGATATGTAAAATATTGCATAAGCAAATATGGAAAGGCAACAGTAGTTTTTGATGGTTATGACCAAGGCCCAGACATAAAAGATGTAACACATAAGAGGCGAACTCGTGGATCAGGCGCAACTGTTGTACTGACTCCGCAACCAGTTGTAACTCTGAGTAAGCCTGATTTTCTTAGTAACAAGCAGAACAAACATCGGTTCATATCAATCTTATGTTCATCTCTCGAACAGGCTGGATGCTTAACGATAAAAGCAAGCGGTGATGCTGATGTCTTAATTACGCAAACGGCTATCTTGGCTTCAAAGTCAACAAATACTGCTCTTGTTGGAGACTATACCGACCTACTGGTGTTGCTTCTATACCATACTGATATGAATGGCTGTCAGCTATTTTTCAGACCAGAGCCAAAGCAAAATGCAAAGAACCCCCGACTGTGGAATATCAAAATGGCAAAGGAAAAACTCGGTTTCTGTTTGTGCTCACAGCTGTTATTTATCCATGCTATCCTTGGCTGTGACTCAACATCTAAGCTTTATGGAATTGGAAAATCTGCATCCCTTAGCAAAATCCAGTACTGCAAAGAACTCTCTCAAATTGCTGAAGTGTTTACAATGAGTAATGCGAATAAAGATGACGTGATAAAAGCAGGTGAGAAGGCAATGCTTATTCTATACAATGGCACTTCAATGGATAGTCTAGTTGCTTTGCGGTACAAGCGATTCAGGGAGAAGGTTGCAAAAAGTTCCAAGTATGTTGAAGCACGAGATTTACCACCAACACCCGCATCCGGAAAGTTTCACAGTCTTCGCGTGTACTACCAAATTCAAGTTTGGAGAGGAGATGCTGGAGATATGGATCCAACAGAATGGGGCTGGAAAGTTCTCAACCACCAAATGCTGCCTGTTAAGACTGACATGCTGGCAGCACCTGACGATTTACTGTATTCATTTAGATGCAGCTGCAAAACTGGCTGTGAATCAAAGAGATGCACCTGTAGAAAACATGGGCTCAGCTGCACATCCGCCTGCGAAGACTGTAAGGGTCTCAGTTGCTCGAACTCAATAACGCTCATTGAGGAAGATGACTTGTATAATTGATGCAAGATGAAATTAGTAGAAACCAGGTACCTATGCCATACTATTTCATCTTAGCTTAGCTTAGAAACACACAATACCGTGACATAATAAAATATAATATGTATTGTATCAATATCAATGATGGTATTAGGTAAATTCATGCAAGTGGCATAACACAATACATTTAATTTGTGGAGAATATGTCAATTGTATTCATTTATTACTAAAAAAGTCCAAAAATACCCAGTCACACATATATTACATACCGGTTTTAAAGAAATAAAGAAAAATGGATTTTTCAGGTGAAATGGCCCAAATCTGGTAATAATTATGCAAATTTTACCCTTTCCCCTATTGGAATTTTGGAGGACTTTTGATATGTTGTACATGATGGCCCCCTATACACTGGGCGAGGTAAAAAAATTATGTTGCAATTTGTTCCGGGTTGAAATATTTTTGGCCTAGATTGACTGGACTATATGCCGGTAGGCTAGTCGAGTTGGCTATACCAGTAGCGTAGTAAGGTATGCCAGCAGTCTAGGAGGCTAGACTACTGTGTTAGTAGGCTAGGTCAGCTGGCGTGTAGGTTAGTCTAGTAGCAACCTAGGCAAGTGGTTGAGCCAATAGGCTAGTAATTGATTAATTGATTGATTGATTGATTGATTGATTGAGTGAGTGATTGAGTGATTGGTTGGTTGATTGATTGATTGATTGATTGATTGATTGAGTGAGTGAGTGAGTGAGTGAGTGAGTGAGTGAGTGAGTGAGTGGGTGGGTGGGTGGGTGGGTGGGTGGGTGGGTGGGTGGGTGGGTGGGTGGGCGGGCGGGCGGGCGGGCGGGCGGGCGGGCGGGCGAGCGAGCGAGTGAGTGAGTGAGTGAGCGAGTCCTGCCTCGCGCATCTTGGCCAATGTATGCCGCTTTAATTAACTGTTGACTTTCTCATTGCTGTGCTTCTGGTAGCAGCAACAAATCCGCCAAGAGCAAGGACTGGTTGCTTGCCATCACTTCCCACCATACTGCGGATGAGCCAGGCATAGTACTCCTGCATCTTGGCAACGTAGTATATGTCATTCACTATGGGAGATGTGAAGGATGCAATCTGTAGGAGCGTGAGGCCAACTCTAGTGTAGATGTTGATGTCAGGGAGGGTTTCGGATGCATCAACCTTGATACTCCTATCCTTTGATCTCTCATATTGAGGCAAGGTTCGTGCCTGGGTTTTCTGAAAGTCAGGTCTTGTCTTTGAATCATTCTTCCTCCGTCATACTTGTAGTTGACAACATTTGATCTATGGACATTGGTGTGAATCTTGTTGAGGTTGTCCGCTTCACAGTGTAAGAGGGCAGCCAGCAATGATCTGAAGATTTATCTATGTTGACACATCATCAGTGACCCTGGACAAAGCTAGCGCCAGCTCCAAGTTGAAGTTATAGGACTCAGAGTGGTCTAACGTGCTCAGGACGATGGTGAGCTGCTTGCTGCTGTACAAATGACAGATGGTGTTGCAAGGTAGAATTTCTTAAGGAAGCCTCCACTCCCCATCGATAACAGCATGATACAAGGCTTGGCCGATTGAGAGAACACATCGTTAAATCTTCTCACTCTCCTCCCCAACCACAGGTGTTCCAGTCATGGCTTAATTTCGTCAATTCTCCAGGCAGCCGCTCGTCACATTGGACTTCCATATCATCAGCTGTTAGAGGCCAGGGAAGGTCTTTCGACTCCCTATTTTCTTTTTGGATTAGTCCGCGCATAATAAGAGCAACATCAGCAATCTTGTCTGTGGAGCCAAGTCTGTATCGGATTGCGACTGCCACGGCATCGGCAACTGTGATGCTGTTATTATAAATGAGATGAAAGGAGACACATCCCTTGTCATTGGGGCTGGCCTTAGTGAAACTGATATTCTCACTGATTTCATGATTCTGCAGCGGGTGCAGCAGCCTTTCATTTCGATATTCTGGATTAGGATAGCCGTTTTCCTCAAGCTTATCAATGTAAATGAGCCGCAGAGATGTCAACTGCATTGCTCTATTCTGCTCAATGGCATGCGTGTTGAGAATCTCAACAACGAGTTGAATGCCTCCTCATGAGCAGCAGCCTGGCGAACCTGCTCAGTGTCTAGTGTCCGATTCTCTGCTCGCTCCTTTGCCCTGATATGACTTTGAAACTCATTTCAGAACTTGTCATGACGGTATAGGTGATACCGAGCCCGAACATCATGAAGATCCGTACCCTACACATGTCGATAAAGTTGACTCGTCCCTGTTGTAAGGGCTTTGGGACTCAATCGTATGGCATGCAGACTATTTATGCTTCCATGGAGCAAATCTTAAAGGCCGCTCGGTTTTCCCATATGGTCTTGTTCCACGTTTCTCACAGAATATGCACTTAGGTCGGAATTAATGGTGATGAGCACAAGCCTACACCAACAGAAGATGGCAGTTTAAAATGGAAACGATATTTCTCCGAAGTTGATGCCTCGATTGATGTTTCAGAACTCTTCAAACGACTCGGGTTCGCGTGAAACCGCTAGTAGCATTGTCGATGGTGTTCATATGAACCCAGATCCGTATCATCAAGATGTTCTGCAATAAAATCGCATATGGAATCCATACGATGTATGGAAGCAGGTGGTTCAGCAAGTCGCTAAATCACCATCACAATCTATGTTTAATCATATAGGATATGATACCTGCAAAAGTGAAGAATATTGAAGAACTAATGAACTGGCAATTGGGTAGCGTAATTGCTAGATAATGTAAAATGTATTTACGTAGAATGTAGTGACCCTAAGGAGCAGAGGCAGTATAAACACAAAGCTGTTGGACAGTTTCCATATAGTGAGTGACCAGACGCAAGTAAGCAAGGTGTGTTAGTCTAGTCATCAAATGGGGTCACAATGCTCCTACACTTTCTCACCCGATTTAATGATTTTTTCTGATTTCATTTTCAACTTTTCCTCAATTTGAGGCATTACAATTGCTACAATCATAAATATAACTCTGCAAATTGATTCCTCATGGTCGAATTGTCTGAAAAATGGGGTCATTTGCCTTTCTATGAGGTTTGGTTCGAAAGTAACAGTAATTGCAGATTTTTACTGTCACGCGTGACGTACTCCAAGATAGCCGCAAAATGAACCCCGTGGGACATTATTTAAGGCTGTTAACACCATTTTTTGTTTACTAGACATATTTAGGAGTTTAACAAAATGGGTTTCATAAACAACACAAGGAAGTGCATGAGAACCTATTCTGGGGACTAGACTAAACGTCGTGTGTTAAACGTCGCTCACGACGCGCGACGCGCAATGGCGATTTTAGATTACCAGATCTACACATAATTTTTCTGCTGAAAAGATTATCAGTGAAGGTTCAAAACTTGTCGACAAATGTCCTAGATAAAAGGACTGACGGATAGGCGGGCAGACGACAGACGTCATTACATAATACATCGCACGGCGTATAAAAGTATTTATTTTGGGGGGAAATCTGCAATAATTAGCATCTCTACAATGATAATTATTGGATCTTTTTTGTTTGGCTCGCGATCATGATTCCTGATAAATGTGTACTCATCATTCAATACCAGCTGGATTGCTCGCCAAAACAAACAAGGACAGATGTGTCCAATATCCGCATGTCTACTTTGAAAACATTGTTGCTGAAGGTTGTTGCTGTTGCGTTTAAAATTTTAATCCCCAGCATTGGCATACGTCTTCGGAGACGCCTGGGCAAGCTTCCACCCAAGTTTGGAAAATATCTATCCTTTAGAACCAGCGTTATAGAAAAATGTATATTGCTCAAACTATGTTGGTGAAAGCTGGTGCTGATGCCTTTAGATTTTGACCGAAAAATTGGTTTACCTCTTTGGGACGCCACGGGTAAGCTTCCATCAAAGTTTGGAGAAGATCACTTTATTAGTGACACTTTAAGAGTTATGAAAAATGTCATAACAATAACAACGACGACGACCTTGGCATCTAGCGCCGCCGGTAAAAATGATGAAATAATTATAATAATAGTCATAAATTCGTAAAGCTAAGTTAATGGAGAGCATATGTTTGCGCAGTTATATCAGCAATTTAATCACGATCATTGATAACATCATCCTAAACCCTTTCCATAGTTACGCTGTGAATTTTGTTAATAGGCCTATCCACTCTTACAAGGTATCAGTGCCATTTGCATGCCTCCGATCTGCTCTGCTCAGATAAAGTCTGGCAGCAATGACGCTTACGCGTGCGCATTAACAGTATAGTCGTATGCGCTGAATTTTAAAGTCAGACGTCAATTTTCGCAATGGACCTTTCCAGTTTTAGCTATGCCACACCCATCTCTAGCTAAGCTCCACCCACGCTTCATCCGTGTTGGGATCGATCGATCCCTGAACTCTCTGACTATCAATTTCCAGCAAACTATGCAGGTAAGCTGTCGAATATTTTGATACTAATTTGACTGGGTGCTGTTGCTGCCTAACAGCGTCCAGTTAAATTAGATACAAAATATTCAACAGAATGTTTATTGAATAGTAAAGCCATACAATTCGTACTACAACGCTTAGTCCGCCTTCGATTAAGCATTCGTAACGTAGTTATCAAAGTCAGTCATGGTGTCATTGAGTATGACGTCATCATACACGCCACGTAATTGATTATGACGTCATATGATGGATGGATAAACTGGAAAGGTCCAGTGCCAAAGTCATCATGATTGTAAAGACCACGCTAATATATAACAATCAGGGCGTATTTGATTGTGGCGCTAACCTAGCTGTGACGTAATTGATTAGATATGTTCAAAATAATGGCCCAACCCGCACCTCATGTTAAATCCTATTTACAGAATATAGACTCCTGATAATAGCATTCATCCCGCATGCGAAAGAGGTGTTTGCGTGTTTTGAGCTTGCTTGCAGCTATTGGGAGAAGTTCGTCAAAGGGTTTCTTTTCCTCGTCTATGAAGTCCACATCGTCGGCATATTCCATCTCTAGCAGCATACCTAGTATTAGCACTGGGGTTTGTTGGTTTTGTGGAACTTTCCCGCACAGATTTCAATGCAGCAGCAAGATAACAGGTGAAAAGCACCGGAGATAGACCATCTCCCTGTGGGGAGCCGATTGATGTCTCAAACATTACATACTTCACTGACTTGACTCTCAGCTTGGTGTCTGCAAGCAGTAGTCGCACTTGTCATAGCTCATCTTCATTGCAACTGGGCTGATGTAGTACATCTAGGATCATTGGGCGTTAAATTGTGTGGAAGGCTCGTGACGTGTCAATGCCCATTTTGTGGAAATCCCAGTGTTTGGACATAACTACCGACACAAGCATGCATTGAGCCCACACACTGTCTGCGCAGCTGCGTCCACGTTTGAAGCCACGTTGACATGATCCGGTAAAGTCATCGATCTTGTCTCGGATGCAGCATAGAGTAACATTGCATAGGATTTTCTGTATGCTGTTGAGGAGCACAATGGGCCGCAGATTGGCTGGTGGGCCATGCCGCTTCTTGGACCTGGGTAGTGCGATAAGGATGCCTTGGCCTATAGCGTCGATGGGAAGGTGGTGCATAAAAGCTAAACTGACTAGGTGGGTGCTCGGTGTTGAGATAATGTCACTTGCATATTTGAATAGTTCATTGCTCATGCCATCAGATGTAGATGCACGTCCATTTTTCAGGGCTTTAAGTCTCTTCCAAACTTCTGCTATTTTAATTGGTGTCAGTAATGGCCTGGGCTCACCTTAGAACGGGTGCAAGTGCTCATCATCGTGGTCAGTGAAATGTTACTTGAACCATTCAGGAATCGCCTCTGCTTTTCCTGTCATTTTGTGACAGTCATCCGTGACAGTGATTTCGTCTGCTAGGGCGCCTGCTTGTTGAATAGCAAGATCTTTTAAGTGTTCGCTAATGTGGCGCAGAATGTTATTGCGCGCCAGGCGTAGTTTGGTGCGGTTTTCACTTCGGCCACTTTGATAGATGCGCATCCATAACGTTTTCTGCGCTGCTGACAGTTTTGCTACTAGAGGGTCGTCAGCATACCTAGTTTGGTGGGTTTTTTAAGAACACCTATGGTACTGCCAGCTGATGTTTCCACAGATTTCAGTATTTTGGTTAGGGCTTCGTTTGGCTTGAAGCTGACGTCTATGTTAGCTATCTGCTCCCTGAGGGCCTTTTTGTAAAGATATTCGAGTGCCAGTGTCGCTAATGACGTTTGTTAAGCTGTAGGTGAGTCTACCCTCTTGCCTGGTATCGCGTTTATATATTAAATAGAGATCGTTCATCTAAAGCCATGTAAAGACTGGCTTATGGTCAGAATTGAGATCTATGCCTCCATAGGAACGAGCATTCCGACGTAGGCGTTTTGCTTCTGTCTTGCATAGTATGAAGTCTATTTGGTTGAAGACAGCTGTTGTAACCTTAGCAGCTTTTGGGGCTTTGCGATCAGCAATGTGTCCTGTCCATGTTGTCTGGTGACGGCATGGCTGTTTGAAAGCCATATTTGTGGCAAATATGCCATTAGAACTGAGGAATGCCACCAGTGCATCTACATTGCTGTTGCGTGTGCCCTCTTCATGCGATCTCATGCATAAACCAAGTTCTGAACTTTTGTCTGCAATTTCGAGTTTACCCCGCTTGGATTTGAAATCTCCACACACGAACAGTTCTTATCTAGCTAGGATTTTAATGGGGGAGCTGAGTTCTGCATAGAAGGAGTCTAATATTGCTGGATTCTCGTTGGCTTTTTCGGTAGTTGGGCCATATGCGTTGACAATGCGACACTTAGTGGTGGTGTGTTTTCGTGTAGGTATAGTCAGCTCGATGAATACAAGGCGATCACTGACATATCCAAAACTAATGACATGGTCCAAGACACTTGGTCCGATTACGAAGCCTAAACCCGGTATGTGACCTGTTTTTGCTCCATGATCACTAGCAGCCATAAGGCCTGTATGTAGTTGCTGCTCTGAGTGTTTAGCTACTTTAGTCTCTTGAGTGCATGTAATATCGATGTTATAGTGTTCATAGTCTGCGTGTGTGAGTATCTGCTATCTATGAATATTTAGATAACTGATACAAAATCATAATATTGTACATCATTAACATGCTATATCAAAAGTAATCATCAAGGAGACTCGCATGAGTGTCTATTTCTATATGAGACACATAAATTATGATCGAGTCATCTCGATGATAACTGTCAGTGTCATCTAAGGATATCTATTTCTTGGAGGTCAACTCATAACTCTGAATTATCACTCTGAATTGGCTGTCCTGCATTTGCATATATTAGTCCACACCATGCCAGCTGTCATGCAGGAACGTCTTAATGTTGCACATTTACTTGTACCACGACTAAATCTTACAAGTTATGCCATACCTTTTGGAGTCGGGTCTAGTGTCATACTATCTGGTTGGTAAACCTCACTTGTTTTCCCTTAGCCATACTGCTTTCACTTTGCTACTATAGCTAACCACCACACCATAGCTAGGTATTGGGTTCGTAGAATATGTTGCTTTATTGCATCTTGTGATGGCGGTAGGGTCTATCCAATACCCTTTAGCCGTGGACATCATGGTATGGATAGATCACACGCATACTCGTCCAGGAATGCTAATAATAATAATAATAATAATAATAATAATAATAATAATAATAAAATAATAATAATAATAATAATCTTTATTTAATGAGGGTAAATCTTCAATATCCTGATTTTAGAGAGGCCCTCACAGGATCATATATACACATATATAAATACATACATTATAATACATTTGTGTACACTCAATCACACACTCGCTCGCTCGCTCCCTCGATAGCACATATGTTCTCTCGCTCGCACCTATGCTTACTCGCTCGCAAGCTCATTCATTCAGTCGCTCACTTAGTGACTCGCGCGCTCGCACGTTTGCTCGTACACCGGCACGCTCATTCACATGCTCGTTCACTCATACACTCACTATCTCGCTCGCTCGTCCATGCACCCACTTGCCAGCACGCACGTGCATTCGTTTACCCAATTACTGCCTCGCTCACTTGCACGCTCGCCCATTTGCTCATACGCTCACTCGCTCGGTCGCCCACTCACCCGCACATACGCGCATTCGCTCGTAAGGTCAGTCATTCGCTCACTCAATCACTGACTGACTCGCTCGCCCTCACGCTCGCTCATACTCACGTTTTCTTACACGCGGGCACGTTCATTTGCATGCCCATTGGCTCATACGCTCGCTCGCTCGCTCATGCACCCGCTCATACGCACACTCATTCATTCGCTCACTCACTCCCTTACTCACTCGCACGTAAGCTTACTCGCTCACACAAATGTTCGCGCGTTAATTCACACGCCTGCTCGCTCACTCAGCCACGCACCCACTCGCTCAACATATATTTACACAAATTAGTTATTTTAAATATGTATTTATACATAACCATTTCAACACCGACATGTTGGCATACAAATTTCAAGGCAATCTTACAGATAGGTTGCTGAATATTTTAAAATAATAATTTGACCGAAAGATGTGGGTGAAGTAAGCACCAACAGTTCCGGTCAAATTAGTATCAAATTATTCAGCAGGTAAACTTTATTGTTTCTTTTCCGTAATTGGGTGTTTATCGAGATGTAAATGGTTAAGAATCATATACAATTAATTTTCAATTCAATTTCAATGTATTATTTACAAAATCTGGTTTACATTCAGTAATACGGGAAATATTTATAAATGTTAGTATTATCGTTATCATTATTATGAATAAACTCTTTTTATGATTTATATCTATTTTTATGATTAAACGCTTTACTATCTGTGCTGATACTTCTCGCCCTTTATCCAACTCAATAAATGCATTGACTACATCTGATGATGATTTTGAAAGAACATTTCAACAGCTAAGTTTATTCTTTCCATAGAATCATCCACTGTAGATTAACGAAATGCTGTGGAAAGTTCTGGACCAAGTGCCTTGCATATAACGGCAACAGGTACAAGTCGTTGCTTCCAACGCCAGTTATCATACGACAGCCTTCACCAACGTCTGGAAGGCGAGATAGAGTAAGAACAAATAGGTATGTGTCTGGAGAAATAATGTCAATCTGCAGTACTCGTTTTCCTGCAACCAAAATATAAAGAGGAGGTACCTGCCTCCTTTGCGAAGTACTTAGATAGCTCATGTCAGACTGATTAGGCGGAACACTTTCGATCGTTGGCACCACGACCATGTTTTTTACAGTTCATATGATTGACCGATCTTTTCAGACAAGTAAATAATTAAGCATTGCTTTGTTTTGGAATTGCTGAAGTCCTGGAAGGAGCTACGCAGATACGTAGAGTCAAATCAAATGTAATACGTAGAAGCAGGTCTCTTGCTCCGATGCTCTCTTGTAACTTTCTCGAAAGACATTTCTACATTATACTGATTATTACTACATGGTCTTCTTGGTATTTCTCAAGTTTTCTTCTGATCTTTTTTTAAGAATGCAGCTGCAAACACCTTACAATTATTTGCCATTCTGCTACCACACTGTTGGACGATTCTCATGGCATCCTTAGGAACCGCATGTTCAGTATAAATACCATTGCCATTTCCATATACCTTTGAATGATTTGGTGCATTCATTACCATCTTTTTCATTCTAATTGATAAGTTTGTACTTGTCTGTACATGGTAAGAGGGAGCCATTTGCTATGAGAAGATGATGACACGAACGGGAAACCTCTATATATCTCAATAACAGTTGCCAAATCAATATCTGCCAATGATTTCGCAAAAACTGTCATGGGAGCTAATAATGCACCGTCTTCTTTCCACTAGATACTCCTGATCTTAGCTTCTGCTTTGGCCGTTTATCACATTGCTTCTCTCACCATTGATTCTCCCCTTTGCAAATCTATTAAAAGCACTTTTCCCACTAATGTAACTGTCTGGAATGGCTTACTGATTGACTTCAGGTAGGACCCTCTGCATGGCAATGTTAACATAATGGCTCGCCTTAGTCTTGAATCGATCTACATGTTAAAGAATAAAGCACAGCTGATTGATTCGTTTCATTGTACAACTGCCACTGATAATTCAAGGTGAAATGTGTGAAATGGTGCAGACATACAAGCCATGTGTTCCGTTTATTGTGCCAGGTGTAAAACGTCTGGAGCCACAATAAAGAATCACTTTCATTAACCAATGAACCTTTTCAAGTTTATCCATCGATATGGTTATTTTCAAACTTCATGATCTTGTCTTACACATTATTTTTCTGACAGTTATCTGTGCATCAATTCACCTTTCCAGAGTACCCATCCATCATATGACGTCATAATGAACTGCGTGATGTGTACAATGACATCATAATGAATGACGTCATGAATGACGTTGATAAATACGTCACGAACGCTTATTTGAAAACGGTATATGCGTTGTTGTACAAATTGTTTCCTTTTATTACCTACTAAATTTCTGTTGAATATTTTGAAGCTAATTTGACAGGGCGCTGTTGCTGCCATAGGCAGCAAGAGCCCTCAGTCAAATTAGTTACAAAATATTCAACAGTTCCCTGTATAGTTTTCAGGAAATTGATAGCTAGGGCATTCGGGGATCGATCAATCCCAACACGGCGAGGCGCGGGTGGAGCTTAGCTAGTGATGGGCGGGGCATAGCTAAAAATGGAAAGGTCCATTATGTCCAGATCTTCGCTGTTCATATTGAAGATTTTGATGCCGTGTATATCTTCAAGATTCACTATTAGTTATACGTTATTATCTGCACTCGTTGACTCGTAAGTCTTTTACGTTCTGAGTAAAGCTTGTATGAATAGTTGCTGCGACAACTAACTTCACTGAGAACATAAAATATGGATATCAGCTCGCCTCGTCAGTGTTGTATTTGAACGATATTTGTATTCGATATCCGGGCCTGATCTGACTGAATCTCAGAGATTGAAGGTACGTTACGGTGGTCTTCCGTAATGTCCAGAGTAAATAGAACAAACTAGTGCCTTGAATTATCAAGGTGATGACTTTAATTCTACTGCTAACTGTACACAAGAATAAGATGACTTGTACTGTCATAAAATAATAATGCTATTTTATATAAATGAAAGGTAACTACTTATCTAATGTTCCTACTTTCAATTCACACTCCTATCCTATACCAATTTTACCGATCGACTTTTCTATTACCAGTTTCTGACCAACTTTTTCGACCAACTTTTTCGCTCAACTTTTTCGACCAACTTTTTCGACCCCAATCAAAACTCTAAGTGCTCCTTTTATACTCTACTAGTTCCCGTTACCGCGTTCAGCATCTCATCTGCCATCCCATGACTATGACGTTTCCCCTGCCCAAAACTACTTCCGGAAACGACACCACACTGAACGTGGTCCAACTGGTTCACGCCGGTTCTGATTTGATGCGATCTGTCAGTTTCTATCAACAATTATCCATTTCTGATAATTAGCCTGCCATGACTGACTCACTCATTGTTGATACACAATTGTGATTCTAACAGGATGTTATGTTATTTACTCTAGTCCGTCCATGTCCTCTCCCTTGCTTTTAGGCCTATGCCTGTAATTTTAGGAAGGTTAATAGCACTGGAGCTATATGAGCTCATCACCAGCTGGTGTTGTTGTGCTTCTATATCGACCTTAGGGTCAGTTAGTCCGTTGTTATTCGCTCATTATTCTTAACTCTTCTCATCGATCCCTCTCGATTTCTACTCGCTTATTATTTTGTAAACTACTGCTCGTACCTACTGCTGAATACTATCAATTGATTGCTGATCCCATGGCAACAACTTTCATCCTTAATTTATCCCTTTACCGACAGATACCATCAAACCAGCACCGTCGATTCTTCCCCTACTTCATTACATTTTCAGTCTTAATACTATTCTAGTTTCGATACCAGTTTCGTATCTGCCTCATTGCTGGTGACGTCATCCAGTCATCCAGTGCAAACACTACTACTACTCTACTCTCAGTTTCTATACTAGTTTCACATCAGCGCACTCAGTGCCCTCAGTCACTCAGTGCAGACACACACTACTCTGTACACTACCAATGCCATGTTATCCCTTCTCAGCTCACCTGGTATTTTCACAAGATAATAATTTCTACTAAGGTCTTACTTATAAATATAAGATGTCCATCGGGTCATGACTCCCACTAGACAATCCGATATCTACAGATGCCCACCAACCGAAGTTAATTAACCACCTCTTAAGGCCTTAAGGGTGCGTTAATTAACTCGTTGTATAACATCAACAACAAAACTACACTATACCAGCGGCTCTCCGAACGGATAACATCCCACTCTATACTCACCAATCACACCATTACGATCGCCTATACATAAAGCATTGTAACTAGAAAATACGATCGCCTATACATAAAGCATGGTAACTATTAAATACGATCGCCTATACATAAAGCATTGTAACTATCAATACGATCGCCTATACATAAAGCATTGTAACTAGGAAATCGGCTCTACACCAGGAATGGAGTATCATGCATGGACCACCCATTCCTGGCACGACTATACATACATACCTGTCTGGATAACAGTATATCGTCCCCGGAAACACATTAAATCATCAAACCGTGGACGTAACCCGCCACACGCGTAACTTAACAATACAATAAACCGAAAAATCAATACAATTTAAAATAAGTGAATATATATTACACAGTGTATTAATATATCTGTCGCTACTGCCAGCAGCGACAACATGGTCAGCAGCGACTACGCGTGTCGTAACGAGTCGTCGTCACGACACAATATTAGAGTTCAAAACCTTAATCCTACAGTGCAAATTCATTACAAGTCATATAATAAGTCCTACGCAAGGTTCATATATAGTTCAAATATAACGGATATATAGTACATCACCATTCAATGTTCCACACACAGCATATGAAGTTCGTACCACAACGTCACATGGATAAGTCCAGTCGAGCCACACCCTCATCAGGATCCACCACGTCGTCGTACAGTTCAACTTCCACCCAGTCGGCAGCCGTCGGGTCGATCCCAGTCCTTAGAATATCGTTAGGCGACGACCCGGTTGCCAACCCCAGCGACTCAGGTATCACTGCAGTTTTCCGGGGTCGCGGGGCCTGAATCGCTGGTGCAGTAATATGAATGGTGGTGTGTTTATCACTACTATGGGCCGCATGTGGCTTGCATTTTAACCAATTCCACATGCGCGAAAGTAATCCACATTTGTATAGCACAATTATAATTACGAGCACAGTTACGAAAGAGCCCGCCGAGTAGGATACAAAAGATCGTACCCCCATGCCATTGACCATCACTGGGTCAATCGCGGACAATGGTGCTAGCGGCACATACTTAGATTTCTGTAAATGATCCCATGGTTGCATTTTCAAATGCTCTACTATCATGGATTTATCTAGAACGCCGGTCACATCCAAGTGGGGCATTTCAATGGCCAGGCTAACTCGAGTGTACGTCCGACTGTAAGACGCTACCGGCTCGAATTGCCAACCCTTCCCGCTATAACCACATTTTCCAGACATCAACGCATACACACCATTACTTACGTCACACCTGTCCGTCAGTTTTCCGTCACCATGAATTTCCATAGTCTCACCGAAGGTTTGCAAAACTACACCGATTTTTCTATTGGCAAATAATCTACTTGCGGTTACGTTGGACTCCGAATATTTCAATTCCATCCGTGGAGTTAGGGCCCCATCGACCTAGTTACCACCAGTGGAACCAAAACCGCAGCCACCCCTTCCCGTTAACTCCAACGTCGCGCATTCACGTATCTTTGGCATAACCATGTTCTCCATAATCAGCTGCGCAACACGATCTCCCCTACTTACGGGAAAGCTACTAGTACCAAAGTTAATCAGGACAATACCCACATTGCCCCGGTAATCCGGGTCAATCACCCCTGCTCCCACATCAATGCTATGATTAACGGCCAATCCCGATCGTGGGGCCACCCTTCCATAACACCCTCTCGGGACAGCAATCCGAAGGTCCGTTCGCACCACCATCCTACCTCCGGCTGGGATCGTATAGTCGTAGGCACCGTACAAATCGCACCCAGCGGCAAATCTCGACCCTCGGGTTGGGATTACTGCAAACCGGGTGAGTTTGTGAACACGGAGCACCATAGATCCCATACTTATTTACTGCAATATATCCGGCAATTGATATTTATACTTGACGCTATGCTTACACCAATGTTTTATCGTTACTTTTCTATCTGATACCAAAATTTAAATTTTGACTAAACATGCGATGCTACGCTAATACGATGCTTACTGGTACAAGGTATAATTCAGAATGATAATTATCTGCGGCTACGTCGCAGTATGACTGCATCTATAGGATCGATGAAGTCGTCGTATAGAGCACGCCCAAAAGCACCGATCCTGAGTCGCTTGGTGTTAATTTCGACCTCAGGCACATGACTGCGCTTGCGCAGAAAGTATGGATGTGCTGGCAGCGTTTCCATTGGTTCCGGCACACTCTCGGGTGACTCCTCCGAGGTGTCCATCATCGCATCAGGAGGAATCACGTGAGTTTCGGTTGGTGACTCACGGTTTCGATATCCACTTGTACCGGGTTGACTGATGTTATTATCAACCCTCTTACCCACCTTGCTCACCCTTGGTTCATCGTCAGAAGCGGGTCGCTTCCTACGAGTTATCCCACTAGGGGTCGCACTCTTGCCGGCTACCGGTAAGGTTTCAGACTCAGGGGTCTGCATCATCCTCGGATGATGGCTAGCTTTCGTACCTTTCGTGGGGTTACGAACAGGGCGTGGTCGTACCTTGTCCCAGCACATCTCTGAGTCGACTACGCGCAACTTGGCTATATTAAGTACGCGCACCTTCCCAGATCTCTGATGTCGGACATGAGCCACCGGCCCGTTGATCTTAAAGATCTCATATTCGGGGTCACTGTGAGTGGTCAACTTCATCCTCTCCTCAGCCTTTACGACCACCGAATCCCCCACCTTAAATACACCAGCGTTTGCACGCTTGTCAATTTGTTCTCGGTGAATCTCGCGAGACTTCGCCTTTTCACTACGAGCACGTAGCAATGCATTATTGAGACAGGTCAGTCTCTCACTAAGATCCTGCGAAGCATCTACAGGAATCGCAAACGGAAGTCTTGCTCGTCGACCATACGTCAGATAAAATGGCGTATATCCGGTCGTGGAATGACGAGTACTGCGGTACGCTGTCAATGCGGCACCCAACTCGTCTTCCCATTTACGAGACGCATTATTCACCCCTTTCTGGATTAACTCCTTAAGAGTTCGATTGAACCTCTCGGTACGTCCATTGGTTTGTGGATGGTATGGACTCGATCGCCTATGATCTATACCGTGTTCCTTAAATCGTTCCTCCAGAGATTTAGAACAAAATTATTTTCCCTGATCAGTTACCACTATCTCAGGGACACCATGACGCGCGACGTACTCGTTGAAGAACTTGTCTTCAACATTCTGAGACGTCTTAGCGGGAATCGGATATGCTTCTTCCCACGCAGAACAGTGATCAACGATCGTCATGATATACACATTACCCTTACTCGATTCCAACAGTGGACCGATCAAATCCATGCCTATTATCTGACTCGGATAATTGGCCATGGGCATCTCACTGTACCTTGGTCGAGTAGTGACAGGTCGATTGACCTGGCACGTCGTACACCTCTCAAGCATACGTACCACATCTTTCCTTAAAGATGCCCAAACAAACGAATCCCTTACCATACCGATAGTCTTCTGCAGACATTGGTGACCAGCTCGTTCATGAGCCATCCGGAGCACTTTCTCATGGAACAGGGTAGGTAAGACAATTCTGGGGTACTCAGCGTCCAACGCAGAGGGCGTAACCAACGAATACAGAATACCATTCTTAACCATGTACTCCTCCGGGGTGTTCTTAAACAACTCCGTGTATTCCTTGGTTTGCTCGATACACAACTCGTCGTAGGGAATATCGAATGTCTCTAGAGGGACGTGCGGTAACGCACCCTCATCCACATCCGGTATAACAAAATCACCAGTATCTAAGGTGGCGACCTCCACTGGACGACGTAACCTGGACAACATGTCCGCTCGAATGTTCTTCGAGCCTTGGATGTACTCTATCTTACATCCGTATTCTGCAATCAATACGGCCCAGCGCTGCACTTTCGTGTTCTTAACCTCTCCCACAAACAAACTCTTTAGGGGTTTGTGGTCAGTATACACAGTAAACTGCGTGCCAAATAGATACGGTCGAAGCTTCTTTAATGCATAGATCACTGCGTATGCTTCCTTTTCTATTACAGGCCAATTCAACTGACTGTCTCTCAGAGTAGAGCTCACATACTGGATTACCCGCTCTACACCATTATCATCTACCTGTACCAATATTGCACCTATCGCATAGCTAGACGCATCGGTATACAATTTATACGGGGCATTCAAATTTGGATATGTGAGAACCGTCTCACTGCACAGCAAGTTCTGTAATTTCTTGAACGCTTGCTGTTCATCCGGCCCCCATTCAAAACGTTTATACTTTTTGGTTAATTCTATTAAAGGCTTAGCAATTTCGGCATAGCCCTGCACACAGGAGCGGTAATAACCGGTAGCCCCAAGGAAACTTCTTACTTCGCCCACATCGCGTGGGGGTGACATTTCCCTAATGACTTTGACCTTTTGAGCCTGAGGAGCTACTCCTTGTGCAGAAATGCGATACCCTAACAAATCAACTGATGGCTTAGCAAAATCGCACTTCTTTTTCTTAACCTGAAGATTATACTCTCGTATCCTACGCATGACCTTGCGCAAGTGCTGTGCATGTTCCGTCGGATTTCGTGAATATACGACTATATCGTCGACGAAAACATGCAGATATTTTCCCACGAATTCTCGAAAAATATCATTCATTGCCCCCTGAAATACGGCACCTGAGTTCGCAAAACCGAACGGCATACGAATCCATTCGAAGAGACCTTCACTACAGACGAACGCTGTCTTCTCTATGTCTTGGCTGTCCATTGGTATCTGCCAATAGCCAGACTTCAAGTCCATAGTAGAAAATATCGTTGCGCCCCCCATAGAATCAAAAATGTCTGAAATATTCGGCAAAGGATAACTATCCTTACGACATACGGAATTCAATTTCCTGTAGTCTATACAAAACCTAGTGTCACCGTCCTTCTTAGGAACCAATGTAATGGGTGACGCCCAGGGTGATGACGAAGGTCTTATGACGCCCGCTGCCAGCATCTCAGCCACTTGGTTTTTGACTATATACTGCTTGGCCAGCGGTAAACGGTAGGCTTTCTGCCTTATAGGATACGCATCTCCTGTTAGTACCGTACACTTCACTTTGGGAACCAATCCAAGTTTCTTTGTACGAGCCGTATCAAAGATATCCGCAAAGTCCCCCAAGACTTTGTCGATATCTTTATATCCGGTCGTTTCCTTACAACTCTCATAGACATAATTCGTCTGTTCTCTATACGGATACCTAAAGGGATATACCTGGCCAAACCATACTACTACTTTGGCCTGATAATCTATCTTTGCATTTCCCAAGTGCAAAGCATCCGCTCCAAGCAAACATTCATGCCTCAATCGTGCTACTATTGTACTAGGAATAGGCCGGGCATTCCTGAATTTCACTTGAGTTTCTCCCAACAATTCTATGGGAGAACCATTAACCGCTAAAAGCGTTTTCGCTCTTTTCAATGGCCTCGCATTGAACACTCCACGCCATACATCTTTACGAATCAAGGATGTGCTAGCACCAGTATCCACTAAGGCATGCAAGTACTCACCCTGATCCGTTAGACCGTTCGAATCTACTACTAGACGGATTAAAAACCGTTAGGTCGGTGCTTGCACCAACGGTTTCCTCCATCCTAGTTTAACAGACTCCTTCTCCCGCTTACGGCTTCCACGTAGGAATCTCTCCTCGGTGATGTGTCGCGTCCACCGTAGCGACCGTATGCGTCAGTCCCAGGACCGGTTAGAACGAACCCATCCCTATCCTCGTATTCACTATCCTGCTGTCGCATATTATCGAAATCTCTCCTCACATTTCGAGAACATTCCCGCGGAGTAATACGTCGCTCCCGATCAACTTCATCGATGTCCCAGTCTTCATTGGCAGGACGTTTTGGCGCTCTACGCATTACTTTGTTTTCTGGTCGTCCGATAGGCCGTCCGGACGATTGTTGTCGTTGTTCCGGCCCCCTATTGGGAAAATCTCGGGCATAGTGCCCCATATGTCCGCAGCCAAAACATTGTACTATTGACGGTGTATTACCAAACATATTGTCCCCACAATCTCAGGCCATGTGGCCTTCCTTTCCACATCGGAAGTCATGGGTGGCCTCTGTGGCCGAGGACGGGTCGCTATCTTACGTGTCGCATTACGGGGTGGTTGTACCTGTTGTTTGCAATCACTCTTGTAATGCCCCATTCTCCCGCAATTATAGCATGTAATATGACTTACATCCCGTGGTGCTGCTGTTCTACCCGCGATTGCCTGTCTTCTCAGTGGTTGTGAGACCACCTTCTTCTCAACCACCTTCTTCTCAACTGCCCTTCTTGGGTTCATCTTTTTCCGGGACTGCGTCTGCTGTTTGCAAATCCCGTACCAATCCACATAGCTGCTCTATCATTTTCGATTGTGCCGCTATCTGCTGTTTTAATTTCTTCACTACACTCCATATCTCTCGCTCCTCAGCCTCCTCCAACATATTTACTTCCATTTCCTCTTCCTGTCTCCCCTCAATTTGCATTGCTCTTAGCAAATCGTTGCATGTTTCCTCCTCTTCGGAGATTTCGATGGCTCCGGCCAGGGTGGTGGTTCGTTTTCTTACTATTCTCTTGCTCATCCCCCGGTCACTCAACGCCCTCAAGTATATACCAAGAATGGTACGTCGATTGTCGGCATTCTCAACCGGGTAGGCCCTACTGCTGTCTTCCTTGTACCGCCGATTAAAAGTAATCACTGTCTCATTCCGCCTCTGCTTGGTGTTCTCAAGATCGTACTTTATTCTTTCGGGCTCGTTCGTAGATACAAAGTTATTGGTTACGTACGCTGCTAACTCTTCGTACGTCACGTCCTCTCTCCTCTTTCCCACCATGAAACTGTCGACCACTCTCGACAGCTGTCCTCTAGCCGCCCTTGTCACCACGTATGCTGGTATCCCATCCAACCTCCCCTCATGGGCCACACATGCCCTCCGGGTTTCATCTAGGAAGGTGCGTACCTCCTCCGGCACCACCCCATCACAGGGTTGTATACGGTAGATGTTGTCCCGTATCTCCCTCCTGTACACCCTAGCTGTCTCCCGCCTTTCGCTACTGTTGACGATTTCACCCGCCATGGCTGTCCCCATTTCCCGCATAGCCGCCACTGTTTCTGGCCTCAGTTCCACCGGGATTAATTTTTCTACCGGGGGTAGTGTTGGGTCGGGCATTATTCTTCCCGTCGCCATTTTGTTTAACTGTAATGGATACTGATAACTACCCTCGCTACCCTCGGATGCTCTGGACAGCTGATGGCAGTGGTTATTTTGCAAATGGACGCTGTCCCGTATTCCCGATGCTGGGTCACCTGACACCCCTCTGACTGTTGCGCCGCTACTAGGAAATCCGCCACCCGGTCCACTACGTCTCTAACCACTATCGTTGTTGGTCGTCTCCCCTGTTCCTGGGCCATCTATTCTTAAAGTACTCACTGTTTTTACTCTGGATCCTGGCAGTTGAAGCCACTGAAGATTTTGATGCCGTGTATATCTTCAAGATTCACTATTAGTTATACGTTATTATCTGCACTCATTGACTCGTATGTCTTTTACGTTCTGAGTAAAGCTTGTATGAATAGTTGCTGCGACAACTAACTTCACTGAGAACATAAAATATGGATATCAGCTCGCCTCGTCAGTGTTGTATTTGAACGATATTTGTATTCGATATCCGGGCCTGATCTGACTGAATCTCAGAGATTGAAGGTACGTTACGGTGGTCTTCCGTAATGTCCAGAGTAAATAGAACAAACTAGTGCCTTGAATTATCAAGGTGATGACTTTAATTCTACTGCTAACTGTACACAAGAATAAGATGACTTGTACTGTCATAAAATAATAATGCTATTTTATATAAATGAAAGGTAACTACTTATCTAATGTTCCTACTTTCAATTCACACTCCTATCCTATACCAATTTTACCGATCGACTTTTCTATTACCAGTTTCTGACCAACTTTTTCGACCAACTTTTTCGCTCAACTTTTTCGACCAACTTTTTCGACCCCAATCAAAACTCTAAGTGCTCCTTTTATACTATACTAGTTCCCGTTACCGCGTTCAGCATCTCATCTGCCATCCCATGACTATGACGTTTCCCCTGCCCAAAACTACTTCCGGAAACGACACCACACTGAACGTGGTCCAACTGGTTCACGCCGGTTCTGATTTGATGCGATCTGTCAGTTTCTATCAACAATTATCCATTTCTGATAATTAGCCTGCCATGACTGACTCACTCATTGTTGATACACAATTGTGTTTCTAACAGGATGTTATGTTATTTACTCTAGTCCGTCCATGTCCTCTCCCTTGCTTTTAGGCCTATGCCTGTAATTTGGGAAGGTTAATAGCACTGGAGCTATATGAGCTCATCACCAGCTGGTGTTGTTGTGCTTCTATATCGACCTTAGGGTCAGTTAGTCCGTTGTTATTCGCTCATTATTCTTAACTCTTCTCATCGATCCCTCTCGATTTCTACTCGCTTATTATTTTGTAAACCTTTGTTCTGACCAACTGTTGAATACTACCCACTACTTGCTGATCCCATGGCAACAACTTTCATCCTTAATGTATCCCTTTACCGACAGATACCATCAAACCAGCACCGTCGATTCTTCCCCTATTCATTACATTTTCAGTCTTAATACTATTCTAGTTTCGATACCAGTTTCGTATCTGCCTCATTGCTGGTGACGTCATCCAGTCATCCAGTGCAAACACTACTACTACTCTACTCTCAGTTTCTATACTAGTTTCACATCAGCGCACTCAGTGCCCTCAGTCACTCAGTGCAGACACACACTACTCTGTACACTACCAATACCATGTTATCCCTTCTCAGCTCACCTGGTATTTTCACAAGATAATAATTTCTACTAAGGTCTTACTTATAAATATAAGATGTCCATCGGGTCATGACTCCCACTAGACAATCCGATATCTACAATATGTCTGCAATCCTTACCTAGACTACTCGAAATGCATAGTAGATCAGTATGAATGCGCGGTCGTGGCTCACGAAATGCATCGGAATCAAGGTCATGAAGAGCTTGTACTATGTGTACATGAGCTTGCTTGCCATTTGTCGGTCTTCTTTCAATTACGTGACGTACCGCAATGACGTACAAGCCTGCTTCGATCCATGAATTATCAATACCACTAATGTCAATACAGGATCCAATTGCTCAAATTGTGCAAAAAACTGTATGTAATTCTCCTATGTGTAGAATATAGTTATCGAGCAAACGAGGCATGACGTCTGGGATCCCTAGCGTACGATCATGCTGATCCAGATTTAATGATATCACAGTTTTCTTTTCGTGTACCAGCCACATACGCACTTATCTTTTGGGCCTGTTTAAGCACTGTAACTATTATTCATGTGTTGGGGCGGCATGCTTTATTTTTCCGTACTTGTTACATGAGTAGCTGCCTGATAATATGGTCTATGGTACGTTGCCTCCTTGTCTTGAACCTCACGGATAGGCACACATATTCCATGTCCATTACTAATTGATGGATAATCTTTATTACCATAGAATTTACGTTCTCTGACATATTTTAGATCATTCCTGAAAGAATCTGTCTGTAGATTTGACATTAACTGTTCTTTTGTTACTTACTGGAACTTTACACACATATTGTAGTTGATCCTAGTGCACATGCCTTTTCATGCTATTTGGTTGTGATCGGAGTTTGTCATGGCTGTTGATGCTGGTATCTGTTCATTTAACTTGTTAGAATTTACCTTTCCAGTTTTAGCTATGCCCCGCCTATCTTTATCTAAGCTCCACCCACACCTCGCTCGTGTTGAGATCGATCGATCTCTGAACTCCTTGACCATCAATTTCCAGAAAACTATGCATGTTAGCTGTGGAATATTTTAAAACTAATTTGACCGGGTGCTGTTTCTGTATCGCCCAGTCAAATTAGTTTCAAAATATTCAGCAGAATGTTTATTAAATGGTAAAGACATGCAATTCGTACACAGTGTCGAGCTATTAAGGGTTACAGACGGACTATATCGAGTGATTCATCACGTCATGAATATGGTGTCATCCTACACGTCAGGTAGTTGGTTATGACGTCATATGACACCATGTGATAGATGGATAAACTTGGAAAGATCCATTGGGTTGCCACTATAATAGCTTTAAATGAATGTGTAACTACTATGTTGCAAGCCCAAATTTCATCAGACAACAAATTCAGTGCAGATTTATATATTTTCCTCATAGGTTTCAATACTTTGAAAGTCTGACAATGACCATAGCTTTGGTCTTTGAAAGTGTGTTAATGCAATATTTAGATCTAGTAGATATTGCCTAAAGGAACAGATCTGCCAAATTTGGTTTTATTCCATCAACGAATAACATCACATACCACAATTGTTAGCAAACAGTAAACAGACGGACAGACGACAGAAACCCGCCATTATATAAACCCAACAAAGTTAGTTATCAATGCTATATTTACATATTCTTTATCAATCTCTGCAAAAACAAAAAGGATTGCTATCAAAATTCAGATCTTCATGGTTTTGGGCACGTTTTAGCACTATCTCGACATTTCACGGCCTGACCTTTGTCTAACCTTCGTGTGATCTTGAAAATGAAAACTAAAATTGACACCAAAGCTTTTTGAATACGAGAAGTCCGAAAGAACATGATTTTATATGGTTTGATACCTTAACATTAGGTGCATGCTGAATGACATACGCCCACACACTGCAGTGGACTAAACATTCTATAGTAGGCACTGTATGTATGATTACTGTATTCTGCGGCTGTAGTAGTATAACATCCTACAGCTGCAATCAGTCCTTCTTCGCTTTTGCCAACTGTGTCCTGCTTTCTGGAGCTCACCTCGTAGCACGTTTAGCAGATTTATGCAATGACGTCCTGTCCTGGATTTGTATTTGCTGGCACTGTACGGCGCATTAAAATGTGTTTACTAGAGGCAGTGGCATTGGTAAAAGTGCATAGCCTTTAGGGCGAATGGATGAATCGGTTGTAAGCTATGCCCCACCCATCTCTAGACAAGCTTCGCCCACGCTTTGTCAGTGTTGGCATCGATCGAACCAGAATCTCAAATTCCAGAAAACTATACTGGTATATTATTGAATATTTTAAAACAAATTTGACTGGGTGCTGTTACTGCATATGACAGCAAAAGCTCACAGTCAAATTAGGTTAAAAATATTCAACATAATCTTTCCAGAGTACCCACCCATCATATGACGTCATAATGAACTGAGTGATGTGTGCAATGACAGCATAATGAATGACGTCGATAATTACGTCACGAGCGCATATTTGAAGACGGTCTATGCGTTGTTGCACAAATTGTTTGCTTTTACTATTTAATAAATATTCTGTTGAATATTTTGAAACTAATTTGACAGGGCGCTGTTGCTGCCATAGGCAGCAACAGCACCCAGTCAAATTAGTTACAAAATATTCCACAGCTTCCCTGTATAGTTTTCAGGAAATTGATAGCTAGGACATTCCGGGATCGATCAATTCCAACACGGCGATGTGTGGGTGGAGCTTAGCTTGTGATGGGCGGGGCATAGCTAAAAATAGAATGGTCCATTAGAAAAAAGCAGCTAAATACTATTTTTGACATTCTGGCTAGAACCAATTAGTAACGAAGTTGGTGGACCCATGCGCACTGGTTTATGCTGAGTGAATAAATTCTAGCCGCTATAGCCGGTCACATAAACTCAGTTATATTCGCGCTAAGCTGGTTAGACGCTGCGTCAGGTGAAATAATGTCTAGTTTTAAAACAATTTGACTGAAAGCCGTTGTTTCCAGAGACAGGGTCTACATTCAATCACACGAATCTCAAAATATACAGTAGGCATCATATTGCGACCTTGGAAACCAGCAGTATATTTTGAAATCATTCTGACCGAAACGTGTTGCTTCCACCAGAAGAAGTGACTTTCAAACATAACGTTTTCAAAATGATCAATAATGAATTAGTAGTAGCGAGTTAATCGCTCGCCATCGGTGCCTATAGAGAATATTATTCATGCTGCTTACAAAGCTCTATTCAGGTGTGCTTTCGTTATATTGCGCTCTCGATTTAGTAAATGATTTTTCGGAATTAATCCTGATTCATATCCATTTTTACCGATGTTAGTTTATTTAATATTGTATGAGATTGCGAATAAACATCATTTGTTATTTCCCTTTTCCGTTCCTTTTACTCTATAGACAGTTATACCAATACAAGTGGTTAATTAGTCATGTTTTGTGTTATCGGGATAGAAGGCTCCATTTCTAACTATGCCCCGCCCATTCATAGCTAAGTTCCGCCCACTATTCACGCGTGTTGGAACCGATTTGAAACATGCATGAATTTCTATGGCAGTAATATCGAATTAGTTTAAAAGTATTAAACAGAATGTGTATTGAATTATAAATTCAGCGCCAGCATATAATTCGTACACTTTCGTGACGAACATTTTGATTTTCATCGCCACATTTTTCCTTTATCATGTAGTAACGAAGTGCATCCACGTTCTTATTGGACTAGTGAAACCCGGGTATAATTTACATTTTCCTTATTAGTACCGTGTAATAAATTAATAATTTGTACATTACCGCTGTCTAGTATTTACCTAGAAGCATGCTATCCATCGTTAACCCGTACCACTCTGATGTCAAAGTTTTTAATTGTCAAATTGAATCAGAAAACGAACTGGTGTCCATTTTTCAACAAATTTGGTGGGAGAAATCTACACCAGCTTCTGTGGTATTGACACCGGAAAAGATTGAATATTGACATCAGAGTGGTAAGGGATAATAGGTTTAAATAAGTCACTAAAACCATCGATATCAGACACGTTAGAATGCTGTGAATGAGGGATGTCGGTGGCATAACACAAATAATGAGTGACTGCAGTTTTAGCCATGGCCGCCCGTCTCTAGCTAAGCTCTCCCCCCCCCCCACCCCACCCCAACCCCTCCCCCCCCCAATGATTTGCGCGTGATGGGATATAATGAACCGTGATCTCCATGAATCTCAATTTCCAGAAAGCTCCACAGATAATCTGTTGAATATTTCGAAACTAATTTGAGCGAGAACTGCAGCGCCCAGTCATATAAGTTTCAAAATTCTCAACAGAATGGTTTTTAGGTAGTAAAGATATACATAGAATTGGTACACATGACGGACTATTAAAATTTCCTAGCGGACATAGATAAGTTATTCTACAAAAATGTCCAACTCTAGAGTGACCAATAATGTTGGGCATAAAGGTAATAGATTTAATGTCTTTATTTTCTATGACAATTGCTAATGTATAATCAATGGTCAGCAGTAACGATAACCACCAAATAAACATGCATCACATTTTCAATAACAGGCTATGGGAAAATATGTCACCTCCGTGGCATATAAATAAAAGTATATAGATGCCAGAAGATATAGACAAATGAACAATTGTTGTGTTGATGATCATCGAAGTAGACATGGTATCTCTCTGTCAATCACAAAAAAATATCAATACAATTACTTACCTTTGCCCAGAAACTTTGATTTATAAACACAAATTGTATATGCTTTTTATTGCATAACTACAAAGGGTGCATGGTTTGTGTTAGTTACTCAGTACATAAATATGTTGTACTTTAGCAAAGGTTAGTGAGACGGCTTTAACCATATACCAGATATAGAATGAAAGCGTTGTATGGATAGCATAAATTTCAAAATACATGGCATCTCGTGTTCTTGACACTTTGTAACGGTGTTGAATATCACTTAAGAATGTTTGCATAAAATCATAGAATTGTCATTTTAAAAATATTTAGAGTTTTGCAAAGTTAGGTGATTAGCTACTTATCAATAAATTATACACCAACATGCAGACCCATTAACAATAAGTGGCTGATGCATAGTTTATAAACTACGTTATCATGTCAAGGAGTTGACCATAGACAGGAAAACCAGTAAATCCAAATTTTAATCCCCATTACATACTACCTCACTATTATAAACAAAGTAATCAATACAATCAAGTTTGTCCACAGTAACACATGTTTTGGGGCCAAGATTTGTCACGTCTTTAAGATGGGTGGGTATAAGAGATTAGTCTTAAGGAATCATAACCGCATCGGCCCCACATGCAATTTAACCTCAACAGTTAATTGCATAAAACAAACCATTGTCCTATGGGGTCACTGTTGGGGGCTGTTTGACTGTAAACAATAATTAATTGATAATGAAATTGCATATGAGGGTTATAAATAAGACAACAATTATTAATGCTGTAATTCATATGCGGCTTTATTCAAAACATAAATTACCATTATGACTTGACTCAATCCCATTTTTATCAACTGACAATAAAATATGTTTAAAACAAAAACCATTATGTCATTTTCATTCGTGGGTCTTATTACTATCATATATCACGTGATTAAATCTTTAATTGACGTACAGTTACATAATAATGTACAATTCTTATAATTCGGGTTAGATTAAAAAACATATAGACCCTAGTCTAATTATTTCAGAAATCGAGACGTTTCTGTCAACCATACAAAATGAGAATGCATAGTTCGATTCTGTGGCTGTGAACAGAGAGACCATGTCATCATAATGAAACCGTACCTCGTCTTGCACTTCATGCTCAACAAGAGGCCCAAGGGCCTGCGACGATCACCTGGACCATTATTAGTTGCACAATTTGCATTTATATAGACAGAATGGATAATTTTTGGAAAATTTTCCAAAATGGCCACCAGAAGAATGGTCTAATCAAAGTTCTTGTTTGATATGACGAAGTCTATCACGGTAAGATCGTTAAAACCCAAGTTTACTTGAGATCGAATCATTGATTAAGGAGAAGTAGTGTTTAATTGGTTCCATAAATATTTTGGAAAATCCAGGATGATTGCCAAAAATAGCGATCAAACAAAATTGTGAGTAGACGTTCTAGAGCTAACACCCCAGGTAAAAGTTGTTAAAATCTACCAAAGAGTTAATGAGGAGATGCGATTTGAAAATTTCTGCGAAAGTTTTAATAAAATATAAGATTTTCACCAAAAACAAAATATTGACCAATCAAAATTTTCAAGAGAAATTCTATAAACTACCACGATGGGGTCCTTCTATCCAACTTCTATTGAAAGGAGCTAAGAAGGAGAAGCGCTTTGAAAATTTCTGGTACAGTTTCAATAAAATCTAAGATTTTTACCAAAAAGATTTACAATCAAAATTCTGTATAGAAGATCTGGAGCCTACCACTATATGACCAGTCGGACCAGGTGCGCTAAACAAACCTATTTTATCCAATAGGTCTTATAGGGAGCAACGTCAAGATAAAGATACTGCCATCGTCAAACACAAGAATAAGACAAGGATATATTTGTTACAGTATCTTACTAGACCCTACTCTCTGACATTTTCACTTAAGAATTTTTCTTTAGTTATTCTTCCCTCAGAATTAGCGTTTTCTTCCAGTTTCTATACATTTGTCTGAAGATGGAGTGACACATCCCTTGGACAATTTTGGAAATACACAGAAACAACTTAGCTTCCTTTCTACAATTTCGTCAGCATATTCTGAATGTAGGATTTGGTGCGAATTCATAGTTCCCAGGATTGCCTTAATTTAGCCAGATGACTAGCTTTTTAAACCGACAGTCTTAGTAGCAATGGGTTTTCAAAGTACAGTTCATTCCCACTTGCCTGATTATTTGTAAATCATATGCATTATAGGGAAACATATTATATCTGTATCGCTCAGTAGGCATTTCAACGAGAAAGGTCATCGGCTATAAGTAGAGGTCTACGTTGTTGGCCAGAATTGTAGCAAAACACTACAAAGGCCGTAGTCCCTAGCCATACATTTTGGCCCGATCTCTTCAGCTGTTCGCGAGGAGAAATAGTTTTAGTAAAAGTTAGGTTATCCAAGATGGCTGTTGAAGCAATTGGCCATTCAAGATGATCAAGCTCCATCGAAATACTGGTTGCAGTTGTCAGCCATAAAAGATATTTCATGAGTTTCAAATGAATCCAGTAAGCGCTTTCGGACACGAATTTTAAAGACATTAAATAAATAAGACAAAATCCAAGTTTGCTACACGTCAAATTGGTCGATCCGCTTCGTTTGAAGAAACTTGGATATCTATGGCCTAAGAATGATTCCTGCCAATTATAATTGAAATTGGCCCAGCGGTTCTTGATGAGTCCCTTAAAGAAAATGTTAGCGGACAGACATACCTACAACAGGCCGGCAGCAGGCTGGCAGGCAGACAGACAGACAGACAGACAGGTAGGCAGGCAGCCAGGCATGCAGGCAGGTAGGCAGGTTAGCGGGCAGGCAGGCAGGCAGACAAACATACAGGCAGGGCCCATGCCATTCATGAAGTATTTACTTGTGGCGTCAGTCTACCTGTAGCATAATTGCTTATGGCGTCATATCTCTGATTTGCAGTTTGGATCCCTCTATTGGCAGTGGTCTATGTGGCCAAGTGATGATGGCCATAGGACTACCAGTTTTAATTAACCACCGTCTTTGGTACCCGAAGACAGGTGCTTGTAATCAATGGGTATGATTTTAGAAGATTAACATGAGTGGTTAATTATTCACGCGTTATCATAACTGCAGTAATGGCTAAAGATCGGCCGATAAGCGTATGTATGCAGGTGCCCGTGAATTCATTGAAATAAATCTGTGCGCGCAATTATGAGATTTGGAGTGAGAATTCCTGGTTATTGATAACCTAATGCCTTACAATATACGGGCATGAATATAAACGTATCTGCTCATATTAAATTGTAGTAGATACCATCTGTTATTTAACCCTTTAACACTCAATTGTCTCTTAGAAATTCTCTCTTAGAAAATTGCCATTTGCAGACCAAGAGAAGACAATTTTTGAAAATTTACCACTGGAATGACTGGCTCGGTTATCGAGCCAGTCATTCCAGTGGTAAATTTTCAAAAATATTGCAGAAGCAGTTTTCGGCAGGCTTGCGTGTTAAAGCGTTAACGGGATTCTCCTGCCACGTTGGTAATAAAACAATCAGCCGAGCGTATTCCTCCTATGTGCCTCGTTGGTCTACATAAAAGACTGAAGATTTAAAAATAAATATTGCATTTATTAAATGATTGTTTTGATTTACACTGCCTGTAGCAGACTGTAGACCACGCTATATGCATACACGTATTGATTTATGTTTAGCTTTAATCACTTGAGGACATCAGCATAGATAAGAGCTCTTAATATATCAGTAAGCTGGGCAGAATCCTGAATCCCTACACCCCTATACGAGCCACTGCCATGATGTAGGCTACCATTGCGGAAATTTTTCAGGAAATATCTAGAAGTTCTCCCAAAATATTGCTGTAACCATAGCGATTAAGCTTTAGAATGTAAATGCAAAGGGCCATATACCAATTGGTTATCGGAGCGGCCGTTTGTAAATGGCGCAGGACCCATATTCCAATGCCAAACTTACGTCAATAGGCAATGCATCCATTCCATTAACTCTGTCTTACTTATAAGTTCAACAATCCGTTCAGCTGTTCAGACACGTCCGCCTGTATGCATGTGTTGTTAATTTATTTGTTCGTCTATCAATCCGTTTGTTTGTTCATTCACTCATTCCTTCAGTTGGTTAGTGAATAATTCTGGATTAATAAGAAAAACGAGGGCGTGTAGGATTATGCATACATCAACAAGCACGGCAGAATTGAATTGATTGAAGCCGCTGATTGCGTGCGGCGTGCGGGCACGCTTCTATTTATTGCTGTCTAGAATTGCCTATAGGCGCGGCCATTTCGTGCAGGGGATTGTGGGGCTGTGTCTCGCGAGATCTGCATCGATGCGAGATCTAATAATTCTCGGCGCGAAGACGCGGCTCTATTTTTAGATTGCTGGATATCTCATAATGATTATCTTCATGCGCGTGATTCATGGCCAGTTCTCTTATTTGTTCTGGTCCGACTGTAATAGAGTTTGCGCGGCGATGACCGTTTAATTATTTTAATAAACAGCCAACGGAACTCCAAATAACTACTCGAAATAAGTACTATTCTTTTGCTGGAGGACTGTCTACAAAACATGTTTATCATTCCTCCTGCAGATGAAAGTACGCAAGCACACGCCTACTATCGGCGTCTCTTATATGTCCACTTTAGCCCTCTATCAACCTTACCACAAATGGTTTCTTGCGGTGATCGTGAGAAATGTCCATTTGCATTAGCTACTCGCCGGAGAACTTGTTTTGAAAGTTTACCACTGGAATGACTGGTAGGATAACCGGTCCTATAATTCCAGTAGTAAATTGCAAAAGAAAAACCACAATGGTCTCTTGGACGGCAATTAGACATAGGACATTTTCTATGATAATAGATTTCTCTGTATATGACGTCATAATTATTTAGGTCAGATGTAGCTGGACGTCACAAGCAAAATGTGTAATGAATGACGTATCTAGCTCCACAAGGAACATTGAATAGCCAGTCAAGTATGCGAATTGCACGTCTTTACTATTTAATCAACATGCTGTTAAATATCTTGAAACTAATTTGACTAGACGCTGTTCGAATTGTATGTCTTTGCTATTTATTCAACAGTCATTTTCTATGATCATGGCTGGGTTCGATCTGTAACTGAAGGGTATGACGTCATAATCAATTACTCCATATACAGGCTGACGTCACAATCCAAAATGTGTAAATGAATGGCGTATCGAGCTCAGTCATGAACATTGAATAGTCCGGCAAAGTGTACAAATTGTATGGCTTTACTGTCTAATCAACATCGTGTTGAATACTTTGAAATAATTTGGCCTGGCGTTATTGCGGCCAGAGGCAGCAAACTTTTAAAAGCACCCAGTCAAATTAGTTTCAAAATAGTCATCAGCTTACCTGTATAGGTACCTTGAAATTGGAAGTCTGGGAATTCATTATTCAGCGTATATATATCGACACATATACACGCAAAAAGGGGTGGAGCTTAGCTAGAAATAGGCGTGGCATACCTAGAAATGGATCTCTCTATTGAAGTTGTCATGAGCAAATTGAGCATTACATGGCTAATACCACTTGGTAATGTGTGGCCCACACGAATTCAAGTAACCGCCACCAAGATGTGACTTACTTGGGCACAATTGTGTGTTTTTCTAACAAAATTCTTTAGAATTTTTAACACCGAAATTTCAATATCTCAGATAAAGACAACTATATGAATATCTTTTTAATACTTTGACTGGTAGCCCACCTCACCCTACCCCGCCCACCCACCCCCACTTGTTGCTATCATAGACCTGTATTAAGTATTGCAACGACAACGACTGCCCATGTAAGCCTATCATCTTCCCTTAATGTATTTTAACCCCTTCATGAGGAGGCCGCCAAAACCGGCCTCTACAGTGATCTTGAGGATGTTAATTTGCAGGTCAAGTGAAGGTCGTTTTTGAAAATTCACCACTGAAATGACTGGCCCGATAATTGAGCCAGTCATTCCAATAGTAACTCTTCAAAACAGTCGTCTATTGGCCTGCAAAGAGACACTCAATAACCAAATCATTTTTTTTATTCTTGACTCAATTTAGGTAATACAGGGTTAATAAATTATGAGGAGACGATGATGTACCATGTCTGTTTAACCTTTCCCGTATTGTATTATAGTATGATTCACAATTGTTGCATTCGAGATAGGGTAAAAATTACAGACTTTGTTACAGACAGTCTTGAGGCGTACTATGTGTGTGGTAAATTTCAAAAGAAAATCATGCATAATAATATTGTAGAGGGCGAAAAAGTACACAGCGTTCGCTAACAATAATGGATCCATCTAAAAATAAAGGCTTGGCTTATTCAAAACTACACCTCTAATGTAATGACCGGTCATCTTCGGACGTTATCACAACGACCAGACTGTTACACAGACTCAACTTCGGATAACAGACTCCGTAGCAGACTGTAAAAACAACACGGTGGATCGTGAAATCGCTACGTCAATGGCTACTCAATAGGCCCCTACATACGAGATATATTTATCGATCTCGTATCGAAAGAGACCTCGCGGGATACGAATGAATAATGGATGTGTGATTACCAGTAGTATCCTTTTGTCTTTAATCCATCCGTGGGAATAAATCCATGCAGGACCAATGCAATTATGTAGCAGTATTGATAGACTACCAATGTTCCAAATTTTCAGTCAAAACTGCTATCAATAATATTGTAGCAGATTGTTGAATACAGAAATCAACCGAAAGTGTAGGCCTATGCATGTGCTAAGCTAAGAACGTCCACAGGAAATTCGGTCACAGAATTTCTACCATATAGTTAGATAGGTATATCAATACGCCAGTGAAGTAATTGATTGGGGTTACCATGAAGTAATTTCATAGTGCACAATTTCATACCGAAAATTTGCTAAATCTCCGGTGATTCACAGTTTTCAGTGCCCTATTGTCTGTAGTATGTTTAGCCCCATAATTTCAGCTACATAGGCTTGAGCCTTAATATACTAGGTATATTCCGAATCTAACAAATTCTAGATGAAATAATTTTATTAGGCAAAAATTGGCTTAAATGTTGGGTTTTTCGTTCTTTTCGGTGCCCTACTGTGTGTATGTAATATGGTCGGCTCCAGAACTTCGCTCGCATAGACGTAGAGGGATTTGAATACGATAGTTATATTTAAAAAATTTTTAAATTCGACCTAGAATTAAGTTCGTAGTATTCGATTTCATCGCGTAAATTCGTTTCAATTTTGGCAGATCTGCGTGTTGTCAATGCCCTACTATTACATGTCTGCAATAAGTTTGGCCACATAATTTCACCGATATGGTTAGATAGCGATATGAACACGCTAATGAATCTTGAGTTTTCTACCACGTAGTAATTTCGTAATATTCAATTTAGTAGCCACGGACAGTTGTCAAATGCCAACAATTTACTATATTCGGTATCAGAATGTCTGTTCTCAATTTGTAATAATTTTTTTTATATATGGATGTATATAACTCAATATGAGCTAGTGCTTTTGCACAATTCTACCATCAAGTAATCTCATCGTAGGTAGTTACATATTCGCCGTATGGCCCCGTTATAATATGGTTGTTTCACATTCACCACATTCAGATAGGTGTCGGTATGTCCTGGCATATCGCTCATAATGGGTTCGACCCCAGAATGTTTAGATAGGTATAGGCATACGCTTACGGAGTAGTCAGATTTAAACCTATCTACCATGATATAATTTCGGCTCAAATTTAGGCCGATTCATTGTTTTCGTTGCACCCAGTCAAATTAGTTTCAAAATAGTCATCAGCTTAACTGTATAGTTACCTTGAAATTGGAAGTCTGGGAATTCACTATTCAGCGTATATATAGACATCGAGTCCAACACGCAAAAAGGGGTGGAGCTTAGCTAGAAATAGGCGTGGCATACCTAGAAATGGATCCCTCTATTGAAATTGGCATGAACAAATTGAGCATTACAGGGCTAATACCACTTGTTAATGCGTGGTCCACACAATATGGGCCACTTGTATTAAGAGAGCACCCGTATTTACAGGTCACATATTTTAACAAGGCCAATTATAGATTGTAGAACCTTGCCATCCCGAACACACATAGACCCGAATACAATACACTCATCCTCTGACGGAGCGAGGGTAATTAATACCACTTGCAAATGGGCCTTTTCAGGTTGTCTATCCATCATATTACGTCATATGACGTTGTAATTAATTAAGTGACGCGTAGGATAACGTCATAATAATGACGTCATGTCTGACTCGATTTAGTCCATCTTAAATGCTTCATAATCTGACACGTTGTACGAATTGTATGTTTTTGTTATTTAATAAAAATGCAGTTGAATATTTTGAAAGTAATTTGACTAGCCGCTGTTGCTGCCATAGACAGCAACAGGACCCAGTCAATTTAGTGTCAAATATTCCACGGCTTACCTGTATAGTTTTCTTGAAATTTATCATCTAGTAGTTCAGAAATCCATCGATCCCAACTCGAGAGTGGTATGGGTGGAGTTTAGCTAGAGATGGGCTAAACTGGAAAGGTTCATTGTATTAATAAACCACCACAGTTTTCAGTGCCCTATTGTCAGTAGTATGTTCAGCCCCATAATTTACCCCACATAGACTTGGGCTTTAATAAGCTAGTTATATTCCGAATCTAACAAATTCCAGATGAAGTAATTTTAATACGCAAAATTTAGCTTAAATGATGGTGTATTGGTGGTTTTCGGCGCCCTACTTTCCGTCTTTCCGTAATATGGTCTGTTCCAGAACTTAGCTCACATAGACGTATACGAGTTTGAATATGCTAGTTACATTGGGAATTTAAAAGAATTCGAACGTGAAGTATTTTCGTAGTATGCGATTTCATCGCATAAATGTGTTCCAATGTTGGCAGATCTGTGGTTTTCAATACCCTACGGTCTGCAATATGTGCGGCTACATAATTTCACCCATATGGTTAAATATGGATATGAATACGCTAATGAATCTTGAGATTTCTACCACGTAGTAATTTCGTAATATTCAATTGAGTAGCCACGGACAGTTGTCAAATGCCAACAATTTACTATATTCAGTATTAGAATCCCAGTTCTCGGTTTGTAACCATTTTTTTACATATAGCTGTATATAACTGAATATGTACTACTGCTTTTGCAAGATTCTACCATCAAGTAATTTGGTAATATGTAGTTACATATTCGCCATATGGCCCCATTTTAATATGGTTGGTTCACATTCACCACATTCAGATAGGTGTCTATATGTCCTGACATATCGCTCATAATGGGTTCGGCCCAGAATATCACCCATATGTTTAGATAGGTATAGGCATAAGCTTACGACGTAGAGAGATTAAAAAATTTCATAACGTAAATAAGCTCAAACTTAGGATAATTCATGGTTTTCATTGCAATACGTTCACCCCCAGAATTTCACCCACAAATACTTATAGGAAATATGCTAGTTGTATTCCGAATTTAAAAAAATTCTATTTCATGGTACAGAATTCCATACCGAAAATTGGCGCAAATTCTGTCAGATCAACGATTTTTGTATCACACTGTTTGCAATAGGTTCGATCCTAGAAGTTCACCCATATGGTTAGATACGTATATGAATACGCTAATAAAGTAAGGTTTAAAAAATGTTTACTATAAAGTAATTTCGTCATATGCAATTTAGTAGTGGCACACCATTGTCAAATTCCAATAATGTACTATTTTCGGTACCAGAATAGCTCTACATGCCTTGTAGCCAGTTTTCGAACATAAGGCCATGTAGAACTCACTATGTTCTCGTGCTGTGCGAAATATTGTAATAATTCTACCACCAAATATTTATTATAGTAATGTGAAAATATTTCTATATATCCCATATTATTAGCCGTGTGTACTGGTAGAACCTGACTTATCAGGCTAATACCCTAACATTTGCACATATGGTCAACAAGATCGTCATCATTACAACGGTTGAGGCCGATTTTGGCCTTTTTGTCGAGCAAAAATATTTTATTTAATAGTTTGTCACTGTTTTCAGTAAAGATATCGTTTAATAGGTGACATAGATTTGATAGCTAAATGAAACAGATCACGATGTCGTGGCTGTTTCCCACTGGGTCTTCAGTCAGAATGTGTTCTACTATATCATTTTCGTTGGAGAAAACTAGGTTCACGGTATTGGTTCTATCCTGGCCACCTAACTTTGTTGAAAAGGTTATCTGTCGGTACAGATCGGGGTCTTGTATTGCATCAAAAATATACTTGCTTTGTGCATTTCACCAATATATTTCCGGGTAATAAGCTCTTCACGCCTGTTTAAGAAGGTATCAAGATTTAGGGTTAAAATATTCTTTACAGTTTTTCTTTAATATGTTTGAATGTGTGTTAGGGTCTGTACTGCTTCTTGCGCTGATTTTCTACTGACTGGGTTGGCAGTTCTGTTGATTTCTTTATCGTTCCAAGTTGTTGATACCTAATGACCCAAATTTGGTCTGTTATGCTCTGTTGATGCAGTAGTGCAATTTTCTCATCACTGGCTGCTCTTAATTTTGTCTGTTCCTCTCTCTGTTAAGGAGTTTGGCCTGGAGAGAAAGGATGGATGGAAAAATTGTTGGACTGACCAGAAATATAAGCTGCTTTTCCTAGCCCATAGCTAACACTGCCCATATCTTTTTACAAGAAATAATCTTTCTTTTGTGTTTATTGTCCGCGTATATTTTTGTCATAAGTGGCTTTATATAACTTCATTTTTTCATGAAACAGTTGCGTTTATTCTCAGAATTATAATAACCCCCGGGGCAAACTATTTACCATTGATGCCTTGCATCAATATGTGTACTTCTTAATCCATTGTTTTGTGATTACACATAATGTCTGTTTGTACTTCAGGATCAAAGTGATTAATGAGAAGTCTCAAATCGCAAGGATCAAATTAAGTGGCTAACACTGAGTAGAATTCGCATGTTATTGGATACATTCATACACACTTTAAATAATGCTCACGTTTATTAAAGAAATTTTAAATCTTCTCATAGAAAGTATCCATTTGCAGAGAAAGAGATTATTTTGGAAAACTCAAAGACCGCACTTTCCTTCCAACAATATGTGCGTCACACCTCGTTCGGCGATTGCCCACGCATGTCATACAAAGATTCAGCTAATGGTCACCACCAGTTTGATAGACAGTGTTTCTTTCAGGAAGACATATAAAATAATTTACCCCGGTGACTGAAAATTAATCCTTGATCTACGAATGTAGCGGTAGAAATCACAATTCGTTTGCAACTATGCACATTTCTTATTGGCGCCAGTTTTATATTGACATATGAACAGCGCGCCGTTTACAAATGGACGGGCTGATAACAAATTTGCACATGGACCATACGCCGTTTACAAACGGGCGTGCCGATAACAAATTGTTATATGGGACTGCGGCATTTACAAAACGGACGCGCCGATAACAAATTGTCATATGAGTCTGCGCTGTTTGCAAACGGGCACGCCGATAACGAATTGTCATATGTGTCTGCGCCGTTTACTAACGGGCGAGCCGATAACAAATTGGTATATGGGCCTGCGCCGTTTACAAAAGGGCCAAATTGCTTATTGGTCCGTTACATCAATATTAATCTGACACTTTATTTTCAACTACGTAATAGAATTAGCAACACAAACCTAGTATTTGGAGACTATTGGGAATACTGATCTCGGAGGCTCCACCTTTGAGAGTCTCATGTAAGCTGTCTATAGCTTTATTTCTGTGGCTATAGCGTACTAAGTTTCACACATTAGTACAGCTCTTCTCTACTTGAACATATATTGTACTAACTAATCTAAAGCTAACTCAAGTAAGTGGCCAAATTCAAGTATCTTAGAAGCACCGTCACACAAGATGGTAGAACTGACAGGGAAATTGAGACCAGAGTTCAGAAGGCGCACAACGTCAGCTTCCAGCTTCCCCACTCCTAAGACACCAAATATTCATATTGGAAATACTGGGACTTGACGTTCGCCTGAATAGTAGCTTCAGGGGGCGTTGTGAGGTGACTATTATTTGCAGATGACCTTCAACATGCAGAGCCTGCACCGTATGACCATAGTCATCTCAGATATGAATCTTCATTGCATTGCCATAGTAGTGTCATCACAACATTATTTAGCTTACCCAATATAAGGGTGTCTCCGATGGCTAAGTAAAATATTCAGTGATATTTAGGCTTGTGATGGCATCCATTTAATGTCGTATGCCTAATATTGCCATATTTATGTAATTCATGTATATGTATTAAAAGAGCAGGTTTTATAATCGAATCGATGATAGCATGTAGCTGCTGCACGCTGTTGCTCGGGATAACTGCTGTTATGCGTGTACAGTAAAAGATCGGCGATCCATAATGATCTACATTGGTGCCACATCAGGTACTTGTCTTCTGGCGCTGTTGCTATGTGGCAGTAACACGCTTACACCATAATTATATTAGTATCACAAACACGATGTTAGAATCGTGCTTGAATATAAATCATCTATTTAGGTTTCAGGCATGTATATTTTAGCAGCCATCATGTTGGGACGCAGGTAACATTGGATCAGTGCATTTTGGACTTCAGTTAGCAAGTGTGTTATTTGACTGACTGATGTCCGCCTGTCTAACAAGCCCCAGTGTTTTTAAATAGTTGGTTATAAGAATCTTCACAGTATTAAAAGATTTGATGCAGGCACATCATGAGGAAGATTTGCTGGTATTCAATGTGCCAATTCCGTGTACGATGGTATTTAAGACGTTGCCTTGAGACATGGAGCTAAGGTGTATCTCGAACTCGTGTATATGGTTAATAATCCGGTTCTCTTTGACTTTCGCGATAGAAGCCCAGGACTATGAATCACAACTTACACCCACTCATGTTTTTCCAGAAAGAAGACATCATGTAAAGGAGTTTTATGTACAAGGACCGAGTGAACCTTCCCATTATAAATGAATAGAAGAAAATTTAGTTATTAGCTAGTCAAGATAGATTGGAATTCAGATTTATGCCAGGTATTTCCTGTTGATGAGCAACTCAGAGAACAATGTGTCATTGCTAACCATCAGAAAGCCTTCAAACTGATCATGATTGTACTAGATCAATCTGGATCATAATTGTGCGGACGAAAGCTTACTGAAGAGAATAAGTGAAGACTGATTGAACCATTATGATGGAATATATGTAAATGACCAATCAACGTCCACGGTTTAGGAGAGTTAGTGGAGGAGTCCCAACGTGAACTAAAACCATCTTAATGTACGAATGTAGCCAACGCTTACAATCAGCAACACGCAACCAATTGATGTTCCTAAGATCAGTGGCTATCGTAATATAAGGTTAAGGCAGCAACAACGCCCAGTCAAATTAGTTTCAAAATATTCAACATCATGTTTGTTAAGTAGTAAAGAATTACAAAGACATACAATTCATACAACGTGTCGGACTATTTGAGTGGTTAGTACGAATTTGTTATAGTTGTTAGATTTACAGTATTGATTTAGTAAATTGCAGAAGTTAATCTGTGAATAACTATAAGTATACCAAGTTATTTGCTATAGTTACAAAGTTGTTTATAAGTTTAACCCTTTCTTGACGAATCCAGCCCAAACCGGCCTGTGTAGGGGTCTTAAGGAATATCCATTTGCAGGCCAAGAGGAGACTATTTTTGAAAATATATCACTGGAATAACTGGCTCGATAAGTGAGCCAGTCATTCCAGTGGTAAATTTTTTAAACTAGTCTTCTCTTGGCCTGCAAATTGACATTCTATGAGTATATATTTGAATTTGTTTGAACATATTTTGTCATTAAAGGGTTAATAAATCTTTGTTTGTTATCGTTTAATGTAGTTGTGTTGGTATTTGGTTAGATTAACTTTATGTTCTATATAGGAAGAAAAGCAACCTTTTATCCCGAATCTGTGATCTTCACATAACGCCGAGTTATCAGGCCCCGTCTTGATCAGTCGACTTCAGTCTTTGACTACTGTCTTAATCAGACGTAAGACGGTAAAACACCATCTGTATACCTACCTTAACACACCAGTGGCAGACATGGGCTCTAAGCAAGGACCACGAAAGCTCGCCACCCGCCAAATGAAATGTTGAAGAAAGGTATTAACAAGGACAAATTTGTCCAATACCCGAGTCGTTGATATATTTCTCAGTCGACCCACGGTAAGGTAAAAAATTTATATTTTGGGAACAATGTTGCTGAAAGATGTTGCTGTAGCGTTTTAGTTTATTACCGTAAAATTGGCATACGTCTTCGGCGCCCCCACCGACATCCATCAACCAAGGTTCAGAAGATCGTTCCATTAAAGTTATTGAACAGTGCTTTAAAAATGTGTAATTTGTAAACAATGTTGCTGAAAGCTGTTGCTGTTGCTTTTGCGTTTTAGCCTTTGGTCACATAATTTGCATACCTGTTCGGGACCACATGGGCACGCTTCCACCAAACGTTGGAGAATATTTCACCAGTAGAACCAGATTATCGAAGAATGCGTAAAAAGACATATTTTGAAAACTGCTGCTAAAGTTGTTGCTGTTGCGTTTTAGACCCCAGCAGGTCACACACACACCCCACCCCCTCACACACCCCACCTCAACCCCGGCATCCGGCATATTTCTCGGAAAGCTTGCAGAAGATCCCTCAAGTAGAACCAGAGTTGTTCAAAATGTCTTAAGAACAAGAAGAAGAAGAAGATGAAGAAGAAGAAGAAGAAGAAGAAGAAGAAGAAGAAGAAGAAGAAAAAGAAGAAGAAAAGAAGACGAACTCCATGCTCACATATACTCTTGCATCTAGCGGGCAAAAACGACCATAATAGACATGATTAATATTAATGATACAAGCTTGAGTGATAAATTGTATTATTGCATAAATAAGTTATGTTTGTACTGCATTGCATAATATTCATCAAACCTTTTCCCATTATGTTCAATTCAATTAATGTAATACAGTCGTATTGCTAGTAACGCGCGTCGGCAGCCATATATTAGCGCGACAGTTGTCGCCTAGCTGTAATGGCGTACTTGTAACAATACCAAATGTAGCGTTATTTTACTACTGTTAAAAGCTTAGAATGACAGAGTGTGATACATGTTAAAGTTGCATATTCACACCAAACATGGTTGAAATTAAAAATATTAACATCGTATACTTTTAGAAGCCTAAATCGTGTGCCTAGATGTAAACGAAATAAATCTTAACATATATATAATGATATCATTCAATGTAAATTAAAATAACTTTATAAGTTGTGAAATTGAATTAGAGACACGAGTCCCTATTTGAAATTCAGAACTAAAAAATTATATTAATTTATATAGAATGAAATCATCATACGTTAAGAGTTATTTCGGTTCATTATATCTAGGTACACAATGTAAGCTTTTAAAAGTATGCGATTTAACCATTTTATTTCCACGCATTAAGGTGTTTAATCGAAAGCTCTGAAATTTTAAAAGATGAATTAAAAATTAGTTTAGACCTGATATAATAAGATGTGCGCGTGTCATTATATGTTGTTGCTTAGCGGTCAAAGCTCTCAGTAGTGAAATCGTACAGTGGTAAGCAAAGAGAAATGGGAAGAAAATAACAAAAATCATCGTGAAAATTCCCAATAACGGCTTGTGTGATAAATAGAATCCCACGCTCATTGCCATTTCGTGTCAAATTCATCATACCCGTTTAAAGGGATGCTAATCTCATCTCAAATTTTGTATTGCAATGCTAGATTAAGGTTTATAGATCGCATATCATTCATATCCTGTCACATTCCCTTATCTGTATCGCAATTATCTGCTTTGTAATATCGCCTAAAATGTTGAACAGTAATTGCCACCATTTCTTCTCCTCACGAGATATCATGGGAGTGCCATTGCATTACATTCTTTATTATGCAATGATCATCCAGTTGAATATTTTGAAACTAATTTGCTATGAAGTTGTTGCTGCCTATCAAATTGATTTTAAACTTGTCAACAGTTTACCTGTATTTTTAAACATATTTTGTTGTATCATGTGCACAAAGAGATAAGGCACAAGTTGTAACAACTTATTTCTGCCCTCTTCCAACGGAACAATTATATGGCAGCAAAACTGTAAAGTACTATGCCAAATAATAAAATTATTTTTACATATATCGAATTAACTTATATAAACATATATTACAAGAAAGCTAGAGAAAGCGAACGAGAGAGAGAGAGAGAGAGAGAGAGAGAGAGAGAGAGAGAGACAGAGAGGGGGGCGGGCGAGAGAGAGAGCGAGAGAGAGAGAGAGAGAGCGAGAGAGAGAGAGAGAGAGCGAGAGAGAGAGAGAGAGAGAGAGAGAGAGAGAGAGAGACAGAGTGGGGGGAGAGAGAGCGAGATGGGGGGGGGGGGGGGCGCGAGAGAGAGAGAGAGAGCGAGAGAGAGAGTGAGAGAGATGAGGTAAACATACATTAATACTTGACATAACATTAATTATATTATACACTATTTTAGAAAAACCAATCACTGAAAATGAAATCTTGACATTATATCTCCCTTTAAAATATTCGTTGAGCAAATAGTTGCAAGTGCAGGTTCACAATTGTTCACCTTCATAGCATCATAGACATTATCCAATATATAACAGTGCAATTCTCATTGAAGAAGGAAAAAAATGAATAAATAAGAAAAAGAATAAATCTGGCAGATGATAGAGTAAGCATTCCTCTTGTGTCAATTTATCACTGTAATCGTCAAGTCGACCAACAACTACTTCTATAGAGATTTCATTTGCAGGTCCAGAGAAACAACAATAGACCCACGTACCTTGCCAAATTCGATACCTAGTCGTTTTCACTTTTCATTTTGTACATTTGAGGGGTCTGATTACAGATCTGAATGATGCCACCCTGGTACCCTTGGGTAATACGAGAAATCCATGATGGTGTCCAAGACGGCCGCCATAGTGCGAAAACAACTATATTTTTACCCCCAGACCAGCTAGGAAGATAATTCTGGTGTCCATGACCATGTATTTGGAGTCAAGGAATCCATATTTTACACTATCCAAGAGATGCGGCTACTCAGTCAGCCATTTCCAAGATAGATGCCATAATGGCTCCTGGGAAACTGAAATTATGCAATGTCTTGGTTTCCAGATGATCTAGATAAAGAAATCTCTGTAAAAACTGTATTTTCGTTAAAGTTTTGGGGGATTTGTAGAAACTATATAGTTTCCGAAACCATTGGGTGTACCAATATCAAAAATTCACAAATGTGTTTATGGCGGCCATCTTGGAATTCAAAATGGCCGCCATGAAAAACACTTAAACCTGTATATCTTCGTCTATGTTTGACGTAGAATGATAATTTCTTTTGGTAAATTTAGAGTATTATGCATAGTTATGTGTTCCCGTAACGGAGATGTGTTAGTACTTGCTGTTCAATCGTGTTTTAGCACCTTTTCATGCTCGAAATAGGGGAAATATGTCACCCGATTGATACGGTTATGTAAATTTGAGGAGAAATTTTATAATAAAGTGGTGTATATTATCAATAAATTGCCTCTACTTCACCTCAATCCAGTAAAGCACTGCCAGCGAAGTGAACTCGTAGATCTGAACTACCAACTTTTACCTTTCTAACTAACTGTATTTTGTGTGGCGAAATATGTGCAATGGACGCGGACCCATGACATCTTGATCGTTGGCGAAAAGTTTTTGTGTGTAAGACAGCAGATCGTAGGCTGGGTTAGATAAACATTCAAAGACTATATACTAGATGTCGGCAAAGAACGAAGTGATGACTGGGTTAATCATGTCCAAATCTGACTTCAGCATTCTGTAAGTGACTTACATGCTGCCGATGCGCGCTATCATAAAGATTGTCAGATTAGATTCATGTCAACTGAGTACATACAGAAAGCAAAGGGTAAACCTGAGCCGTTGAACGATGACACTGGACTTCAAACTGTAATAGACACAATGCGCTCCGATGTTACACGAATATGGTCATCAGTTGAAATCTTCAATATCTATAAAACAATTAGTGGTACATTTCTCTCTCGTCGGAATCGCGTGCAAATGTCATCTGAATACTTTGACAATGACTTGCTTGTCTTATCAGCAAATGGTGTCTCAAATATTATTATTTTCGCTGGAAAGCAACATGCGCTCTTAAAATAGTAGATGATGATGAATCAGATATATCAATTATGAATTTGCTCGACAAATTGTCAAAGAAGTGAAAGCTACAACTCGTGATAAGTATGTGTACAATTCGAGAATTGATGATATAATAGCTGAGGAAAATATCAGTTATTTATTGAAGAGTCTCCTCACTAATATTATAGAAAAACTGAATTCAACTTTGCCAGCAATTCTGATGGAAAACACGGTTTCAAGGTTGCTAACAAGCCAGCCAACATCTCTCCAAGTAGCTGTTGGTAATTTGGTTAGAGAAAAAAGCGTAATCGATTGTTTGCATGACTTTGGTGTGACATGATCATATTACGAGGTTTTAAGATTCAAAGCTTCTGTTGCAAAAGTAGCAGCCAGGAAATCAGAGCTTAGAGGAATTTCCGATTCCAGTATTGGTCTTGTTCAAGCAGTGGCAGACAAGATGCTAATATTTCGTCCCAGAATGGTCTTAAATCAACACATGCCCTTGCTTTGCTCTTGACACAACCACGACCTAATCTAGAAGCATGCATGGAGAAGCGAAATGAAATGATTATCCGCCTGAGGAAAGGTGAAATGAAAGACGAGGTCATGCCAGACATACCAGTCCAATACTACAATGGTACAAAAACAACGAATGAACTTTGTTAAAGCAGAATGGGAGGCTGATTGGCTGCTACATATCTTAACAGTCTCAGCAACGATGCCTTATTTCTTTGCTGCAGGGAATATGAACTATGCCAGATACGGATTCTATTACCTGAGATTGATGGAAAACCTCTCAACTGATGTCTTATCCAAATTCATGAAGGAGCAGCATGTTATGTGCCATAAGTCAGGAATATGGAATGGTATTTGGTCTGACATGTTCATTGAAACCATTTTATGCGATATGGGCATGTTCCTGGATGGATTGCAGGTATCACTCTTAACACAGCGGCATTGAATCGATGGGCGCTGAGCCTTCATATCTGCAGCCCCATCGTCAACGAAATATCATAGATGGGAGATAAGGACGTTGCATCGCAGGTTTTGATTGACAAGAAAGAAATGGAAACTCAAATAGTCTCAGATTTCAAAGAAAGGGAGAAAATCAGAGAGAAGCTAGAAAGCTGCATTGGCCCACTAAGCCGGATGGGCGTCCTGGAAACATAATCAATATTGTAACAGGAAAAATCTCTTGTGAAAAGGTAAATGCAGACTAGGCAATGTCAATAGGCACAGGACAGATGTTGGCATATGGAGCAAATTTGCCAGACTGTTTCCATACTAGTCTATCCAAAAATGTTGTACTATGGCTGAGAACAGGAAAAGTGTGAAGATTGGTTCTGCTGCCTCATTCGACACCGAATTGATATATTCAATAGCCATGGGCTTGCAAAATTCACGTGAATTCGACATGTAGAACATATTTTTCCACTAACTGTCTCCAGTACCAACATTCATGTTTGATGACGATGGTGACATGCGAGCAACTAAAACAAAATCTACATTGAAAAGAAGCTTCAGGTTGAACTCTCAGCTCGTACATCATATTAGCCAGATGTCCTAATTGTAGATGGATGTGCAGTTTTATCGATCATTCACTGGCCAACAAACGGCACAGTCCGGGACTTTATTAGTTGCATGCCACTAGCGCTGCATATAGCCACAGACTCGTAATTACAGGATCCAACCCTATCCCACATCAGGTTCTAATGTGACTATTGCTGCAAAGAGATGGCATGCCGGCAAGACATGAAGAGGCAGATGTGCTTCATTTTACAGTAAATAGTTACTATAGCAACAAATGAATCATCAAGCATCATCGTTGTAAAATGTGATGATACTGATGTGCTTATCCTCCTTATGTATATGTACCACAAGCAAAACTTGATATGTAGCCTCTTTATGGAAGCAACCAGTCCACAAAAAACTCTTGCGGATATAGCTGCTACAGTTCAAAATTATGCTACAATCATTCCGTATGTCTTGGCAGCTCATGCACTATCAGGATGTGACACTGTTGCTTACATGTTTGGAATTGGGAAAGCCAGTGTCCTGCAAGTATTAATGAAAGGGTGCAAACTTGAAAGCATTGGTGACACTTGAGCAGGCATGAAAGACGTTATAGACGAGGCCACATGATTCGTAATAATGTGTTATGGAAGTAAGGTCCGAGAAAGTATGTCCAAGGTTCGCTATCAAACATGGCTGCGAAGGGTTGCAATCCGAAATGTCACACATACCCCGAAACTGAGATCACTTCCACCAACATCAGAGGCAGTTATTAAAAATATCAAGCGTACTCATCCACAGGTTGCTATTTGGATGGCAGCATTAGAAGAGGAGCCACCGAATCGTGATGTTCGAAATTATGGATGGCTCAGGGACGATACCTCAAGGTCTCTTATACCAGTGACTGTGCCATCTAATGTACAAGCTGCACCGCCTGAAATTCTAAAGGTGAGTAGATGTGGCTGCAGCGCTGATAGGTCCTATGGAGCAGGGAAGTATTGTTGTTACAAGGGTCAACCTACCTATACTGTTTTCTGTGGATGTTCCATAGATGAAATGGCATGTCTCAACCCATGGACAAAGTTTACTACACAACAAGAGGACAATCAACCAGAAGATGAAGATGAATAACTGTGTATCAGTCTAATATTGTAATCGATGTTAGACGAATATTATTGCAGTTACACCATATAGTTTTCGGCTTTGCCAATGTAAGGACATTTTTCCGGGGATATGATCCAGAATAGAAACATTAATTCACCAGTGGACTGTACTGGGCTGAAAAGTTATTTTGCACATATATGTTCAGTTTTAATTTCTTGTAATTTAATTTACACCTGATAATGGTATATGACAAATTTAAGCCATTTTCATTGGGTTGGAGTGTGAAAATTCTTGTACTCTGGCAAATAAATGTGGCGACAGAAAGTATTCCTTTAAAATAGGCTGGAATAGGATGCAGCTCTGAGTAAGAAACCGACTTCATGAGTTAGTTTATGTAAAATCCAAATTCATTGCTAAAATAGCTATGGACATCAGATTTATCAATCTATCTCATCTGGAATCCAAAATATTGCAGAATTTCAGTTTTTGCAGGAGCCATTATGGCAGCCATCTCGGATATGACTGATTTAGTAATTTCATATCTTAGATAATGTAAAATATGGATTCATAGACTCCAAGAATCTGGTCATAGACACTGGAATTTTCGTCCTAGCTGATCTAGGGTTCAAAATATAGCGAGTTAAATATTATGGCGGCCATCTTGGACGCCATCTTGGATTTCTTACTTTCCCCCAAAAGATTCCAGGGTGGCATCGTTCAGATCTGTAGCTAGGACACATCAAAGGTACAAAATCAAGTGAAAATAACTAGGTTTCGCGTTTTGCAAGGTTCAGCTAAAGATCAGGGTTTGGCAACTAGACTACTCCCGGCGTACAAATGGACACTGAGCAAGCAAAAAGTGGGACTTTCCGGATTATCAACACTTAAATAAAAGAATTGTATTCATTCTCTTGAAAAATTTCGATCATTAAATGGTTAATAGATATACGTAGCACACAGACCGCTTTGACGTGTTGTTGACACAAATGGGTTTACAATCTATTTGTTTGTTTTATATAATTATGCACATTTCTTAACAAGACATCATTCATTTCTGAAGATAAATTTCCCTTACCTGTCTGATTGCTTTTATTGCCAATCTATAGCTGGCACCTATATGACAGAGCGCATGTGCCGAGGTGGACACGCTAGATTTTTCTGTTTGCTTGAAAGGTAAATCATGACAGCCGTCAGAGGCTGTAGAAATATAGCAACATTTAGCTATTAAATCCTGAATATCTTTCGTTGTCGGCACACTAGAAAATGGCAGGGATGGATTATGGGTGGCAAATCATATCACTCGAATTGTTAGTATAGGATAAGTTGAGTTTTCTTTTAATAAACCCTCATTTGGACTTCACTGAAGCTTTTTACAAATGAGGTCTTACTAAGATTGCGTGAAAAATGTGATACCAAATCTCAACTCGTGTAAGATCCAATGTATAACTGATATAATCCAGAATGACATGGCTATATTGTGCAGCAAAGGTTTTGCGATCAGCATTGCAGATAGCGAAGAATGATTGCAGGCTTGATACATACATAGTTTAACGTAATTTGCCGCTGTTTATAAAGCAATTGGCATTAGCGCGATTGCGAGAGTTAGTGATAGATAGTGTATGGCTGCGTAAAGATGGCTTGCAGGAAATATACATCTGTATGGAATTTATGTCAGTCCAAGAGTTGCGTTTCTGTTGAGTGTTTTGGCAACCAAATGGAACGCACGCTCCAAACGGAAACACGGCAGGGCAAACTACAACTATTTTTCGGCCGTAAGTCGCTACTATACCATGTCGCATTTGTTCTCAGTCTTTCTCAATTATTTCTACCGTCTACAGCAATGCCCAGAAATAACGTAGATGAACATTCGTTATATAAATAGTCATAAGACTACTGTATTTTGGCATTGACAGAGAATCGAACCCACAACCTGCGCGATCGCCTTGCATCATAAACGCTTCCACCTCACCAACGCATTGGTGTGGTGAAAGCGTTTGTGGACTATGATGCTAGGCGCTGTCACCGGTTGTGGGTTCGACTCCCTGCCAATTAGAAGAACATGTTCAACAGAATATTTCTTACATCGTGTTCCAAGTTGTTTTCTTTTTTTAAACATAGGAGCCTATTAACTTATTTATGGTTTGCACTGCACTCAAGTTATTCGAATTTGGCGAATGCGCTATTACCAGATGTAATTGGCATGGTAAGACTTACATAACCTGTGGATGTCACAGTACGCCTGTTGAAAGGTCAACGTCTGTACACTACTGGAAATGAACATCATACTATGCGCAGAAATAGATATGTCGATAATGACACTAATTAAGTCTAGCTAACGATACGCCCTCGCAGCTGCAGTCCTTGATGTCATATCTTGCACCACTTGATCCCGCGACGTGGTGACGATAATGATGGAGTGGGCGGATTACGTGGCACATTTTACTGGGATATTGGCAATGTAGCGCCAGAAACAAAAGAACACGATGTCGATTATCATCTAGAGGTAATTGTATCAGAAATATATTTCATTAGAATAATCTGTATGGGACTTACGAGTCGGTGCCACTAACTGAAAATACAGATAGAGGCCTACATTGGGTGTGGAATAGGTGCGGGTGTTACACATTACAACTAGTTCGAGTCTATGTTCAACATGAGCCTGCGCTATGGCAGATATTTGGATTTGAACTGAGCCTAACCCTGTCAATCAGTCTATTCACACACACATACATATGTGTGTGTGTGTGTGTGTGTGTGTGTGTGTGTGTGTGTGTGTGTGTGTGTGTGTGTGTGCGTGAGTGCGTGCGTGCGTGCGTGCGTGCGTGCGTGCGTGCGTGCGTGCGTGCGTGCGTGCGTACGTACGTGCGTGCGTGCGTGCGTTGTGTGTGTGTGTGTGTGTGTGTGTGTGTGTGTGTGTGTGTGTGTGTGTGTGTGTGTGTGTGTGTGTGTGAGACGGGCATTTCAGTGTCAGGGCCCAGTAGAGCTCACGGATAAGTTTTTTCAAATTAAAAACAGAAACATGCCAGTGTGTACGGTTTTGGACACGATATAAACGAGATGTTTGATTGAATATGTTGAACATAATTGGATGGGTCAGGAAGGCATTGCTGCCTTAGACATCAATGGCTTTCAATCAAATTACGTTCAAGATGTTCAACAGTACGGTTTGTTTTGGTTTAGAAGCATTATTAACTTATTTTATCTATACTGTAATCACCCTCCTCCTTTATTCAAGACATTACGCCGATAAACATAGCCAGTGGGCAGAGTTTTCTCACATTCAACAAGATACGCCTATGCAATCAAGGTTAGTCCACCTAAAACTGTTTGATTAAAATAATTTCCTTTGGCGCAGAGCACGGTGCGCGCCTACGTCACAAAAAGTGTTTATGACTGTCACAACTTCAGTGTAAATTCGATAATAAAATATTATGTTTACCCGCGACAAATACAATGGTACACAATGACCTAATGAGCCAACAAAGGATCCTGGTAAAACCATCCTAGTAATATGTACGTCTGTATGCTGAGGAAATTATGAGTGGGCGATTTTTAGTTCAGTGGGTATATGTACGAGATTAAACTGCTGGCATTAAAGGATGAGACAGACTGTGGTTTCGACTTCAATGCATATCTGACGCACCTTGATAATTATCTTTTTAATAATATGAGCCTACGTCCAATACCATGCATATTAATGATATAATCTATAAAGTATGGAAATATCCTCTTTTCCGCACCCACATACGTCTTTCTCGCGGCCGTTTCATTCGTCGCAGACCGTTCTTATCTCGCGAGATCTCCTTCGCTACGAGATCATGTAAAGAGGCTCGTGTGTGCATTGAGTGACCATTGGCGTAGTAATCCCCTCACCCCACTCCACGCCAGCCCACACACCCGAATTGAAGGATAAATTGAATTGATTCTTGAAATCTTGAAAAGGTCCGAGAGCGACGCTATACATACCAGACAGTATTATGTCATCCAAAACTTGATGATATACTGCTCATAGTCTTCTGTATGAAGAATGGTTAAAGTCTTCTGTATGAAGAATGGTTAACAGAAAATAGTCCCTCTTAATTCCACTTAACGACATTGTGCTAGATAGTTGGCTCTTTGACCTGAAGCTCAATATACTTCTAGCCTGGCAGAATAAGAATGGATATTCCAGAATTTGTAAACCTGCCTTCTTCCATTCTGGAGTTATGACCAAAATGATTATTGGAGTAAGCACATAGTGACCTCATGACCTAGATGTTAAAGCCTTTGATTATGTGTCGCCAGTGGTCTTCTGGTCACAAGGTCAACTCGTACTCCAAAAGGTGTGGGTTCGAACCCTGCCTGTGCCTGATGAGCACCACATAATTCAAACGAGCCAGATTGTTGACTGGATGAGGCTCACGATGTGTAAATAATGGAGGGGTTCAGTTTTAAACTCCACCCACGCTTCGCCCGTGTTGGGATCGATCGATCCCAGAACTCCGCGAGTATCAATTCGTAGAAAGCTATACAGGTAAGCTGTTGAATATTTTGAAATTAATTTGACTAGTTGCTGTTGGTGTTTATGGCAGCAACAGCGCCCAGTCAAATTAGTTTCAAAATATTCAACAGTATGCTTATTAAATAGTAAAGACAATTCGCATAGCAACGCTTAGTCCGTCACCAATTATGCGTTTGTAACGAACTTATCTACGTCATTCATGGCGTTATTGATTATGACACCATCCGCAACATCACGATTATGACGTCATATGATGGATGGATGGACTGGAAAGATCCATTCTTTTAACCTGAAACTACAGCACAGAGTTTCAAAGTTATGTCTAAACACGTACATTCCTTTATGTACTTTGTGACTCCGTGACCTGCATATTTGACCTTTTGACCTGAAACTCAAAATCTCTTCTATCCAGCCATGACATGAAAGGATGTGCTAAATTTTGCGATTGTATCTTCTTGCATTCAGGAGATATGCTGCAGCTAAACAGCCGGATGAACGGACAGACGGATGAACGGTAATATGGACATATGGACAGATAGAAAGACGGACAGACGACCGACCGAACGACCGACCGTCCGTCCGAACAACCAACAGAGAGATAGACGGACATATAGACAGCAAGCAGACAGACATACTGACAGGCACGCATACAGAGAGGCATGCAGGGAAGCAGGCACCCAGGCAGACAGGCACGCAGACACACAGGCTAAAATACCAAAAAATAAAAAACGGTGTTGCTGGTGATGATGGTGATGGTGGGGATGAGGATGATAATAATAAAAATAATAATAATAATAATAATAATAATAATAATAATAATTATTATTATTATTATTATTATTATTATTAATATTATTATTATTATTATTATTATTGTCACCGTCATCATCATCATCATCATCATCATCATCGTTCCCGTTATTACCATCATAACCATCAAGGAACATATGATAGCGGATATGAAAGCGGCGAGTTTCAACTTCTTAAAAATACAATTACTGCTACCGCTGCAGCCGCTACTACCGCAGCTACCGTGGCTGTAAATGTTGCTGTTGCCACGTTACTGCGGCTGATGTTGCTGCAATTGCTCCCGTTTCGTCTGCTGCTGTTGGTGCTGCTGCTTCTGCTTCTGCTGCAACTACTGCTGCTGCTGCTACTACTGCTACTGCTACTGTTGTTACTACCACCACCACTACTACTACTACTACTACTACTACTACTACTACTACTACTGCTGCTGCTGCTGCTGCTGCTACTGCTACTACTACTACTACTGCCACTACTGCTACTACTACTACTACTACTGCTACTACTGCTAATACTACTACTACTACTACTACTACTACTGCTACTGCTACTGCTACTGCTACTGCTACTACTACTACTACTACTACTACCACTACTACTACTGCTGCTGCTGCTACTACTACTACTACTACTACTACTACTACTACTACATTTCGATGATATTATCTGCATCTCTGAAACGAAGCTAACCGAATATGACAATATCAAGGTTCTTAAGTATACAATGTTAAAGAAATTTAGACAAGGAGGAGGAATCTGTATCTTAATTAACAATACAATAGTAAAACATGTAAAACAAGTAGACACTGATAATGAATTCGTTCTCTGGATTGAGATAAAGAAAAACATTACAAAATGCGGAAAAGATCTGATTTTAGGAGTGATCTATGTACCACCGGAGACATCCAGATATTACTCAAATGACGCGTTCGACCGAATAGTAAGAGACGTAATCACCCTGCCAACGAAATATGAACTGGTTTGTCTCTTCGGTGATTTTAATGCGAAGACAGGTACTGATAACGATTTTGAAAGATTTGATAACTTCACGTTAGACAATTTCCAAGTAAATGATACAACCGGACTTAATCTTTTAACACTAACAGAACTTGGTATCCCCATTGAAAGATTTAGTCAATGCCAAGGCCGTAAAAATAGAAATGGCGGGATGATGATACAACTTTGTAAAAATACTAACATGTTTATCGTAAATTGGAGGGCTTGAAGTGACCGGCTTATAGGAAAACCTACGACAACGAACAACAGTTTACTGGGTTGCAAACGTAAATTTCTTTAAGTCCATCAAAAAATTCGGCGTAAACGATTGTGACCCGATGATCTCAGATATAGACAGTACATTATATCCAACAATCAAAGGAAATAATAATAATAATAATAATAATAATAATAATAATAATAATAATAATGTTGACACCGATAGACCTCATGTTGAAAGTAAGCTGCGTAGATGGCAGGAAACAAAAAAAGAAAGCTATGATCCAACCTTGAATTCGAGAAACTGCAAGAAATCAAAGACTTATTGGTAGACACTCAAACTAACCCGACACTACAAAATATAAATACGGTAGCAAGCAGGATTGCAAAACTATTTGCTGAAACTGCGGAGCAAACTTTTGGCCGAAAAAATTAATATCTTGGCAAAAAGAAGGAAAATAACAAACCATGGTTCGGAAAATAGTGTGCTCAGAGATGCAAGGGAGTGCAATATAGAGCTAGAACACATTTACTGAAGTAACTGTAAATCTGCGATGACTGGGCATTAAGGAGTAGTATAGGCCCTCTTCTCATATGATCATTGACCATGTCTGATGCTGATCTGATAAAAAGTCTAAGTGTTGTCGCAGTTTAAAGATCCATAGTTGAAATTACCATAGTTTTACACAGGGTATGGGAAAGTTGATTTCTTGAAAACCAATAGCCTTGATCCTAAAGTATAAAATAATGTGTCCTGAGTTGTTGTAGTGCAATTTTTACCAAAATCAAGGAAAATGCCATTAAATGTCAAATAAAGGAGAAATTAATGAATTAAAGGTATATGGAGGCAATTCATGCAAAAACCTGACCAATTTTTGTTTTTGGCATGAATTACCTCCCTTTACCTGTTGAAGTTGATTGTGTCATTTCAATACCATGAATTTCGATTCTCATGATGGTTTGAAAGTGACCCGTCCAAGGTCACGGTCAATCAGTGGTCAAAGTGACCAATTTTAGGGTTTGGCATGAATTATCTCCGTTTACCTGTTGGAGTTGATTGAGGCAATTAAATCTGATGAATTTCAATTGTTTCTGACTACCTGGGCCAAACAAAATTCATTAATTTTTTAACGAGCAAAGAGTCGTTTTCCAAAATCAGCTTGCCTTGAACGATATTTCTCTTGCTAATCTTACGGTCAACCAGCTTCTATACGGGAATTACACTGCCAACTTGGAAATGAACGAACTGATCTGTAATACGGTATGTCAATACATAATTAACACCAACCGCTTTCAGTAGCGTCCCGTTTGCGAACTTATAGTTTAAGGGGTAAATGGACAGCAGCCCAACAGGTACAGGTCGGTGCGAAGGCAGCACCTAGAACTCACCTCTGCTATTCTTCCCTTTGATCTTATTCCTCGCTCTCTCTATCTCTCACCCTCTCCCCCCCCCCTTTCCCCTTCTCTCTCTCTATCTCGGTCTTTCTTCCTACTCTCCCCCACCTCACACTCAACATCCACACACTTATGCACACTAATAGACCACAATTAATTAAACTATTATGATTTGCCGCCATTTTGTTGTAAAAAAAGTTTTGAATAATCTGTATGTGTATGGGAGACACGGGCATAAGATTCTAAGTCTTATCGTGCTTCCATCTGAACAAAATAAATCACGTTTAAACCAAAATTCATTAATTTCTCCTTTATTTGACATTTGATGGCCTTTTCCTTGATTTTGGGTCGGATGAGTGACTACGGATTCTGGAAGGATGTTAAGTTTCAACATGATCTGCAGAAAGCATAAGGGGAGTCGCTATCAGAATATCACTCTCATACATTTTCTTTGGGGCATTTTGGCCACGTATAAGCATATTCCTCAGAAATTATTCATTGGATCCAAAACAGAAATAAAAAGCTCCCAGGCCCTAAGGTGTGCTGAAAGTGTCTCAAGTTTACAGGCTAGAAATCGCAAATAGTACTCACTGGACCAGGAAAATATGTGGGTGTCAGCTGCGAGTTAACATATGCTAGAGGTCTGTTAAGTTTTTCCATGATCTGCAAGAAACTCTAGGACGAGTTGCTGTTCGGTTAGAACCCCCTTACATATCCAATTTGACTTTTTTGACAAGAAAACGTAGAATTCTCGGGAACCATACACCAGATCCAATTTCTGTAGGTGATCTATACATGCCTGGTACGTACTAGTTATGCACTAAGTTTAGATATGATATTACCAAAACTGGGTCATTTATCATCAAATCAATTTCCAGTACATTCCATATTGACATATTTGTCTACGATACAAAAATCTCAATATCTCATGAACCGTTCGGGATATCGGAGTTCTGTAAGTTGTGTCTGAGAGACAATTCCGCTCAGGATCAGGCGATCTAAATGCTGAAACAATCCGATCATGATTCCGTCATCTATCAGCAAATCATGGATTATGATTTGCCGCCATTTTGTTGTAAAAAAGTTTTGAATAATCTGTATGTGTATGGGAGACACGGGCATAAGACTCTAAGTCTTATCGTGCTTCCATCTGAACAAAATAAATCACGTATAAACCAAATTTATTAATTTCTCCTTTATTTGACATTTGATGGCCTTTTCCTTGATTTTGGGTCGGATGTTTGACTACGAATTCTGGAAGGATGTTAAGTTTCAACATGATCTGCAGAAACCATACGATCTGACTGCCCTAGAAATATGGAGTAACTTCATTCCAAAAACTTTGGCTTATGCCGGATTTTCTCCAAATCTGCTCACCATACACAAACAATATTTTGGGTGGACATGCAGATCAATACATGCTAGAAGTCTGTTAAGTTTCAAGATGATTGACGAAAGACCCTAGGAGTATTTGCTGTCCGAATATTGCTCCCATACATTTCCTATGTGACTTTTTTCCCGCGGAAATGCGGATATCTCAGAAACCATACACCCGATCGAAAAGAAAAGTAATAGCAAACTAGATACCAAAGGGTCCTACAAGTTGACCAAGTTTGAAGTTGATCAGATCAAAACTGTAGGAGGAACAGTTTGCGAAAATCCTTGAGAATAATTATAATAACTAGAACACATTTACTGAAGTAACTGTAAATCTGCGATGACTGGGCAATAAGGAGTATTATAAGCCCTCTTCTCATATGATCATTGAACATGTCTGATGCTGATCTGATAAAAAGTCCAAGTTTTGTCGCAGTTTAAAGATCCATGGTTGAAATTACCATAGTTTTACACAGGGTGTCGAAAAGCTGATTTCTTGAAAACCTTGACCCTGAAGTATAAAATAATGTGTCCTGATTTGCTGTAGTGGAATTTTTACCAAAATCAAGGAAAATGCCATTAAATGTCAAATAAATGAGAAATCCAAGAATTAAAAGTAAAGGGAGGCAATTCATGCAAACAACTGACCAATTTTTGTTTTTGGCATGAATTACCTCCCTTTACATATTGAAGTTGATTGTGTCAGTTCAATATGATGAATTTCGATTCTCATGATGGTTTGAAAGTGAACCGTCCATGTCAAGGTCAATCAATGGTCAAAGTAACCAATTTTAGGTTTTGGCATGAATTACCTCCCTTTACCTGTTGGAGTTAATTGAGGCAATTAAATTTGGTGAATTCTGATTGTTTCTGACTACATGAGCCAAACAAAATTCATTAATTTCTCCTTTATTTGACATTTGATGGCCTTTTGCTTGATTTTGTGTTGAAAGTGTGATTACGGATTCTGGAAGGATGTTAAGTTTCAACATGATCTGCAGAAAGCATAAGGGGAGTCGCTATCGGAGTATCACACTCATACATTTTCCTTGAGGCATGTTGGGCACGTATAAGCATATTCCTCGGAAATTATTCATTGGATCCAAAAGCAAAAGAAAAACATCCCAGGCCCTAAGGTGTACTGAAAGTGTCTCAAGATTGGAGGCTAGAAATCACAAATAGTACTCAATGGACCAGGAAAATATGTGTCAGATGCGGGTTAACAGATTCTAGAGCTCTGCTAAGTTGCTCCATGATCTGCAAGAACCTCTAGGATGAGTTGCCGTCCGAATAGCACTCCCCTTACATTTCCAATTGGACCTTTTAGACAAGAAAACATGGAATTCTCGAAACCATACACCAGATCCAATTTCTGTAGATGATCTATACATGCCTGGTGCGTACTAGAAATGTACCAAGCTTAGATATGATATTTCCAAAACTGGGTCATTTATCATCAAATCAATTTCCAACACAATCCCTATTAACATATTTGTCTATGATACAAAAATCTCAATATCTCATGAACCATTCGGAATATCGGAGTGCTGTAAATGGTGTCTAAGAGCCAATTCCGCCCCAGATCAGGCGATCTAAATGCTGAAACAATCGGACCACAATTCCGTCATCTATCAGCAAATCATAGAAATATTGTTTACTGTGTAGATTTGCAATAATAGAAATGTTAATATGTCCATTAACGATTTTATTTTAGTAAGCAATAGTAGCTTCTCGTATCTAGGGATTTCAAAAATGTCAACCCTCTGACAGGGACAGAAGTAGGAATTCTCATGATGTCAAATAATTGTTTTCATTCAGCATTTTCTAAAAAACTGGTCACTGAACCGAAAAGATTTTTTGGGCAACTTGTGGGTCAACAGATCCTAGAAATATGTTAGGTTTCAAGATGATCTGGAAAAAATCCTAGGAGAAGTCGCTGACCGAATATTGCTCCCAAACATTCCCTATGGGACATGTTTGGAACGGAAATGCAGCATCTGAAATGCTAACATGTTCGCTATAGATTTTATTTTATTAGCCCATAGTAGTATAATATATCTACGTATATGTCAAATATCAAGCATCTGACCAACCTAGAAATATGAATTATCTCGTTTCCAAAAAGTTGGGCTTATGCCAGACTTTCTCAAAAATGGGTCACCGTACTCCAAAATATATTTTGGGTCACCATGTGGGTCAAGACATGCTAGAGGTTTTTGCAGTTTCAAGATGATAAAGGGAAAACTCTAGGAGCAGTCAGTATCAGAATATTGCTCTCATGCATTTCCTATGGGGACAGGGGGGCACGGAAATGCAGAGTATTGAATGGTTAACTAGCGATTTTATTTCACTAACCGAGAGTAGTATAATTCATCTACGTATATGCCAAACTTCAACCATCTGACCGCCTTAGAAATATGAAGTATCTTGATTCCAAAAAATTCGACTTATGCCGAATTTTCTCCAAATCTGGTCACCGGAGCCAAAACATATTTTGGATGAAGATGCAGAGCAATACATGCTAGAAGTCTCTGAAGTTTCAAGATGATCGAGGAAAAATTCTAGGAGTAGTTGCTGTCCGAATATTGCTCCCATACATTTCCTATGGGACTTCTCGGAAACCATAGTGGAAATGTTCCGGATGAATGGCTTATTGGAAAAATCATACCAATATACAAAAAGAAGGCCGACCCATCTGATCCATCGAACTATCGCCCTATAACACTATTAAGCTGTTTAGTCAAACAGTTTACGGCTATTTTAAACGAAAGACTGAAAGATTACGGCACAAACTGGATTTAGGAAAAAGAGGTCCACTCTTGACAACACTATTTGTATACATCTAAGTAAAGAACCGCTCTTTGCGCAGAAGAAAAAATTATACTGCTCGTTCATCGACTTTAAAGGGAAATTCCAGTGAAAATCGGGAATAAGTCAACTAAAAATATACTATAATCCGAAATAGTTGCCGCAAAAAATTATAAAATACACTGTTCCATTGCCGAGAAATAATAAAATGAATATGCCCAAAACGCTCGAAAACGTGACTCCTGGGCGCATCCATTTTCTCGCAACGAGAGCGAGAAACCACGAGATTATGACGTCAACGACACACCAGCAAAATATCGCCAGTGCTTTTAGATTTACCTGTTTACTTCGCGTTATGAAGGCCGAATATTAATTAACCTTTTAATGACAAAATTCTGTCAGGAAAATCAGAATATTTCCTTATTGAATGGCCATTTGCATGCCAAGCGAAGACTATTTTTGAAAATTTACCACTGGAATGGCTGGTTCGGTTACTGAGACAGGCGTTTTAGTTGTAAATTCTCAAAATAGCCTTCTTTTGACCTGCGTCCTCAACTTGACGATTGCAGAGGCCAGTGCTGGCGTGAAATGGTTAAATCGCATCATGTCCGCATGTCAAGCATGGGCTTGCAGTAATAGAAACGATCGTGGAAAGGGTGCGGAAATTCACATTTTCAGAGACCGGATCCGCAGAAGCATCCGCATGAAAAGGGGCTAACTGACAGATGGCTTCATAACATCGGCACTGGATGGATATCTTCCACATTTAAATTTGGATGACACAAGTTTAGAACATATAGTCTGTATAATTTTAAAATAATGTGTCATGCATTTCAAAACAAAAGGCGCGGTACTTAATTTTAATATAACAGAATCAAACTCGACAATTAACGTCGTATTTGCTTGTATCTATTGTAAAACGGGATTTGCAAACCAAAATGAAACGATGTCGCTCATTGCCCGGTCGGTCAATTATAGGCAACCGCTTAGCGGCTTACTTCGTAGATGATAGTAGGTGACAGCTAGTAAATAATGACAAGTGTACGCTAGACATAATTAGTAGTTTAGTGTTTTCACACTGTTGAAATCCAACGTTATTAATCATTTACAACGTTTACTCCCAATTTTAAAATAACTATACTGAGTGTTGAATATTCTGAATTAAATTTTCCTGGAATTATGTTGCAGTAGTTTCCAAACTAATTAGTTTCACACAATAGGCCTATGCAGGGTAAATCTTAAGCTTTCTGCTTTTCTGTCCTTGAAAGGGTTAACTAATTGATCCCAAATTTTTAAATGTTGACCCATATTTACTGCCTGTTGAATATTTTGAAACTGGAATTTGACTGGAAGCAGAAGCTGCAATAGCAACAGCTTTCAGAGAAATTACATTCAACATTTATTCAACTAACATATTTTTCAAGAATTTGTTGTAGCTGGTTGATTGCAAACACCCTCCTGGCATAACCCTTCAATGTTTAAAAAATATATAAATTGCCCATAAGAAAACAATTTTTGACAATTTGGCACTACAATGACTGGCGCGATCATCGGGACACTAATTGCACTTTAATTTCCTCCAAACACTGTGGCAAAGTGTCAGTTGTTTAGCCAGTATGCTAATTATTTACGAGATGCAAGATTTACCTCCCCTGGTTACGGCTCTCCTCGATCGGGCAAACGGAGTAGGTGTGACGGTGACGTCAGCTGCTTGTCCAAAATGGCGCCTCTATCTACTGGTTACTTTAGCAATTTAAATTGAGTATATCTTTTTTATTTGTTGGCATAAAATTGTGCTCTCGGTCTCAAATTAATGCGGAAAATTAGTACTTTACGTCAGATGCATAAAATCCCCCAGTGGAATATCCCTTTAAACAAGCTTTCAATAAGGTATGGAGGGCGGCTCTCTGGAAAAAAATATTAAAACAAAAATTAACTGGAAAATGTTACAAAATTGTATACAATATGCATAAAGGTATAAAATCTTATGTCAGCCACAACCAAACCAACACGGAATTCATAACGAGTAATGTAGGTGTACGACAAGGTGAGAACCTATCCCCCTTTCTATTTTCTATTTTTTTCACCGATCTAGAAGAGTATCTATATGAACAATCCATAAATGGTCTTAATTCTCTTAATGAAGTGGCTGGAGAAAACTTAAACCTGTATCTCCATCTTATAATACTACTGTACGCTAATGATATGGTCATAATGGCTAATTCTCCACGAGGCATACAGAATGCGTTAAATGCATTTCACCAATATTGCATAGACTGCTGATTACAAATTAACATTGCAAAAACTAAGGTAATGAATTTTTCTAAGCGTAAATTAAATAGTTCTCTAAGTTTTAATATAGGTGGGCGCGAACTTGAAATAGTAGATGAATATCTATATCTAGGCATTTTATTAAAATCAAATGGAACATTCGCAGACTGTAAAATAAGAAACTGTAAACAAGGAACGAAGGCTATATACTCATTGACAGGCAAAATAAACCAACATGGCATACCCATTGATTTACAAACAACATTATTTGATACAATGATTACAACTATATTACTTTATGGATCCGAAATCAGGGGTTTTCAGAACACTACACAAGTAGGAACATGCCAATTAAAGTGTTTTAAGCATACACCTCGTTTGAAGAAAAGTACACCTAGTGCCATGATATACTGCGAGCTTGGGAAACATCACATCACAATAAAATCTAACATGATACGATTTTGGGCGGGTCTAGTAAATGGTGGGTATGGTAAACTATTGTCCCTGCTCTACTTCTTATGTAAAGGCTTTACAACTAGACACAACATACAAATTAAATAGATTGAAACGATTTACAGAAGAGAACACACACGGCAAGCAGCTAGTCCAGCTAACGAAGCGCTCATTAGAACATAAATTCATCGAGGAGTGGACTAGAGAAATGAACCAATCAACACGATGAAACCTCTATAGGGAAATAAAAACAGAATTCCAGTTCGAAAATCATTTAAAATGTTTTCCATACCGGGAAGCATTAACGCTTCTGCATTTTCGAACACTCAACCACAGACTCGCCATAGAAACGCAACGATGGATTGGCATAGATAGAAATGAGAGGCTGTGTCCTAGATGTAATGAAGTTGAGGATATAATATAGAACGAGAAAAATATATTCCACTATTCTATTCAAGACAAAACAATGTAGATAAAACCCGTGGACTACTTTCAATATGTAAGAGGTCCGTACTCACCAATCTCTGCAAATTTTTATTATTGGCCAAGAAAAAAGAAAAGAAAAAGGAAAATACTACCACAGCCGCTACCATTATTACAACAGCAATAACAACAGCGATAACAACGACTACCGCTAATTCACATAAAGGGAAATCTTACCATATGGCACGCAATCGGGGGCGGTGGTGGCGGCGGCTGCTGCTGCGGCTGCTGCTGCTGCTTCTACTACTACTACTACTACTACTATTACTATTACTACTACTACTACTACTACTACTACTACTACTACTACTACTACTACTACTACTACTATTATTATTATTATTACTACTACTACTACTACTACTACTACCATCATCACCACCACCACCACTACTACTACTACTACTTCTACTACCACTACTACTACTACTACTACAACAACTACCCCTACTACTACTACTACTACTACTACTACTACTACTACGACTACTACTACTACTACTACTACTACTACTACTACTACTACTACTACAGACCAGACTGTATTTTAATATTGTATATTGTATGTATGTATATTTTATATAACTACACTAACTACCGACATAACGTATTAATTCTTTTTTTTTAATTCCCCTCATATGCCGTGGTAAGGATGGCCTGACTGTAAAAAAGAAACTGAAACTGAACAGGCACGCAGGCAAACAGGCACGCAGGCAGACATGTAGGGAGCATTAATCATGACGACCTTCGACGTGATTAAAACATGAATGTATGAACGCAGACAAATGCAAACAAATGCTGCACATCTGCGTACTAGCGACGGCAATGCCATTGATAGGTAAAGCATTTAACCCTTAAAGACACAAAACAACACATTATTTATAATGTAATGAATATTATGTTGAAAATCGTTGAACTTAATTTGATTCGGAACTGTTTCTGCACAGGTCCAAGTCAAACAAATTTCAAAATATTCAACAGCTTTCCAAGATAGTTGTCTTGAATTTGCAACACTGTAATTTCATGGTCATGGTAAGTAAGTATGAATTCGAATACAGATCACAGATTTCATTGCTGGTGCACAATCTATACATGTACACCAGAATTTCTTCTTTTTCTTCGATGTTATTTATAGTATACACGGCATGGGTTGTGGTCTGATGCGATTATGGAGATAAATATCGATGTGCTGCAATTTTAACCAAAAATGTATTTCTTATAAAATGCTGTATTTTATTGCTATATTATGGCAAATAGATCGCATATCATCCACATTCACGCATATGTCTTTAGCTGAATTACATGCGTGTAATAATTAACATCACGTGACCATAGGTATAGGTGTTCTTGACCAATTTGTCTCATTAACCCTTTGTACGGCCCAGGGTCAAACACCAAAATCCTTCACAATTTAATTGCTATTCTGTTGAATATTTTGAAAATGATTTGACTGGGAGCCATTACTGCTTATGGCAGCTTGAGGTTCCTGTCGAAATTTCTTCAAAATATTCAACAGCTTACACGGAATTTACGATACTTTGATTGCAGTGATCAAAGGTCAAATGCTAGAGCGTGATATCATGTAGATTAAGATTCAATACACGCTTTACTATGGAAATTACTATCACAATTAAATAGATTGAAACTAATTTGACTGGAATTTTCAACTCTATACAATGTATCCGCATATGGCTGATGTTAGACCACTCTCTACTAGATGGGTGTGCATTTTTCGGGTCCCTATTCTTTCTATATCTCATTTATGTTCACTAATGATAGGCAAATACTACAGTTTTGCAATGACATCCTTCTATAGTTCTGAGTGGAGAGAGACAACGAGGAGATAAGTGGGTTGCTCATGCTTCCAACGAAGGCCAGATAGTTCACCACCGAGGCGCAACCAGAGTTCCATAGTGTTGGACACTCCACCGAAACTGCCTTCAGCTTGACAACACACTGCCAGTCTAGACTGCATCTTGATAAGGAAAATACAGGAATCCAAACTGTCCTGTCTTTCAAGTATATGACGTCATAATCAAATACGGCACAGGTAGGCTGACGTCACACTTAAAATACATCATGAATAGCGGATCTATTTCGTAAGGAACTTTTAATAGTACGTCATATGTACGAATTGTATGTCTTTGGTGCTTAATAGCCATTCTGTTGAATATTTTGAAACTAATTTTACTGGATGGTGTTGCTTTTATTGGCAGCAACAGCACCCAGTCAAATTAGTTCCAAAATTTTCAACAACTTACATGAATAGTTTTCTGAAAATTGAGATTCGGGAAATTCGGGGTTCGATTGATCCCAACACGGGCAAAGCATGGGCGGCGCTTAGCTAGAGATGGGTGGGCCATAGATCCATCCATTAAATACCTTCCCGGGATATAGAATATATAAATGTAAAGCACAACTCATAGGCTACAGTTGTAGCCTGAGTGTAGCCTGCGTGTAATAAACGTGAAACTGAGTGTCTGCATGCAGCTTTCGCGACCATCTTGGACACTTCTTCAGCACAAAGTAACAGTTGGTCGCTACCTACGTCAATCTGAACAGTTATTGAGGAGTAGCGTGACAGCATGGATTGGTAGACCATTGATATATGTTAGCCCTTCGTCAGTTAATGGTAGGTTGGTCATGGAAGCAACACTCAACCAATTTCTACATGCCGCAGAGGTAACTAACTTTCCTTGTTACGAACGAATGAATACAATCTGTTACTCAAGTATATGATGTCATAAGGAGTTAGATCATATGTAGGCTGACGTCACAATCAAAATGCCTAAAGAATGGCTTAGCTAAGTCCGTCATGAACATTAAACGTCCATCATGTGTACGAATTGTATGTATTTACGACTTAATAATCATTCTGTTGAATATTTTGGAACTAATTTGACTGAGCGCTGTTAGAGCAACAGCATCCAGTCAAATTGGTTTGTAAATATTCACCAACTTACATGTACATTTTTTTTTAATTGAGATTCGGGAAAGTCGGGGTTCGTTCGATCGTAAAGCATTTCTAGAGAGGGGCGAGGCGCATTTAAAGTATATGTATCTATTATCCTGGGATCGGAACCAATTTTTGAAATAGATTACGTCTATGTGATTGAGGGACCGATTTTTCTGATTGGTTGAAAAGTAAACTATGGCAGCCTTTATAGAAATGTATGAACATTTTGAAAACAGAATGTCTTTTTGATGGCATAATAGAAATCTTTATCTACCACACATTGATTATGTCTGGAATAGTGTGGCACCTAAGCTGTTGGTCTACAATGATGTGAGTTTTTCTTTAATAATGTTACAGAAAATGCCCATTTGCAGGCCAAGAGAAGAATATCTTTTAAAGATATATAACTAGGATGGATGTGTGTGTTATTAAGACGGTCATGCATTCTTGTGATAAATCTTCAGAAATAGTTTTCTGGTCTGAAAATTGACATTTCTCACGGGCACTGCGGAAGCCGTTTTTGGCCGACTTGATGGTTAAATGATTATTTACCGGATCGAATATGCCCTGGCTACACTGTCTATTTTCAGCACAATACCCTAAGGGTATGTTCAATAATATTCCTGGTAAATCCTGTAAACACTTTGCCATAAAGCAGTTGATGAATCGGGCTATTACTTTACAGGTTTCCATCACTTCAAAGTAAATTCTTTGTGCGACAATATTAGTTAACGCGCTAAATTCCGTCTGGAATATCTAAATATTTGCTCATTGAGTGTCCGCCAGCAGACGAAGACAAGACTATTTTCTAAAATTTAACACTGGAATGACTGGCTCGATTATCGCGCCAAAGATTCCAGGTGTAGATTTTAGAAAATAGTATTCTTTTGGCCTGTAAATGAACATCCCTCAATTTGACTGCAAAAGTTGGTTTTAGCCAGAGTTGTCATGGAATGGTTAAACAAGTCTATTCAATATTGAGTAGGAGGTATATCCAGGTACTTAGTCTGGCCTGACTCCATGCAGCCTCTCTAGAGCTGTGTGCCAGAAACCATTGTTTGGACACAATGGACCTTTCCGGTTTAGCTATGCCCCGCCCATCTCTAGCTAAGCTCCACCCACATCTCGCTCGTGTGGGGATCGATCGATATCTGATCACCCTGACCATCAATTTCCAAAACAATACACAGGTAAGCGGTTGAGTATTTTGAAACTAATTTGACTTGGCGCTGTTGCTGCCTATGGCAGGAAATGAGGCTAGTCAAATGAGTTTCAAAATATTCAACAGCGTGTTTATTAAATAGCAAAGAATTACAACGACATGCAATTCATACACCGTGACGTCATGTGGCGTAATGATTGTGACGTCATCACACCCGCGCTGAGCTGATTATGACATCATACGAGGTCAGATGATAGATGGCTACTCTGGAAAGGTGAATTGATATGCCTTCTTCAGGACATGACTCATTACATTTGGCGCCATGTGCGGATCAGAAAGCTTTCTCAAAATATTGTATATACAGGTCGATTTCATATTAGTATTAGCAATAGAAAGTTCAAATTTCAGAGATGGGTTATTGGTGGCAAATCCGATCACTTGAATGGCTACAATAACATAAGTTGCGTTTCTTTTAATAAGACCTCATTTGGAATTCACTGAAGCCTCTTACAGATGAGGTCTTACTAAGCTCGTGTGATGATTTGTAAGTTGTAAGAGCCAATGTATAACTGATATGTTCCAGAATGGCATGGCTAGATTGCATAACAAAAGTTTTGCAATCAGCATTGCAGAGCACGAATAATGATTGCAATCATGATACATATATAGTTTAACGTAATTTGCCGCTGCTTATAATTCCTAAAGCAATTATCATTGGCGTGATTGCGAGAGTGAGTGATATATAGTGTATGGCTGCTCAGAGATGATTTTCAGGAAATATGCATCTGTATGGAATTTATGTCAGCCCAAGAGTTACGTTTCTGCTGAGCGTTTTGACAACCAAGTGCAACGCAAACTCCAACGCAAAACCGCCAGGGCAAACTACAACTATTCTTCGGCCACGTCGCATCTGTTCTCTGTCTTTCTCAATTGTTTCTGGCATCTACAGTAAAGCTCAGAAAAAACTTAGTTGAACATATTCAACAGCACATTTCTTACATCGTGTTCCAAGTTGTGTTTTCCTTTTTTTAAACATAGGCGCCTATTAACTTATTTATGGGCGGCTATGGTATGGGGGTGTTCAGCCAGGTGGCCCGGTTGGTGGTTCTTATGGGGATTAGCTCGGCACCGTTACAACCCGCGAACCGACTGGGATCTTTCTTCTAGCGGAGATAGATGGAATGGATGTCACAATGCTGTATTCTATTGATGATGACTCATTCACTGAACTTTCTTAATTCTATGGTTTACACATTCCAAATTCTAGCCACGTATACCTATTCTAAACCCATTAAGCGTAACTGCAATCGGTTCTTAAGAGAGAAGTATTATAATGAAACATAACAACGTTAACCTTACGTTCTGCTCTCACTAACAGGCCAATTTTTTTGTTCTCTCAATTTTGCGCCATTCAGTTGTGAAAACAGGAATGGATAAAAAAAAAAAAGAGGAGTATGAGTTTCGGGGGTGGGGTGTGCTCACTCCCCATCCCCCACCCACACACCCAACACACACACCCAACACACACACACACACACACACACACACACACACACACACACACACACACACACACACACGCACGCACGCACGCACGCACGCACGCACGCACGCACACACACACACACATTCCAAAAAAAGAATTTTGTAAATTTACAACTGCTGCGATGCGATTTCCAGCCTTCTGAGTGGAAATATTGAGTTTTATTTTACCTGCAATTTAAAACATTCTTGGAGATAATCAAGCAGTCAAATGAAAAAGGAGTAAATGAATCTATGGTAAGACAGATAATAAGATTATGAACATGTATTAACCTATCATTCTATTCATATTGATAACTTAGTAATGCTACACGCCACTACAGATGTGATGTGTCCATTGAGGAATCGTAATACGATGCAATCAGCTAAGGTGTTGTCTTCTCTACCGTAGAGAATAAATGTAATTCTGGAATACACACTTCATACGTTTATTGGTATTTTGTTTTACTAAACGTAATGCGTTGCTTATAATAAGGCATAAAGGATGCAACAGCTTCCAGTCAAATTAGTTTTAAAATTTTTTAACAGAGTACAGACCAGTATGTTTGTCTTGAAATTGGGATTTGATGGCTTCAGAGTTCAAAGGACCATAATTGTCCACAACATCTTCGTGACTTATGCGAAAATGGTTTAGCTCAGGGAAGGGATGGGGTGAGGTGGGGAGAGGTGGCCAGAGCCACTCGTGACACCCCATTGGGTCCGTCACTGAGTCCTACCGTCCATTAAAATTTATGGAATTTTTCAATTGTGTGGGGATAATAGTCCCACTCTGTGCGTTTGTGTATTATACAAAATAGCATAGAGTGACGCATACGTGACTATAGTTATTTTATGCTGCAGAACATAACAAATCGTCAAGTTTGTACCATATCCTGTTATACAGTTTCGCTCTTTGCAAACGAAAATAGCTCTATGGACATGATGTCCAGACAGCTATTCTCGTTTGTAAAAAGAGAAACTGCATAAAATACATTATTCACTCCCAAAAAATCTTTTGAAAGAAAAATTAGGGGCTGATCAAGATCTGGTGCCGGGCAAATGTCCCCGCTGCCCCTATTATAATCCGCTACTGCATCCGTTAGTGAGTGTGTCTCTATGTCCGTCCATTCGTGTTGGTGCGTCCATCCATCCATCCATGTGGCTATGTCTCTGTACCGTAGTACAATTCACTGAAGTTATTCGAATTGGCGAATGCATTATAACAAGACGTAATCGTCGTAGTAAGACAGACGTAATTCGTGGATGATACAGTGCACCCGTTTAAAGGTCAACGTTTGCTCACTATTGGAAATGAACATCAGACAATGCCCAGAAATAGGTATGCCAATAGCGAGACTGTCTAGCTAATAATACGCCCTCGCATCTGCAGTCCTTCATATCACCTCTTGAACCACTTGATCTCGGGACATTGGTGATGGTAATGGCGAAGCGCGCGTATTATGTGGCGTACATTACTGAGATATTGGCAATGTGGCGTAAGCCATGAATGAACACGATGTCGATTATCATATAGAAGTAATCTTTATGGAACTTACCCAGTGGTGTTACTAATTGAAAATACACATAGTGGCCTATATTGGGTGTGGAATCGGTACGGCTAATACAGGCTACAACTAGTTCGAGTCTGCATTCAACCTGATCCCGTCCTTTCACAGATATTTGTATTTTAACTTAGCCTAACCTGATCCATCAGTCTATCGATATATACGTAATAGGACCATTTCAGTGCTTGGGCCCAGAGGAGCCCATAAATAAGTTAACATGCTTTCAAAATAAAAACAGAAACATGTTAGTTTGTACAATTTTGGGCACGATATATAGGAAGACATCGCTGCCTTAGAGAGAAATGGCTTTCAATCAAATTAAGTTCACGATATTCAGCAGTAGGGTTTATTTTGGCTTAGAAACATTATTAACTTATTTTATCTATACTGTAATCACCCTCCTCCATTGTTCAAGATACCGAACCACTAAATATAGCCAGGGACAGAGCTTTCTCACATTCAACAATATACGCCTATGCAATCAAGGTTAGTCTACCTAAAAACTGTTTGATTAAACTAATTTCATTTTGCACAGAGCACGGTGCGCGCCTACGTCACAAAACGTGTTTATGACTGTCACAACTTCCGTGCAAATTCGATAATAAAATATTATGTTTACCCGCGACAAATACAATGGTACGCAATGACCTAATGAGCCAACAAAAGATCCTGTTAAAACAATCCTAGTAATATGTATGTCTGTATGCTGAGGAAATTATGAGTGGGCGATTTTTAGTTCAGTGGGTATATGTACGAGATTGAACTGCTGGTATTAAAGGATGAGACAGACTGTGGTTTCGACTTCAATGCATATCTGACGCACCTTGATAATTATCTTTTTAATAATATGAGCCAACGTCCAATACCATGCATATTAATGATATAATCTATAAAGTATGGAAATATCCTCTTTGCCGCACCTACATACGCCTTTCTCCTGGCCGTTTCATTCGTCGCAAACCGTTCTTATCTTGCGAGATCTCCTTCGCTACGAGACCATGTAAAGAGGCTCGTGTGTGCAATGAGTGACCATTGGCGTAGTAATCCCCTCACCCCACCCAACACCAGCCCACATAACCGAATTGGCATTGTTATCTCGCGAGATCCCCTTCGTTACGTGATCGAGAAAAGTATCTCGTATGTATTGAGTAGCCATTGGCGTAGAGATTTCCACCATAATATGGTGGTAGAGAGAATAGAAACTTAAAAGGCATGAGCGCTACTCTCTTCATACCAGACAATATTATTTCACATAAAAGGAGATGATATAAAGCCTATAGTAGTCTGTATGACAAGTAGTTAGCATAAAAATAGTCCCTCTGAATTCGTCGTAAAATTCAGATCTGTCACAAATCTGTCGAACACAAAATGAGGTCAAGAATTTGCTGACGTTGCGTAGATGTGTGGATCGAATCGATTTTAATGTCTGTATCAAGCTAGTGAAACAAAGGTAAAGATGGTACCACGATCCAGTGTTGCTTTTACTGTCTGCTACACAGATAGAATGGGTCCCAATCTGTCTGGTCTCTGAAGTGGAGTCTGTGTAGGAGTCTAGTCGTTGTGATGACGTAATAAGATGGCCGGTCAATAAATTAGAGGTGTATTCTCAGAGAAGCCACGCCTCTATTTTTAGATTGCCGAATTGGAGGACAAATTGACTTGAACCTTGAAATCTTGAAACATAGTGACATAAATGTGGAACGAGCTAAAAGCTTTGTTCATATGGCAAATGTTAATAGAAATCACAGTCATGAAACATGGACATCATATCATACAAGATGAACATCGAAATCCATTTCTAATTATGCCCCACCTATTTTACCTAAGCCCCTCCCAGTTTGCACAAGCAGTTGAATGGATTTTAACACTTTGAAGCACGAATTTACAGAATATCAATTGCCAGGTAACTAGACGAGTGATTCTGGAATTAGTATCCCCGTCCAATGCATGAATCCGACCTGTCACTCAACTACAGATATGATGTCATAATCAATTTCGCCGCATGTAAGACGACTTTACAATCATACATTGGTACTTGGTAGACATACCCCGCCATGATGCTGGAATAGTCCGTCAAGTGTGCGAATTTTATGTCTCTAATGAATTTCCTATTTAATAAATTTTTGTTGAAAAGCTTGAAACTAATTTTACTGGGTGGTGTTGCTGCCAGCAACCGCACCCAGTCAAATTATGTTCAAAATATTTAACAGCTTATCTGTATAGTTACCTTGATATTGTGATTCTGGGATTGCATGGTGTGATCGATCGCAACATGGACAAAGCGTGGGTCGAGCTTAGCTAGAAAAGGGTGGGGCATGGCTAAAATTGGATGTATTCATTGTTCAGAGGATATATGAGCAATTCCGTTTCAAGAAACTGTTAGAATTTTACATAGTCCACTCAAGATTGTGATTGACACACCAGCCACCCTTAATTGCAAGAGAATATTGCCACTTTTATATTGACTATTTCTGTCTACAATATACCATGTTAAGCATACAATAAATCCACATTCAGTGCAACAATGTTTAGTTGAAGGATCAAATACCAGCCTAATTAGGCATCTGGAGAAAATAATTGACATCTAGAAGTGCACCTAACATCATCATGTATCATCAGAATAACATATTCATTCAGGTATATTGTTGATGCAATATTAATTTTATTTAAGTTTATTATAAATCCTACAAATTTCAGTGGTAAATAATGGTTCACATAATTGTTTCCTACCTCCCATTATTGCTTGAATCCTATGGTTCACTGATTCAAAGATTAAAATACAAAATGTGACAGCTTCCATTAGTGGAGTCTCATAGAATCACCCGATTATTTTCTTCTTTTTTATAGCTAATTCATATTATTCTGACATTATATTCTGGCGAATCTTGCCTCAGAACAGGCAACAATGACCGCAGTTCAGCAACTATGCGGTGTTGACAGATTGCGCATTATCAATCAAATATCTGTCAGTAATTGGTTCAATGACCAATGAAACATTTTATGATATGTTGTAGTTTATTTTCTGATAAAGATTACAAGACAAGCATTTCTTCATCTGAGGAATCTTCAGCCATATTCGCACATATTCCCATGCACTCGCGAGATGCCGAGGAGCAACTCCAACATTTTCACAACCACATTGTTCTGTACTGCAGCCTATTTTACACTTGCACAGGGTGATTTCAAGTTAATTCCTTGTGCACAGCGTCCGAGTCAGTTTTAACAGGACTCATCCTTCCCTCAATCACTTTCCATCTGCACACTTTGGCATTCAATGCTATATCTTTCCATGCGTTAATCTGATGGTACAGCAGAGGACTGTGACTGCGGCGGGTGTAGGTAGTAGATTTTTTGGATGAATGGCTTTTTTGCTTGTCGCCACTAGTTCAAGAAATAGTTGGTACTTTAGTGTGTTCAGATTACTGCTAACTGTTGAATTATATAGACATATGCTTGCCATATCAGCAGCTTTAATTACTGCAAGCCCAGAACACCAAGTCCTGTGGAGGACAGCAGCCTGTTTGATGAATGGCTGTCTGATCGTGATCAATATCAGTCCTACGGCCTTCGCAAACCCAAATAAGCTCGGGGTGGTGTTACACCCAAGGATGCCAAGGACGAACAATAAGTCATCACACATGTATTATCTATGCGTCTTTCTAGATCTATGAATGTCTAGGTTTCACAATGGTGACACTGATTTTAGTTCTGGGCGAAACTAGATTTCATGGAGATTTCTTGTTTCATAATGACAGAGAAGTATCAATAGATCACTATCGCCACCAACAAGAACTGTTGTGTATTTCTCGGCAACGTGCAATGTACACTTCACAATCAACAAGTTTGCATCAGCATTTGCGTGTTGAAATTCACAGCCTGCATCCACTGGGTAAACGCTGAGAATATTAATTAACAGTCGCATATTCTCCTCGTTTGAGAGAGAATCATTCTTATTTATGTACAGTTCCTTAGAGTCAGCTTCATTGGACTTACTATAAGTCATTGATTATTGATGCGGTCTTCTGGCGAAATGTAGCAATGTTTTTCTTTCCCACCAATTTCTGTTATGACTATTTTGTCTCCAAAATGTTCTATTGATTTATACTGCGTGTGTTTTTGTACATAAGGTTCACGCTGCGAATTTCTGTTCTTCATCATCCACTTCTAGAGCGGTTACCGCTTACAAAAAGGCACCATCGTTCTCACTCTACATCCATTGGTCGTCCTAACTTTCTTTTCTTCGCACTGTAATATAGGATAAAACGCTCAGGAATTTGTTTGTGAGTTCGAAAATTGGCATGACATAACTGATGTGAGAGGGCACACGCTGCATGTAAGTCCAATGCCAAACATATTCGGGACTGTACTGTTCAGGGCTTGCATCACCGCGAACTTCACATGAGTTCTTTTAACCGTGCTTTGGAAATCCATGGTTCGAACATGCAGAAGGACATAATCCTTCGTTCTGCCGTTGTATTTATCCCTAGTTCCACAAAAGAAACACTGATCTTTATACATAAACATTGGTTCTTTCAATCGAAAACTAAGACGCTTATCATCAGTTCATGTGTATTTGCGCCTTCCACTGTCCTTCGAATAATCCCGTCAACAGTCTGTGTGCACCTGTTGTCCTGGACGTGCATATGGAATATCAGTTTGCTCAGCATTGGCTTTGGAGATTCCTATGAAGAGCTTCTGGGTTAGTCACGATATTTGAAACTCATTTGAGAGCAGCTCACCGCAAAGTACAAACGAATCCATAGCCTACTTACTACGCCTGCGAAAATGAGTTGGCAAGCTGATATTGCTAATGTTTGAATTTTAGATGTCGATGTGTGTCATATCGGGGTTTCTTTTAATTTACTTTCAAAATACATTTCTAAAATTACACGGCCCCATATTATCTCAAGATTTCACATGTACCACACATAGGATTTATTTGGGGATTGTTAACATATCATTAGTTAGATCCAAAGGCACAAAATAAAAGTGGTTTTCTTTCTTTTGCAATTAGTGTTGGGTTCGCCATATTTTTCCTCTGGATTGACAGGCTCAAAAGCACGAAGAGTCGGTGTAATGTTCTTTAGTTGCAAAAGAGAATATTCATTTTGCTTTTCAAACTTTTTTTACCTTAGCATTTGAAACTTGAATTTAACTTTCCAAGTTATCCATATACGTGGCGTGTAGTTTGACGTCATAATCATTACGTCATGAATGACTCGATTTAGTCCGTCTTACACGCTTAATAGTCAAATTTAATAAATATGCTGTCGAATAGTCTGAAACTAATTTGACTGGGTGCAGTTTTCTGGAAATTGATAGTCAGGGAGTTCAGGGATCGGTTGAGCCCAACATGTGGGAGGTGTGGGTGGAGCTTAGATAGAGATTGGCGGGACCTAGCTAAAACTAGAAAATCCATTACTGGTTACTATCTCGATTTCACTGTAATCATGCAGGTAAGTTGTTGCCTAGTTTAAAATGTATTTGACTAGGAGCTGTTGCTACCGATGGCAGCAACATCTCCAAGGAAAGTGATTTTTCAAAGTTCTTCAACAGATTGCTTATTTAATTGTAAATTCACATTCAATTTAGAGACTTAATGTCGGACCGTTTCCACTTTCGTGACGGACATATATCTTTCGATTATGGCGCCAGATTATGACGTCAGATTAGAAGTGAGGTATTTTATCTATGGCGGCAACAGCTACAGTGAAATTAGTTTCTACGTATTCAACATGCTGTTTATTTAATTGTAAAATGTAAATTAACCAAAAATATATATGGAGGGTACTAGTTTCTCAGTCAATCATATGACGTCATACTCACCTACGCAACGTATAGGATGACGTCATAATCAATTACATCATAAATGATGTAGCTAAGTTCGTCAGGAATGCGTAATTGATGACGGACTATGAGTTCTTGTACGAATTGTATGTCTTTACTAGGCAGCAACAGCACCCTGTCAAATTAGTTTCCAAACATGCAACAGCTTACATGTATAGTCTTCTGGAAATTGATATTACGGGAGGTCAGGGTTCAATCGATCACAACAGGGGAGAAATGTGGGTGGAGCGTAGACAGAAATGAGAAGGGCATAGCTAAAACTTGATTCTTGCGATTAGATGCTTAATGTCGCACCTCTCCCATTTCGTAATCGGCCTATGTCTTTTGGCACCTAACGAGTGGGGTATTGTGATTATGACCTTTGAAACGAGAATGACAGATCAGATCCCTCCAATGGTGACATAACACCAAGTCCGTGATACGTATAGCCTTCATGTATGCAGCCGTCAATTCAAAGAGATGGCAAATGAGAGATGGAACAGAGATCCATCCGAGCAAACAGTATCGCAAAATATAAACAGGGAAACCCCGCACTGTGGATGAAGAAATAATCTGGAAAAACTTGCAAGCTTGCAGTGATGAGAAAGAGTCACGACGCTTACATATGGTTTCAATCATTTGCTTTCGTACTTTATTTTTATTGACATCGAAGGTGGCGATGTGATGGAGTTAATTATTTTATGGGACTCCCGACGATTAAGCATAGATTTCAAGACAATGGTATTTGCTTTTTGGTCCAACAAACGGCGAATATCATAACCACTCAACAACCACATTTCCCGCACATTAAGGAGGTGGCATTTGATGACATTGTCGTATTCATCTTTATGGTATACCGCTACATGTTCGATGAAAATTACATGCAAAGTGTCACATTGTTCCATGATACGTAAATCAAGAACACCAGAGAAACACAAGGACATAATGTCAAATTATCGTAGAGAAATGCGCCCGTAGGTTGTGTGGGGAATGGGATCGGGTGGGGTGTCTGAAGGTGTCTGAAGGCCGTTATTCAGGTGCTGTCCAATATCGTCATTCATCACAGAAACCCGTGTCACCTAAGTGCAATATATGTGCTGGAATTGGTCAATGGTGTCACTGGAAATCGCTAAGAAATTACGAATATTTTTTCGATCTAGAGAAGGTCTGCTTTCCAACAGGCACAATAGTAGCTCCGGAGCTGGTGGTGCAGCACCTTACATGAATCTCGTCGACAGCGGCATACGTCTCAATACCCTTATACGCCTCTACAATCTAGAAGAAAGGTCTAAATATTGGTTCCAACAAGTGTCCACAATAGCCGCAATAATGCTTTGTGATATATTATAACTGGTCTGATATTGTAACACGAGGCCTTCTATAGTATTGGCTAGAAATGTAAACACTGTCCTAATGCTATCACGAAAATCGGAAAGTAGGTCACTAACGTGTACGTATTATGTGCCTTCATGAATGTACTATTTAGTCAACTTTCTGTTGAAGATTTTGAAACCAATTTGACTTGGTTCTACGGCTGCATCAGCTCCCAATTAAATTAGTCTCAAGATATTAGGCATCGTACCTTTGGATATAGTTTCTGAGGGTTAAGGTTTCAATGTTTCAAATCGATTCCAACACGCGTCAAATGTGGGCGGAGCTTAGCTAGAAATGGGCGCAGCAAAGCTAGAAATTGATCCCTCTTTTTTTTCCATCACATTTTGCGGACGTCTGAGAAAGGGGAATCTATTGGTCTATGATTTTACATGATGAAGACAAGATGCTATATTTAAAATATTGAAAGGAATAGTTATTAAATTGTAAATTCATCAAATTCATACAATGTGTACGCTACACTAGTGACGGACTTGGATATGACGTTACATACCTGAGTGACAGATAAGAGCCCGGCCACCCAGATGAGGAATCCAATCTGTCAGCCAAATATATGAATACATATATGAATTACAGCCCATGTAGGTTGACGTCACAATCGAATACGTCATAGATAACGTAACTAACTCAGTCATAAACGATGAATAGTCTGTCAAGTGGTACGAATTGTATGTCTTTACTATTTAATAAACATTATGTTGAATATTTTAAGACTAATTTGACTCGGCGCTGTGGCTGACATAGGCAGCAACAGCACCTAGTCAATGTAATTTCAAAATATTCAACAGCATATCTTAAAGTCTTCTGGAAATAAAGTAAGGAGTTCAGGGGTCCATCGATCCCAACGTGGACAAGGCGGGTGGGGGAATTTAGCTAGAGATGGGTGTGGCATAGCTAAAATTGAATTCATCCATTGCGTATCCTCCATTGGATCGAATTCCGAAGCATTAAATGCGCGACAAGGTTATTGCAGTAATCACTTCTTCCTTCATATCCGGGAATAGATGGTCTGGTCTTATTTGGTCTGCATTGCCAATTTGACACCAGTTGTATAGTTCTAACGTATCCACTTTTTAGCATTTTAATATTGATATGGCTCTACCCGCTAGGTGTTCTTAAATACATCAATTTAAAATCTATATTTTGGAACTTCCAGACTATGACAACATGCAGGAGAACGGCAGAAGCATTTGTCGAGTGAGTCTAGTAAGCCAGAGATAGCGAGTCGTGTATTCTAGTGGCCTGCTTGGATATTTGCCATGTAGTTCAAGTCTGCTTGATCTAATCCTGAAACCGCTCTATGACAGATATCTGGATAGACTGACTGGCCCCTCAATATTGCCGTTCAGGTATCACTCAGAGTCATAATTAATGGGGTCTCGCGGTTTAAAAGCATCAAGACTCACTTGGAGTCTGTATTTATGGAGTCTTTGTCTGGCCCCCAGACCAATGGACATCTAACATGAAAAGTGGAAACCTCTTGGTTTTGGATACTATGCATATATAGTACAATAAAACTTAGATGAATGCTACGTAGTTTCTGGAGTCAAGGTGCCAATGCACATCTATCCCGCAAGCTGGCACCGAACGTGCACACGATCCTACATTTTATAGTTTTGACAACCTACATGAGGTGACATCTATAAGGTTAAAAGACGATAAAATTATTTGTCATTGTATATTGAGCCTAAAGGTCCATTCATACCACATGCGTGAAGTGTGTGCGGAACGACAATGGACATGTCCAGTTTATCCATCCATTATATGGCATCATAATCAATTACAGCATGAATGACTCGAATTTGTCTGACCTAAACGATTAATTGTCCGACGTGTTGTATTAATTGTATGTCTTTACTATTTAATAAACATTCTGCCGATTATTTTTAAACTAAATTTGTCTGCGCGCTGTTGCTGCCATGGGCACCAATAACACCCAGTCAAACGAGTTTCAAAATACTCACCAGCTTACCTGTATAGTTTTCTAGAAATCCAAAGTCAGGGAGTTCAGGGATCGATCAATCCCAACACAAGCGATGTGTGGGTGGAGCTTAGCTAGAGATTAGCTGGCCATAGCTAAACTGGAAAAATCCATTGATTCCAGACTCATCCAAGTTGAGTAAATAGCGTCCAGACCATGCGTATAAGCCTACGCGACGCAACGAATTGTAATTTTGACTACATGAGCAACGTTGAATGTTTAAATATTTAAAGAGGCTATCGCTAATAGAGCTATAAATTTAATATACTGAAGAATGTCCAAAAACGCTTCCAGGTGGTCAAAACTCTTATTTTAACATCAATTGGAAAGTCTGTTTGTGATTACAACATAGTTTCATTTACGGAAACTAAGCTGGATAATGCAGTGTCTGATGATGATGTTAAATTAAATAACTATTATGGACCAATTAGAAAGAACCGATCACATCAGGTGCTGGATTGTCAATCTATGTCTCAAAAATTTGTAATTATAAAAGGCGTATTGATTTGGAAGACGTAGAACACATATTTATAGAAATAAATTATGGAACTATAGTATTTATCCTAGGTCTGTTTTATCGGTCACCGGATTCGCCACAGATATATTGGTCAAACATTTCTAAAGCGATTGGCAGAGCTGTGGACACGCCTCTACCCTTAATAATTATGGGTGACTTAAATTAAACCTTATTAAGTTCGGCTCTTCATAATCTCCAGGACATTATCACTTTATACAACATGAATTCATTAATTAGTGAACCAACGCGCATAACAGAAACGACTGCAACGCTTATTGACCCAATACTGACTTATGGAAACATTGAGTCAGTAGAGTCAGGTGTGATCGACGAATACATGGAATATAGTGATCATTTAGCAACATATGTTGCTATAAAAATTCCAATACAAATTAAAAGAACCTATAAACGAAAAGTTTGGGTTTATAAATGTAACAGGGTAAATACATATATAAATATATTTCGCAATATGGTTGTACTACCCGGCTACGAGTGACAAAGTTCTTATATGTCACCTTAAGTTCGTTGAATTGAGGAATAGATGAAACATAAACACTGGCTGATGAAATGCTATATAGGCGAATTTATTTACAGTGATGTTGCTTTGAATACCATGGTTTTCAGGTTAAAACTCACGTATCAGAAACCCCCATAGCTTACAAGACAACATTTCGGATGCCAGATTCTCTACAGCAATCCCACCGAATAGCCGTCATTTGAATCCATGAAGCCTGGTTATTCAGTTCTCATCCTTTAATTTGCCATACAATGCCGAAAAACAGCCATGTCTATATTTCTAGGTAAATGCCATGCAATTCACTGTGCTAACCTTTATAAGTTTTTACTCTCACTCCTGCTATGCACAGTCCGGTCCTATTAAACACAGTTCTGACTTCCTCTCTCTCTCACTCAGCTGTTCTCCCTGTCTCCCATTACTGCAACCTGATCTGGTCAGATTTTAATTGACGCCAAATAGTCCTGAACTATATCTTAGTTACTAAATTACACCTATGGGATAGCCGGATTAAACCAACTCAGTTTCACATGTATACCTCAAGTTATCTCATGTGACACAAGATTACTATCCAAGATGCACTCAGAAACCAAGTCCAGCTCCTCTCTTAGATACATATTCATACACCAAGCATGCATCTCTGATAACATCTCTGTCACACATACTAACATATTCATGCACATTTAACAATTCAGTCCTATGTACTTCCCTAATATTGCCAATGCCAGTTATTGGTTGAATCTCATAGACATGATTTAATGGATCTATTCGTCTAATTACTACATAGGGGTTATCACACCACCGATCTTGAATCTTGTTCCGCCCTTTTATTCCTCTATTCTTGATGTAAACTTTGGTTCCTGGGGATATATCAAAATCACTAGCTTTTTCATCACATCGTTTCTGACGTTTTTCTGCTTCCTCCCTGAGTTTGTTTCCTGCTAATTTCTGAGCGATCTCCATTTTCTTTTGATGCTGTTCTATCCAGTCATGCATATCCATGCCCTCATGTGTATCCGTGCCACCTGACAACATACTATCAATGGGCAACCAGGCTTCTTGGCCAAAGAAAAGAAAATGAGGTGAATAACCAGTTGATGCATGAGGTGTCACATTGTAAGCCCAGACCAACTCTGGAATGTACTTAGGCCATTTCCGCTTCTGTTCTGGTGTTAATGTCCTCAACAAATCATGAAATGTCCGATTAAACCTCTCAGTCTGTCCGTTTCCCTGGGGATGGTATGGTGTAGTTCTGGTCTTTTTGATATTATACATGCTACACAATTCTGCAATAACGGAAGATTCAAAATTCTTGCCTTGGTCACTATGAATGGAGCGTGGTATACCATATCTTAAAAACCATTCCTTAACCAATGCTTCTGCAACGGTATGTGCCTTTTGGTCACGTGTTGGAACACACAGGACTAGTTTTGTAAAGACATCAGTCATCACTAGTACATTTTCACGTCCATCACTAGATCGTTCTAACAGTGTAAAATCAATAGCCAATATGTCCAATGGTTTCCTAGCAATCAATCTTTTCATGGTAGTGTGAACCTTTGGCTTTGATTTGGCTAACAAACAACGTTCACAATGTTGACAGTGACTTTCTATTTCGGCAAACATTTTTGGCCAATAGCACCGTGCTCTGATCAACATCCAGGTTCGTTCCTTACCTTGATGTCCCATCTTGTCATGAATGGCTTCCAGAACTTGACTCTTCAATGAAGAGGGTAACAATAATTGGGTCACTTCTTGGCCGTCCACCCAAATGATACGATATAGAACACCCTTAATTTCCCTCAAATGATTCCATTGATTGACTAATTTCTGAACGTTACTAGATTCATTGCGAATCCGGTTTCTAGCAGGTTTTCCATGTTTCCAAAAATATACCAGTCTATCTAATCTCTGCAGTTCAGCTAATTCTGTACTACTGTATGACGGCAAGGTATCTGAAACACTATGCGCATCCGTTGATGGGCTTGATTTACCTGAGGTATGCATCTCCTCTGCTGATACATCCAATCTTTGCAACTCACCGATTTTCCTTCTTAATTCCACCGGTACGACTATTCCCCCAAAAACGGTTCTACGATCCAGGAACAATTCTTCTGCTGTAGCATGAACCTTAGCATGTAACCGGCTAAGAGCATCTGCATTCCGATTGGACTTCCCTGAACGGTATTTAACAGTAAAATCAAACTGAGACAACTGTGCCATCCATCTAGCTTCTGTCGCTCCTAATTTGGCTGTTTGTATATATGAAAGAGGATTACTGTCGGTGTACACTACAAATTTGGAACCTAATAAATAGTCTCGGAACTTATCTGTTATGGCCCACTTCAAACCTAACATCTCGAGTTTCATAGAACTATAATTTGCATCATTTCTTTCAGCTGGTCGGAGTCCTCTACTTGCATAGGCAATGACAACACACCTCCCATCCTGTTGTTGCGAAAGAACAGTACCGAGGCCTCTGTAACTGGCATCTGTTTCCACAATTAATGGTTGTGAAAAATCAGGGTATCCTAATAATGGACTGCTGGTTAGCATTTCTTTAAGGTTTTCAAAGGCTTTGTCACAGGAATCATCCCATCGTTCACAAAATGATCGGCGGTCTTGCTTAGACTTTAGATGTTTCTTCTTTGTATTATGTCCTTCAAACAGTTGATGGAGAGGTTTGGCTATCTGTGCAAATCCTTTCACAAATCTTCTATAGTATGAGGCGAGGCCGATGAACGATCTTAACTCTGTCTCGGTCTTTGGAGTTTTCCAATTCTTCACACACTCTATTTTGTCTGGATCTGTGGCAATGCCTTCTTCTGAGATTTGGTGTCCTAAATATTTTACTTTCTTCTTGAATAGATGGCACTTCTCTGGTTTGAGCTTGAGACCAAATTTTAATAGACGCTGAAAAACTAGTTCTAACCTCTCTATCATTTCCTCAAATGAGTGTCTATACACCAAGATGTCATCTAGGTAAACAATTAATGTAAGCAGATTTTGATCACCTAAACAAGCTTGCATAAGATGGGCAAATGTTGCAGGAGAATTGCATAACCCCATGGGCAATCTTGTATATTCAAAGAGTCCAAAGGTTCCTACACGTATAGCAGTCTTGGGCATGTCTTTTTCCTCCAGCGCACATTGAAGGAAGCCATGTGCAAGATCGATTGTGGAGAAATATTTTACACCTTTTAAGGCATCCAGAGCTTCTTCAACACGTGGGAGTGGATGGGCATCTTTCACAGTCTTTGCATTTAATAACCGGAAATCTCCACACACCCTGATGGTTCCATCAGTTTTCTTAACTACCACTATTGCAGAGGCATATGGTGATATACTCCGCCGAAGGATTCCAGAAGCAAGTTGTGTATTGATGTACCTAGTTACCTGCTCCATTTGATTTGGAAGAATTCGTCTATGTGGCAATTTAACTGGTATATCATCTGTCAGCGTAATTTTGTGCTTAATCAAGTCACAGTAGCCTAAATCATGATCACCTTTACTGAAAATCCTTTTATGCCTGAAAACTAAATCATTTATCTGCTCCCGCTGTTGTAGTGTAAGGTCACTTCCAACATCCAATTTTGAAACAATATCTCTAGTAGATAAATCTGCTTCTGCTTGGTTCACTTCTAACTTATCTATTGAGGAGTCATACTGTTTGGATTCTACTTCAAATGTCTCTGTGTTAATAAGAAGCCCTTTGGTCAAGATTCCAACCCGTTGGTGCGGTTGCAGATATACGTCGTCCTCACTAAAGTTGGCAATACTTACGGCTAGACAGCCCTGCTCCACTTTTACATATGCTGGTGTTACTACTACTCCTTTTGGGAGATGAGTACTTACCTTCAAGTTCTCCACTAGGGCATAATAATTTGCACAAATATCACTACGACTTGTGGCTGTAACAACACGGGCAGATCCGGCTGGAATTAAAATAGGTTGTCTACCAGAAATTCTAACATATCCATAGGTGGAAAGTTCTTCATGCTGATACATGATACCAGGAAGCTGACCATATATAGATAACACTTCCAACCATGGTTTCGCTCCTGGATTCTGAGAAATGGATTGACTCATCTTTTGGTTTGCCCCTAGTAGCACATGTAGTTTCTGTAGGATATTACTTCCAACAACTCCTGGTAAGCGGTTTTTTCTAGTGACAGATGGCCCACTAAAAGGATCCTTAACAATTAAAAATCCTACATCCTGAATACACATGCCAAACAGGTCAATATTAACCTCAACATAGCCAATGAAAGGCAGTTCTGTTCCATTAGCTGTGGACACCGTTATTTGTGAACCTATGTCAACTAATGAAACATCCCTCTCTTTCAAATGTGTCAAATAAAAAGACTCAGTGATAGTGGATATCTCTGCTCCACTATCAATGAGACATGGTATCTCTACAGAGCCTATCTTAATTTTACTCTCAGGACAACGACCAATTGCATTACTAATTATAGCAGGTTCTCTTGTATTATAATTGGCTACCGTCTGGCTCGCAACGGCAGGCGAAACTAGTTTAATGGTGCCTTACCCTGCTGTGATGGGTTGTAGTCATATCTTGCCAGACCCTGATTCGACGGATTTCCCTGATGTCCTAGTCTAGCTTGAGGACAGTCACGTATAAAGTGCTGAGGACTTCCACACTGAAACCAAGCTGGTACTGATTGCTGTTTCCTGACTTGACTTTTATTGGGTGTTGACTGGTTCCTGGTCTGCTGCATCATCAGTTTCATAAGTCCATCCATGTGCTCTTCCATTTTCTGGGTTTGTTCTGCTTGCTTGTGCAACTGTTGCTCCCACAACTGATTTTGCCATTTCATTAGGTCAATGAGGGGAAGATCTCCATCAATGCTGTTGGCTGCTGCTTCTCTAACTTGTGCTCTTCCCTCATTTCGCTGGCCCCTTCTGCACCACTCAATGGCCCAGTCACGCACTTCAAAGAAAGTGTCCTCTTCGTATTCTGAAATCCGCCTGTGAAGTTCTCTTTTGAGACTGATATCGGCAACACCCTCAGCAAATTGAGATTTCAGGATGTCATCCTTTTCATTTTTACTTCTAGGGTCAAGTTGTTCAATGGAGCGTATTAACTTTAGTAGCTCATGGGAAAACTCTAATATTGTTTCTCGTGGATCTTGTCGACGCCGATAGAAAGCTTGTCGGCGCTGGTGTACAGTTCCAGACTCGTTAAAGATTTCCTGCAACACGTGGAAAACTTCATCTACCATTTCTACCTCTTCTCTGCTTTCAATTTCAGCTCGGGCTGGTCCCACAAGGTTATTTCGAATGAAGCAGTAAGCTTGGGCACTGGACATGGGATGTGATGCTATATAATTTTTCATATCTGATATCCATTCCTCAAGGGTTAACCTGTGATCCCCTGGCCCACTAAATTTCTCCAGACGTTTCTCTGGTGCTAGATAAACTATGCGGGAGGGTTCTGCTTGTTGTGACATTTCACTTTCCCCAACCCCACCTGTGGTGCCCTTAGGATCATTACCCCCAGGTAGAGTAGGTTTACTTTTCTTAACCCTTTCCCTTAGTTTCGTGTTCTCATCTTTGGCTTGGTCTAGTTCTAGCCTTAATTTGGCCACTTCAGCCTGCAACAATTCGGCATCCATTTCAATGTTATTTGTTAGAATTAATTTATGTTGCAATTGAAATCAATTTATTTTGCGATTGAATTTAACGTATGTTGCAATTTAAATTAATTTATGTTGCAATTGAAATCAATTTTATTGCCATTGTTTATATGATTAAGGAGTCATACAAATGTACACGATCTTGTAATTTCCAAGTTTGATAGGAAATTCAACACTCAATCAAACAGGCATGTATGAACTTTGGCATCTCTACTGACAGACTGAAAGACCGCCAAATATTCAATAGCTGTGTCCCACAGCTACCAACATGGGGATTTCCAAATAGATGTTCCTTGCATCGGCGTAAGCAGATTTTCATGGACTGTATGGAACATGAATATATGCTATAGGCCTATGCCTCTATGCAGCTGCAGTCACACAGACACCAACATTAGCGTAACTATCAATAGATACACACTTAGTTTAGGAACAAAGCAAGTGTGAAGCACAATACAAGCGACAACCATATACGATAAAAACAAATATATAGTACATTTCTAATATAATGAGCAATTAAGGAGGTTATGCAACTAATTGGTTAATAGCCAATCATTATGAACCATGTATCATCCTTTAACACCGTGATGAACTTATCAACAATAAACAACATGTCTCTTAAATATATCTTGGAGATGAATCTGGCTAAGTGTCACAATCATGGTAATAGTATGAGTCTATAATGTTACCGTATCGGATAGCAACTTGATGATGTTCTTCCATAATAACGGACCTTTGCATATGGGGGTTTCTGATGTTGCAGTCGTATGTGTGATGCTGGGATGTCCCTTTGCCTCTCAGCCTTCACTGTACTGCTCCCAGGTGCCTATTATGATGATACATCAGTGTCTATGTCCCTAACTTAAATTAATAAAGTTCTACAGTGTCCTCAACCCTACTCGCAGCGCCAAATTGTAACAGGGTAAATACATATATATATATATATATTTCGCAATATGGTTGTACTACCCGGCTACGAGTGCCAAAGTTCTTATATGTCACCTTAAGTTCGTTGAATTGAGGAATAGATGAAACATAAACACTGGCTGATGAAATGCTATATAGGCAAATTTATTTACAGTGATGTTGCTTTGAATACCATGGTTTTCAGGTTAAAACTCACGTATCAGAAACCCCCATAGCTTACAAGACAACATTTCGGATGCCAGATTCTCTACAGCAATCCCACCGAATAGCCGTCATTTGAATCCATGAAGCCTGGTTATTCAGTTCTCATCCTTTAATTTGCCATACAATGCCGAAAAACAGCCATGTCTATATTTCTAGGTAAATGCCATGCAATTCACTGTGCTAACCTTTATAAGTTTTTACTCTCACTCCTGCTATGCACAGTCCGGTCCTATTAAACACAGTTCTGACTTCCTCTCTCTCTCACTCAGCTGTTCTCCCTGTCTCCCATTACTGCAACCTGATCTGGTCAGATTTTAATTGACGCCAAATAGTCCTGAACTATATCTTAGTTACTAAATTACACCTATGGGATAGCCGGATTAAACCAACTCAGTTTCACATGTATACCTCAAGTTATCTCATGTGACACAAGATTACTATCCAAGATGCACTCAGAAACCAAGTCCAGCTCCTCTCTTAGATACATATTCATACACCAAGCATGCATAAATCAGTTGTGAGGGTGACAGGTTAATTAATATGACCAGCGAATGCTGGAATTGAGCATATACCGTGTGGCTTAAACAAGTATATAGGCTGGGTGGAAAGTTATTTATTCATTAATTAAAGTCATGTAAATTCACTCTCTCACATAAACAAGACAATTTTGAAAAATTGAATAACGATATTTTCAATACACCATGGGTACCTGTTTGGGACCTGTGAAAATGTACATGAAATGTGTGATTTATTTAACTCTTTATTTCTTGATATGGTAACTGAATGCATTCAAATAGAATCATAAAAATTAGGTTTGATGATAAACCTTGGTTTGACGGTGCATTAAGGCGCGAAATCCGACAAAGAGGCCGCCTTAGGCAAAAAGCCAGGCATACTCAACATCAAAATGAGTGGTGCAAATTCAAAAGACAACGGAATAAAGTTAACAATATGAAAAAGAAGGCAAAGCAGGATTGTATAGCTAGTGCAGATTTAATGCTTGATGAATTATCTATTCATAATCCGCGTCCCTACTGGAAATTAGTTAAACAATTTTTAAATGGGGGAAATACGACTCATATCCCACCCCTGTTATACAATGACAATGATAGTACGAAATATGCTATAACTGATTTGGAAAAAGCGACTTGTTTACATAATTATTTCGCATCTATTTCGATGATACAAGTGCGCATCTCCAACAACTTGAAACAAAAACAAATGATATACTGTTTGGCTTTGTGATACTTAAATCCGAAATCACTGACGTTATTAAAATACTGAAGTTAAACAAAGCTTCTGGAAATGATGGAATAAGTCACAGAATGCTTAGAGAAACGGCGCAATTCATAACCTTTTCCTTTATGTTGGATATTCAATAAATCCCTTGAAACTGGTACATTTCCCAATGCTTGGAAGATAGCCACTGTGTTCTCTTTATTTAAGAAAGGAAAAGAAATTACCGGAAAATTATTAACCAATTTCCCTATTAAGCACCGTTGGGAAAACTATGGAAAACATCGTTTTTAAAAATGTGTATAATCACCTTACTGGACACAATCTCCTTTATAATTATCAATCTGGTTTCCATCCAGTCTATTCAACGGTCTTTGAACTTATCGAGTTGTGCCACATTCTGTCAAATGCACTAGATGAACGCCATTTGTCATGTGTTGTGCTTTGTGATATCTCAAAAGCATTTGACAGAGTGTGGCACAAAGGATTGTTGTTTAAATTACAGGAGCATTGTCTAGGAGGAGACCTTCTTACGTGGTTCAACAGCTACCTAAGTTCACGAAAGCAATATGTCTTAATTAACCAAGAAACTTCACCGATGAAACAAATTAAAGCTGGAGCCCAACAAGGCTCAGTGCTCGGATCTCATTTTTGGTATATATAAATGATATCTCACAGAACATCGACAGCATTTTAAGATCATTTGCTGACGGCACTGCATTATGCTGCTCCAGTGCATCATCCATCGAAATAGAAAGAAAATTAAATAGCGATTTAGATCCAATTTCAACATGGGCAAAACAATGGTTGATTTTATTTAATGCTACAAAAACCGCGATCTAACGATTACAAATTCCGGTGCATATATATCCCCAGATATCTTTTTTAAATAATACACTGTTAACGTCATTGCATTCTAGTAAATAGTTGGACGTAACCATTTCGAATGACCTAAATGGAGTGATCATATAGATCAGATATCAAAGAGAGCCGCAAAAATATTAGCTACAATGCGAAGAATGAAATGTATTTTAAGTAGGCACACTTTATCTCAAATTTGCACCTCATATACACCTGTGCAAAAGTTAAGCACCAGCAAAAACAATAGAACGTAGAAACATGATGGTACAACTAGGCTGCCATACTTTTTGTCCCCGCGTTAGCTGACATAATTCCAAGTACGAAATGCACATGCATGCATGACTTCACGCCGCTTGATGTCCGTGCGTGGCGGGATACAGCACACGTGTTCAGTTATGTAAAAGTCCAGTTTGAGGTGTAGAACATTACATACAGGTTTAGGCGACAAGATTAGGAATTTTGTGTTCATGACCGTGGTTTATTTGTACAGAGAGAATTAGCTCTTGATTGTGAACCGCTATGGCAAGACGAAGGTTAAGTGATCGTGTGAAATGGCAAATCATAGGCATGCATACCACTGGTATGTCATGCAGAGAGATTGGCAGACAGCTGAACATTAACCATACTGTAATCAGTCGTTTGATTGCAAAACATGGGCAAACTAACGAGGTGAAGGACAGGCCTAGATCTGGAAGACCGAAGAAGACTACTGCCGGTGATGATCGAGCCCTAGTACGCCTTGTTAGGAGATCTCCATTCACCAACAGCAGAGTGCTCAGCCAGCAATGGGAAACGCGCAATAGAGTGTCAATGTCTACCGTCAAAAGGAGACTGTATGCTGCTGGCATGAAAGCTAGGAGACCTGTCAGACGTCCTCTCCTCACTGCACACCACAAAGAGGAGCGTCTGAGGTGGTGCAACGAAAGAAGACACTGGAACATGAGATCCTGGAGACGGGTACACTGGTCCGATGAAAGTCGGTTCCTGCTTCGAACTCGTGTATGGAGGTCCAGACGCACGGCGTACGACCAACGTAACATCATGGAAGAAGTTCCATTTGGTGGAGGTTCCGTTATGATATGGGGGTGCATCTCATTTGATTGTAAGCTGGATCTGTTGACTGTACCTGGAACACTAAATGGACAAAGATATCAAGATTCCATACTGGATAGAGGTGTGGTCCCTCATTTTGTAAATCATGCACCTGGAACCCACCCTATATTCATGGATGACAACGCCCGACCACATCGTGCTAGAGCTGTGCATGAATACCTCCGCCAGAATGCCATCGAAACCCTACCATGGCCAGCAAGGAGCCCTGACATGAACCCTATTGAGCATATCTGGAACATTCTGGGAGACATGGTGAGAAGGAGGGATCCTCCTGTGCAGAACCTACAGGAATTAACAGACGCACTCCATCTTGAATGGCAACGAATACCACAATGGCGTATCAGTCGGTTGGTGACCAGCATGAGACGTCGTGTCCAGGCCGTCATCCAGGCACAAGGTGGATATACCCGGTATTAATAATGACAGTCTCAAACTCGTGCACAGATGTTAAACTTCGTTTTCAGACACCATTAATGACAATCTAGCCACGTGTGTCAACTGTAGGGCAATAGTTATCAGTTGTGTCAACGTAACCATATTCAGGCCTCGTTTTCAAGTTCAAACAAAAACATACAGTGTTTCCCCACCATCATAATCAGCATTCCTCTAGTTGCATTGTTACCTCTTGCACTAAGATGGATGGGTACATAAATGTTTATGCTATTGCTTTCTTCATAGCACATGAATATACCCTCGCATGTGCGTAAAAATAGGGTGGTGCTTAACTTTTGCACAGGTGTATATTTGCGTCCGGTACTCCAATATGGTAGTGATGTGTGGGATGGTTGTTCCGATCGGGATGCTGAAAGACTTGAAGTCATTCAGAATGAAGCCATGAGAATAATAACCGGCTAACCAATGTATGCACCCCTAGCAATTCTCTATAAAGAGACTGGCTTTATTCCTCTGCCTGAGCGTCGCAAACAGAAGAAACTCATATTATTCTATAAGATTAGCCAAGCAGATTGCCCTGATTATATAACAGATATTGTCCCCAGAAGAGTAGGTGCTATGAACAACTAAAACCTTAAACTCTTATTTCACCGAACCACCATCTTGAAATACATAACAATTCTTTCATACCCAGTGTTGTTCAACTTTGGCATAACCTTGATATAGCAGTCAAATCCGCTCCATCACTTTCAATCTTCAAGTTAAAACTTACAAAAACTGATCAAAATGTCCCAGAACAGCTAATGTTTACCTGTATTCTATCAAGCGAACTTGCTATATATTTAAACGAAAACCAGTATCTAAGTGGTGATGTGTCATATTGTAGATATGGGATTGTCTTGTGGGAAGTCATGACCCCGCTGGATATCTTATATTTACGAGTAAGTCCTAAGGGAAATTTATAGTTGAAAATACCAGGTGAGCTAATGAACCGGTTGACTATGTATCTATATATTTAGTTTATTATTATTATTACACAGTAACGAGGTGACATCAGCCAGTGCTGATGATGTACAGTTTCGACGAAACCTGCTCGAGTGTTGGAGAAAGTTTTATCCCTAAAAGTGCAACAGTCGAATGGATTAGGATATGGTCTACGGTTCTGAGTCGATGGGTATCTGGAAATAGTTGAGATGAAAGTTGTTGCTGTTTAGTCGGCACACACTTTTATAATATTCAGCAGTGGTTTAGAGTACTGGTGTAGAAAATAATCAAGGCAGAAGAATCGATGGAATCGTACGTGACAAATGGACTCTAGTTGAAGACGATAGGCTTTCTGATTCTCATACGAGAATAGCACAACACCAGCTGGCAATGAGATCATACAGCTCATGTGCCTATTAACTCTAGTATCATACAGGCTTATTCACGATAGGCAATGGACAGGACATAGACATGGTAGCGTCCTGTAGGAATGAATAACATAATCGAAATTTGTATATCAACTATATGTCAATCATACAATGGCATGCAAGAACAACACATTCCATAGTGTTGTTAGTTAGCTGACAGATCGCATCAAATCAGAACCAGCCAACACCGCTTTGTCTATGTGAGGCAGCAGCTCCATAAAGAATAGTCCAGAGTTTGATTGGTCAGAATGACGTCATGATCAATAAGCGTCGATCAAACTCTGTGGCAGAGAATTAAATAGAATAGGTTTCAAAGTGAAAATCGAAATGAAGTGATCAATGATTGGTCAGGACGACCAAGAGTTACTAGGTAGAAGCTTCTAGGAGGGAATAAGCAGAAGTTGATTGGCGGACTGATTATATGAGCCAATCAAGCTGTGCTTATAACCTACTTAGAAGAATCATCAGAACAAAGTATAAATATTAGAATATGTATATATCTATATATCGTAATATGTATAGATCCTCAGAGATGCTGAAGACTATATATGAGGCACTTTGCAGTTTGTAAAGTAATCAGTCCAACACCAGGGTTCCGTAGCACATCGCCGGTGCTACGTTCGTTTAGAATAGATAGTGAGTCAGTACCAGTCAGGTACTGATGATAGAGTAGAAATTTATCAAAGTAATATATCAGTGTGTACAGTTTTTTATATCAGTTATTAAAAACTTATCATCTTACCAACGTAAGACAAGAGTTTGGTTATCATTATAAGTTAGGACTCTAGAGTTGAGAGCAACACTCAACCGATGCCGGGAATCTTCCTCGTCGCATTTCATCTCCGCGACGAGGCGAGCCGACTATCATCTTTCTGCTTCTTCATCCGTAAGAGATTGTCGCAGTAACCATTCAAACATCATAATCTTACCGTTGGCGTAGCAGGAATCATCATTGTTAAGGAAACCACCCGGAGATCCAAAATCTTCAATATGTCTCACAAATGGCACATACGTACATAATGAAATTGTATGGGGAAAACTATGATATGAATCAATTCCAACAGTTATTTCGTGAAAATTAGTTCTGTTTCCCAATAATATCAAAATTAAGAGATAATGACGCTATCGAGTTTGGTAAAGCACCCGTAGCCTTATGAAGTCATCAGTTCAAGGCGCGTCACAGATCGAGTGCCTTTGTTTACTTTTGACATAGTAGGAATCACGCATTTTAATTTTAATCCAGAGCAGCGTAAGCGCGATATATATTTATAAAATATAAAAATTTGTTATCTGTAGCTAGCTGATATATCAATATATAATATGTGCCTAGTAAGTCAGCAGATAGCGCTTACATTAAGAAAGTGGCATGCATCAGTTATCTTCCCTTCCCGCCTTCATACGATGACGCCATAAGGCGCTGCTCTTACTGGACCTTTTCACTCCAGTTTTAGGTACGCCTCAGCAATCTCTAGCTAAGCTCTACCCACACACCGCTCGTGCTGGAATCCATCCATTTCTGAACTCCCTAACTATCAATTCCCAGTGAACTATGCAGGGAAGCTGTTGAATATTTTGAAACCAATTTGACTGGCTGTTTTTGCTGCCTATGGCAGCAACAGTGCCTAATCAAATTAGTTTCAAAATATTCGATAAAATGCTTATTGAATAGTAAAGACATACAATTCGTACAACGTGTCGGACTATCAAGCGTTTAAGACAGACTAAATAGAATCATTCATGTTATAATTGATTATGACGTCATCCTACATGTCACTTAGGAGATCATGACGCCAACCTATAGCACTGGCCCCAAGATCTTTAGAGGTATATATGAAAATTCAAATCCGCATTTTCTGGGACCTTTAATGTGCAAGCTGTAGTGTTATTACATAACTGACATGGTCTCACCTAGATATGTATGTCAAATGTAAACACTCCCTTGGCGTTAATACACGTCAACGTTGGAGCATGTAGGTTAATGAACAAGCTTTATACAGCTTTTAGTATGATTTTATGTTCTTCTTGCTGGCCGAGAGGAAAGGTTTAAGTCTAAGTTAATCGTGTTGCCTTGTTTCCTTGAATGGCAGCCTCCTGTGTAGAGTTAGAAGCGCGTTGCAGCATTCATTATTGGTAGCCCGCCCGCTATAACTCTGCACGTAGGCCTGCATCTTCTCACTGATCCATGATAACGCAGCTTAGTGAGCCGATGCTGCAGCCCGACATCGGCCCAGTAAATTGCTTTATATGGGGTATATATCTGGGTGTTAGTGTACCCATTCTTAAAGTCAGCGTGGCTAGTTTAAAATGAGATAGGGCCTATAGGGATTTTAGCTCTCGCATGTCATGTTTAAGTTAGTAGACTATAACAGGTGTGTAAGTGAATAATATCACAATCAACATAGAATGTATTAGGCCTACGTATCCGCCAGTCTCTCCGTCTATCCGTTGATCGTCCGTCTGTCTGTGTGTTTCTATATTTTAGGCCAATATCTTAAGAATAAATGTTGCTACCGCAAATCAAAAGCATTATCACAATCACTGGACCAACTTGACGATCATTTTAACCCACCATCACAATACGACCAAACCCTTCAATAGCTGCAATTGCTTTTTCGACAATACGACTGTGGCTCTTTAAGGCGTGTGGTCTTTGGTCACCACAATTAGCCACAAAATTGTTTTCCGATCGAGATTGATTTTGTATTACCCACAATGCCGAGTCAACACGCCCGAGTTACCACATGTGATGTAAAAATAATTTTTTTTTATGTTTTGCTGAAATTCGTTGCGACCCGGTTACGCCGAAAAACTGAATTTGATCTCTCCTGGATTTATAAATATATACGTTCGATTTTTGTTATTAGACCCGTTGACGCATTACTGTTGGTGACAAACTCCCCTCCGCTCAAATCACAAACATTGACGTCATTTCACCAACCGCCGCAGCAGAAATTACGAAATTACGTCACCCTCGAAAAATACATGACGCCGTACTTGGAATCCATCGTATCATCTGGCCACCATCTGAATCACCAGGTAGTGGATATTTATAAGCGGTATTTCTATTGAATGTTTGCTAGGTACGATATTAACGTCATTTGTTGATCAAATTCCTACTCTTACAGCTAAATCGGCGAAAATGTGCTTACACACTGGAAAAGCCTTGTCCGATGATGTTAGGCTATTTACCGCGGAATACCATTGACAGTCGTAGCCACGTGTGTAAATGAGTCCCACCTGAAGAAATTATCTGATTGTCTTTGTGTTTCTTATTGCAAAGGACCTTTCAGGGGTTTTTTCAAGCCCCCCCCCCCCCATCCACCCACACCTCGCTCGTGTTGGGATAGATTGGGTACTGTTCCGGTCTATGTCAGCAACAAGTCAAATTAGTGTCAAAATATTCAACATGATGCTTATTAAATGGGAAAGATATACAATGTGTACAACGAGGCCGACTATTAAGCGTTAAAGACGGATTATTTCGAATCATTCATGATGTCATGTTTATGGCGTCATCCTACACGTCACGTAGTTCATTGTGACGCCATATGATAGATGGATAAACTGGAAAGGTATATTGCAAAGAGTGATCATTGATCCACAGCTCGACTAAATATAGATTTCAGCGTTGAAGATTTGTTCAGCATTCAATCAGTTCTGGCCAAGGACATACGAACTATAATCGACTCCAACATATAAATTGTTGATCAAAAATAAATATGTATATTATATGAGGTTATTCATTGTCCTCGCCAGATAAGTAGAACACAAGAGGCTAGAACGTATGTGCGCGCATGTGTGCGTGCGTGTGTGTGTGTGTGTGTAAGTGCGTGCTTGTCCGGAGCTGTATCTGAAAAACTTCTGATCCGATTTGGCTCAAATTTTAACACACCAACGTAACCTGGTAGAAAACCCGGAAACTATGATGCTTGGCAGCATCAGACGTTGGTGGCAAATTTTGAATTTGCACAGACGAAACACTGTTGGTCACTTTTTCACGAGGTTTTCGAAGCCTCAAAGTATCCAATGTATCATTCTTATTGCCTCCATTGAGGCACTCCAGTAACTTTTCACCAACCAGCTAAATGCTCTCCTCCGCGAAAGCGTTGCAAAAGTGTTCTGCATTTTCATGAAGGATGCATTGGTCAGTATCTTTCTAAGATGGACACCTTTCTTTATGTCAAATACACGTGATGTTGTATCACAGCCACCTAAAGCATGAATTAGAAGTAAACAGTGAGCAACATCATCGCCAATTTCTGATGGGAGAAAACTCATGTCCCAGGGATTGCATCTGCCTGTTCTATCTTGTTTCTTTGGCTTATCCAATCTGTAGATTGGAGGCCAGGCTCTGTAAGGTGACACAGCCACACTAATATGTATGTGCCTTCACAAATAACGTGGCTTGCACCAGATTTAACACACTCAACCCCTGTAAATGCTATCAAAGCATCTGCATCATCGACATCATAGAATTCCACCATTACTTTCGAGTTATTCGCACACGAGATTAATGGATTGCTGTTTATTGGCGAGTTTGCCAAGAAATGATCCTTCTTGGAATTGAGTGGCATGTTTTTTTAGAAAAGCGCATTTGGTCCCACTGCTACCTTTGACCGTCTCAGATGAGTCTTAATCATGATCGATGGCCCAGACGTATATCCATCAAACACAATAGTTGGAGTGTTGAATTTCTTTAAATAGTCCACGTACATCTGAGCAATGTCACCAAATGTGGCACGTTTCTTCCACTATTTCCAATTTTAAATCTGTGAATCAATGGCCTCATCCCAACCCCATCAAAAGCAGTGTATCTGGCGTTATTTACTTGTGTGCAGTCGTGTTCTTAGGAGAAGTTGCAGATTCCAAGGCATCTGCCAGCTGCGACTTGATAATTTCTTGTAGATGACCATGTTTGTAAAACGGAGATGGTGGATATGTAGATAGTTCATGCTTCTAAATTGTGTCTAGATTACAATCACTGTTATTTGCCACGATCATCAAGTGATGGAGAATAAGCTGTGGGTTAACCGTGAGCCACTCACCATCAATAGACACCACACGTTGTCCCATACATACCACCAAGGGACAATAGTCTTGAAAATATTCTAAAATCTTCAGACTATCTTTGTGATCTCGTGCTTTCCTCGCCTCTGACATGTTTTTATGTTGCTCAGTAGTTCGGTGCATTGCTTCTGTTAGCCCCTGCATGGCCTCGTTGATTTCCTCACATGTAGGGTGTGCTAAAATCCAATGTGTTCCTCCTGACTCAGCCATCCTTCATCCACGTGTCAGGCCTCCTGTGGTCTTGATTGTTCTCATCAAGGGTTGTTCTATCAACAGGTCACTTGCAAGACTGGCCCATAATCTATCACTGCTTCACACCACATATAGTCCGGTCTATAAACTTGTTGTTAATATCTGGCCTTGTACTCTCTAGCTTTATCATGTCTTTTCTGTAAGTACACAGACTTCACATAGTGCCCATAATGAGCAGAGCAAAGAAAGGCAACATGTATTCCAATGATTTCAAGTATAACTTAGTCACCCGTCATCTAAGCTCTCAGAAAGACTTTGAGCAGATCTACCAACTGCACCAACAAGCGGTCTGTTGGATAACCTGCTATCTTTGACTTCTGGGACTCTAACTTTTCATTTATCCTCTGAAACACATCATCTAATATGACTGATTGAACTGTGGAGTCCTGTTTGATAACAACACCAAAATGGCGAAGAGCTGTTTCAATGTCATCGGCCTTCAATACCCCATGATCTATATTGCCTTCATTCGCCTCCAAGATAGGAATGTCATACGCTCTCGACACAATCATTGCATTAAGGGATGCATCATTAAGGAAATGTCAGATGTAATAAACTGGCACACACAGAAATTGTATTACGTTTTTATTTTTCAATTTAATTTTGATTTCTTTTAATTATCAGGGAACAAATATTATAGGAACTAAAATTAATCTACAAGGTTACTGTAATGTTTCGTGAAGGAGAAAAGCCTTCACGTCAACGTAGTCGCATTTTCACCAATCTGTATATGACAATGACCTATGTGTATTAAGACATTATAAACTAAAATAAACATGATCAATGGGTAAGAAGCATATTTCATGCTTCTAATAACTCGCCATATTATACACGGCGTCGAGACTCCCTACTAGTAAATATCAACCCTTTAGCATCACATTCTATCTCTTTTGTAATACATGACATGTGTCTACAATTAATAAGAAATGTGATATTCAGCCTGAAACTAAAATGTTGCGGCCATTTTAATCATATTAACTAGGTCCTTTCCTGGAGTGGGATTTTTAGGAATGTTTTATATTATTGTACCTGAGGACAAGTAGTATCATATAACACCAACAACCTTCTGTTCCAATTTGTTCTAGGTTATGCTCATTTGAGCATAGGTTGACTGGACTACTAGGCCGTTTCATAACGATGTGCTGGTCATTCGTCATTCTCGGTTATTTTAAAATATGGTTATATTCTGCTTCAACAATAAAAACTTGAATTTATGTTTTGATATTCGCCTTTTCTCGGAAATCTTACAGGAGTTTGCACTTAATGCGAGCTACTTGTCCCTCTATATATAATTCGCATAATTTCTTAATAAATATAATTATCAATCAATGAAATATCAAAGATTGCAATTGGCCTTTCCAGTTTTAGCTCTGCCCATCTCTAGCTAAGCTCCACCCCCGCTTTGCCCGTGTTGGTATAAATCAATCCCTGCACTCTCTGAATCTCAATTTCCAGAGAACTATATAGCTTAGCTGTTTAAGCAACAGCGCCTTGTAAAATTAGTTTCTAGAATGTTTATTAAATAGCAAAGGCATACAATTCGTACACTATGTCGGAGTAACATGCAACATAGCATTCTCCCATTGGTGTGTCGTAATACTGGCTTGACATTATCGGCAAAGCAGGTCCTAATACAGTTAAACCTGCAACATAGCATTCTCCCATTGGTGTGTCGTAATACTGGCTTGACATTATCAGCAAAGCAGGTCCCAATACAGTTAAAACTGCAATATAGCATTCTCCCATTGGTGTGTCGTAATACTGGCTTCACACTATCTGCAAAGCAGGTCTGAATACAGTTAAAACTGCAATATAGCATTCTCCCATTGGTGTATCGTAATAGTGACTTGATACTATCTGCAAAGCAGGTCTGAATACAGTTAAAACTGCAATATAGCATTCCCCCATTGGTGTATCGTAATAGTGACTTGATACTATCTGCAAAGCAGGCCCCACTGAGAGCACGTGCTTTCTAGATATGGAACATCAAATGACACGATGATCATGGCGTTTCACAACACACTGAGAGAGTTGGCTTAGAAAAATGCCAAAATAGGCTAAAACGCAAGGTGCAGGGTATCAGACCCAAGGCAATGGTCATTGTAGTTACTCATATTAGTGCAGTCGAACTGTTCCCAGACATCGTGTGAATAGATGCAGTCGCCATCAGAGATGTCCTCGCCAGATAGCTTACCGGAGATGGCATTTTGGTGTATTAGACATGTTTAATTGAACCGGTCACTGGGACTCTCTTTCTTCTGCAAGAATCCTTATACGCATTTCCAGACGGTTGAGCCGTTGACACTCTGGCGTGTGTTGGATGAGTAGATCACTAGATGAGCAAGAATAGCAGTAGAGCCCGCGCTCGTGTAAGTTTTCTCTCTCTCTCGCGCGCGCACGAGGATAGCTAATTTGATATTGGTCCACTGCACCATTGACCAATGGGCGAATTCGATATTGGTCCATTGTGCTGTTAACCGACATATGCGCCTGTTTCAAATTCTATATTGGTCCCCCACTCCTCCTTTAATCGAATATCATGTGTCGATATCAAGTTCAATATTGATGACAGTACAATTGGTAGACGGTGCAAATTTGATAACATGTGCCATCGAACAACGGGCGTGTTGATAACGAATTTGGTATTGCACGCTTGTGCCATTAACATACAGCCGCGCCTATATCTAAATCAATATTTGACCAACGGGTTCGCCGATATCCAATTTGATATTAATCCCTATACCATTGGTTAACCATGCAAATTCGTTATTGGCACGTTACCTATAAATGCTCTGGTGATGAGGACCGCTTTCTGGGATGGAGGAATGTCACAACAAAACATATCACATGACGAAGACCTAGAATCGATTCTAAAGCTTCGTGACTTGACATGTCTCACATACTCAGCAAGGATAGCGCCCCATTGTTGGCAAGCTCCTTTATAACACCGATGTTCAGGGGAAGGTGCTTTATTTTAATTAAATGCCGGGACAATAATTTCAATGGGAAATAACTTTGGACAAGCAGATTTTGAAAACAATTTGACTGAAAGCTATTTGTGGCTCAGCCACTAACAACTATCAGTCAAATTGTATTCAAGATTGTCTACTTATCCAGAGTTATAGTTCATGGACAATGTAGTCTAAAAGACTTCAGCAAGCAGTTAGTTAAAAATGCAATAGTATCTTCGAAAAAGCTCCCCTCAGCTGTACGTCGGCTTAACTGTTTCAAAAATTATGAGTACATGTGTGAACGCGGCTGTAGCGATTATCCACGATCAATCAATGATGCAGCTAATGAAGTAGAGCGCGACACAGATGAATGTCAAATACAGACCATGAACAAATTTACCAAATCAATGCCAACTCGTGTCAACCCTTTATGCATCGCAGACCATGAACGATACAATCTTTCTGATGCAGTAATCCGTTTAATGAATATTTTGAAGCCAATTTGACGGCGAGCTGTTGCTGCCTATTGCTCCCGACAACATTCATTCAAATTAGTTGCAACAAATTTGGCAGCTTTCTTGTATACCTGTTTTGAAATTGAGACACTGTAATTTCAAGGGTTATATTTCGATTTAATATTCATCGACCGCACACTTATTAAGATGAACGCAGAGGTCTGTCTGGATGTAAACGTCTCAAGTTCCACAGTCATCCGGAAAGTAAAACAGATGACATATGCTGGTAAATTGAAATACTATTCATCAATTCTATTAGAGTTGCAGTTCAGTGAACTAATCAACGACCGTCTATTTCTTTCATTAATTTAAGCAATTACAATTAAGTTTATTCTCATGAAAACACTAGTGTGATAGAGAAGCTATGTACAATATTTCTAATAAATAATTAATAATATATTCTAAGTATCGTTATTAAAATTGTTATGATCATATTTCTCGTCATTGTAGCCGTATTGTGACCGCGGTAGTCACGTGACTGTCTGCTGGACTTGGTAGTACGTGCATCATGAGTTCTCTGATTCTTCCATTTATCAATTATTTCAGAATTCGGTTATCAGATTTGCAACAATCACGACGGTTATAATAAACGGAAGTCGGTCCATATCGGGAAAACTAAGGGAGAACTAGGCCTGTCCGGTTAATCGATATTTCATCGATAGTCGATTATTTTTCCTGGGGATTATATACACCTGTGCAAAAGTTAAGCACCAGCAAAAACAATAGAACGTAGAAACATGATGGTACAACTAGGCTGCCATACTTTTTGTCCCCGCGTTAGCTGACATAATTCCAAGTACGAAATGCACATGCATGCATGACTTCACGCCGCTTGATGTCCATGCGTGGCGGGAAACAGCACACGTGTTCAGTTATGTAAAAGTCCAGTTTGAGGTGTAGAACATTACATACAGATTTAGGCGACAAGATTAGGAATTTTGTGTTCATGACCGTGGTTTATTTGTACAGAGAGAATTAGCTCTTGATTGTGAACCGCTATGGCAAGACGAAGGTTAAGTGATCGTGTGAAATGGCAAATCATAGGCATGCATACCACTGGTATGTCATACAGAGAGATTGGCAGACAGCTGAACATTAACCATACTGTAATCAGTCGTTTGATTGCAAAACATGGGCAAACTAACGAGGTGAAGGACAGGCCTAGATCTGGAAGACCGAAGAAGACTACTGGCCGTGATGATCGAGCCCTAGTACGCCTTGTTAGGAGATCTCCATTCACCAACAGCAGAGTGCTCAGCCAGCAATGGGAAACGCGCAATAGAGTGTCAATGTCTACCGTCAAAAGGAGACTGTATGCTGCTGGCATGAAAGCTAGGAGACCTGTCAGACGTCCTCTCCTCACTGCACACCACAAAGAGGAGCGTCTGAGGTGGTGCAACGAAAGAAGACACTGGAACATGAGATCCTGGAGACGGGTACACTGGTCCGATGAAAGTCGGTTCCTGCTTCATGCCACAGATGGTCGAACTCGTGTATGGAGGTCCAGACGCACGACGTACGACCAACGTAACATCATGGAAGAAGTTCCATTTGGTGGAGGTTCCGTTATGATATGGGGGTGCATCTCATTTGATTGTAAGCTGGATCTGTTGACTGTACCTGGAACACTAAATGGACAAAGATATCAAGATTCCATACTGGATAGAGTTGTGGTCCCTCATTTTGTAAATCATGCACCTGGAACCCACCCTATATTCATGGATGACAACGCCCGACCACATCGTGCTAGAGCTTTGCATGAATACCTCCGCCAGAATGCCATCGAAACCCTACCATGGCCAGCAAGGAGCCCTGACATGAACCCTATTGAGCATATCTGGGACATTCTGGGAAACATGGTGAGAAGGAGGGATCCTCCTGTGCAGAACCTACAGGAATTAACAGACGCACTCCATCTTGAATGGCAACGAATACCACAATGGCGTATCAGTCGGTTGGTGACCAGCATGAGACGTCGTGTCCAGGCCGTCATCCAGGCACAAGGTGGATATACCCGGTATTAATAATGACAGTCTCAAACTCGTGCACAGATGTTAAACTTCGTTTTCAGACACCATTAATGACAATCTAGCCACGTGTGTCAACTGTAGGGCAATAGTTGTCAGTTGTGTCAACGTAACCATATTCAGGCCTCGTTTTCAAGTTCAAACAAAAACATACAGTGTTTCCCCACCATCATAATCAGCATTCCTCTAGTTGCATTATTACCTCTTGCACTAAGATGGATGGGTACATAAATGTTTATGCTATTGCTTTCTTCATAGCACATGAATATACCCTCGCATGTGCGTAAAAATAGGGTGGTGCTTAACTTTTGCACAGGTGTATATAATCGAGTGTAAAATAAAATAATCGAGCAAAAATCGATTATTTATTTTAATCAGGCATAATTTAATGTTTGGTTTTGTAATACAGGTATTGCAGCGGTGGTTTGATTGTTCTAGCAAGGTAGCTGTATACACATCTATTCCTGACGTTCAAGCCTGCACCTCCCGCGTCATAGTCCATACACGCGAATGTTTATATAAGTAATTGCTTGATACGCCAATGATAGGAAGCAATTGTTTGCTACTGTTTAATATCCACCTTTGAAGACTAGAGGCTGAAGTGTTGGTGCCCATTTCGCGGGAAAATGTAAAAGTATGAATTACTGTTTTTCATAGTAAATTCACAAAATTTGTATACGAATTTTCATAAATTCTCACAATTGTTTTGGAACTAATTTGACTAACAACTTGCAGTCAAATGATTTTCAGAATATTCGACTTTTTTAATGCTGGGAAATAGAGAAACGTCGTAGATAGACACTACACTATATCATAATTAAAATAAAAATATTATGGCCATTTCGCGAAAAAATGCACAAAATTGACACGCGCCGGTTTCTTAAACCCATTATCCAATGGAAACGAGTGAACACTGGATTCCAAATTGACTTCATATTACTGGGCGGGGGCTGTTCCTCGTGTTCACCCAATCAGAGGACTCGTTGATTTCGCCTGCCCTATTGAGTGTCTTGCGGTCTTTTTATAGGCCGACTTAGTGGAGGTAATCTAAGGCTGGCAGGGAGCGTTACAACCAGCATTTTATCTCGCTCCCCCTCAGGTAGCGTCACCGTCCAGTCCCGGACTATCTTCTCGCAGTGTGAATGCAAACCGATATATCGGCTAATTATTAACCAACATACTACACGAACTAGTTAAACAGGATTAGACAATGAGAAAGAGACTCAAACTAAGTAGGAACCAATTTACGAAATTGCGTATTCTGTTGGGTTTTTTTAGAAAGTCAGGCGTTTTTAGCAAATTATTCATTCGTTCGTTCGTTCGTTCGTGTATTTGTTTATTTTTTTATTTTTCTTATTTTTTTTTTTATTTATTTATTAGTATTATTAAGTTTAAGAAAGCTATGCTCCCCCCCCCCCTCCACCCCACACCTCCCCACCCCACCTCCCACCACACCCCTCCACCCACACCCCATCCCTCCTTCCCTTCCCCTCCATCCATCCATCCATCTCTTCCCGCCTCACTACGTAGTTGCTACCTCCAAAGTTTCACGGTTAAATAATCGATTATCCGATCAAATCGATTATTTTCCAGACATCATAATCGATTATTTATTTTCATAATCGACAGGCCTAGGGAAAACCACATGATTAGCCAGCTGCCTGGGCCGGTAGTGGACCAATGCGATCTGGTGTTGACAATGTACTGGACCAGTAACCGGCAATAGCAGGGTCTGGGGCGGTAGTAGCATTGCAAAAGAGCACATATCTGTGGCATTAAATGGTCGACATAATTGCGATAATCGCAATGGTAAAGGAGCGTAGACAGGTTAGATCTTGTCAACTTAATTTCTCCATAGTAGGTCTATTGTCCGTAGAGATGTGACAGTTCCATATGTCAAGCATTCGCTTTGAATCTACATCCGGAAATAGAGAAAGCTCTTATTAACCTTTCCAATTTATCCATCCATTATATGACGTCATATGACGTGATAATTCACTACGTGATGTGTGATGATGTCATAATCATGACGTCACAAATGGCTCTACTTAGTCCGTCTTAAAAGCTTAATAGTCAGACACGGTGTACGAATTGTATGTGTTTACCTTTAATAAACATTTTGCTGAATTTTTTGAAACTAATTTGACTGGGCGCTTTTTAGTTTCAAAATATTCAACAGCTTACCCGCATAGGTTTCTGGAAATTGAGTGTCAATCAAGTTCAGGGATAGATCGATCCCAACACGAGCGAGGTGTGGGTAGAGCTTAGCTAGAGAGGGGCGGGGCATAGTCCTCTACTGGCATTCCATCAGAGGGATTTCCTTGCACGGACTTATACATATCGCTGCACCAGTGAGGTTTGTGTAGCACTGTAAATACAGATATTGATATCCAGGACATAACATCTTCATTCGCTCCTGTTTTTGTGTAGTAAGTGGTACGATCAACATTAGTGAAACAATAACTCTCTGGATTCAGTAATTCCAGAACTGTGGGAAGAAGGCGTTCCCATATACATTGTTCTGTCCTCTGTGTATAGCGCCAGAGGGTAATCGTCAACGCTGTTTTAGAGGTGCCAGTACATTACCGGACTTAAACAGCATGCCATCCTCGGGAGATTAGTAGTACCCTGTCAATGGTGCCTATGGAGTTTGCGTCTACTTTACCTGTGCCACCATTCAGACACGCTCCGGATGTGTATGTCCATGACGGTTGTTTCGTAAGAACTGAGTTCTTCCCCATTCTGTTCGAAACCTGAGAAACCTATTGGGTACTGCCGATCGTTCTGTCAATTAAATTCTCTATAAAACGGACTCGTCGATTATTCAATTAATACCTTAATAAAGTTGTCAATATCAATATATTCTAGGACTTTGTCACATGACATGTTTTAGTGGATTTCTTCCATTCCAGAAGCCTGTTCTCATCACCAGAAAATGTCCAGTGCTCCAAGGCCACTCGTTAAAGGGTGTTCCAGAGGACGTCACAAGTGAGCCTCAGCTGGACAGTATAACACGCCTCGACCCACCACACCACCACCCGCGACCGAGATTTGTTATTAGATGAAATATCAATCCAAAGGGATTTGAGATCGGTTATATTTAACTTATATTAAGTTGTTTTTTATGTAAATAGGTTATTGTATATTATAGTAATTCATGATTGCCATTCCAAAATTTCTCTTTGAATCCTCTACTGATAATTCGACCAGGCTAGATCACTCCTGCTGGACCGTCCGTTTCCGTACGAGGTCATAGATATCTTCTTCGCAGATTTCGATATCTTCATGCCACATCCACTTTATAATGGCCGCTCTCCAAATAAATTCCTAGAATAAATTTAGTAACACCAAAGTGTTGAAACTCTGTTTCAAAGTTGATTTCTTATGAAACATAAAGGCCAAGCTGTTTAAATATTTGGATGATTGAATTCTCCTGTCGCTCAAGACACTAACTAGTTAGAAAACTGATTACTCAGATACCTCATATCAATGAACCTTTCCAGTGTAACCATCCATCACATAACGTCATAATCAACTACGTAACGTGTAGGATAACATCACAACCAATGAAGTTATGAATGGCGTAGATAAGTACACCACGAATGCATAATTGGTGACGGACTATGCGTTGCTGTACGAATTGTCCAGTAGTCAAGGGGCCAGCTGGACGCTATTGTTATGCAAATGAGCTCTTGACCTATTTAAATATTATGTTCTGATTAGTTGTTCTGAATGGGCGTGTTGACGCTATTGTTCTAAATTTGGTTTTGACAGGTGTAATGCGTAATGAGGTCGTGGAGGTCATGTGTGCGTCTGTGTTCCATTGTTCTGTTGTCAGAATGAGTGGTGTGTATATGTTAGAAGGTCAAGTGCAATTGTTCAGTTGTCCGAATGATTGATGTGTATCTGTCAGGTTATGACGAGTTGATCAATATGAGAACAATGGACAACAGTGTGTACCTAGTGTAACACTATTGTCGTATGGCTGTGCATTATTGATTGGGTGTCGAGCAATGTCCACCATCGTCATCGTTCATGAATAATGACATCCCAAGCACCCTTGTCATCTTTAACGTATTAATCAGGTGGGCAGGTGGGCATGGTTGAAGGGTATTAAACAATAGAATACTTTGAAACTGAATTGTGGCTTCCTATGTCATTGAACAGTACTTTTGAATAATGGCATGAACAATGGTCACTTATGAATTGTTCATGCAGGTAACCGTCTGCGTGCTATTGTTCAAAAGTGGTGGCTGCATGCTATTGTTCATAAGTGATGGCTGCACGCTATTGTTCATAAGTGACCACTGTACGCTATTGTTCATGCAGGTGGCTGCTGGTTTCTGGTGAATATTTTGAAACTAGCATGAGCATAATTAATTTGATTAATGCAGTTTTTGAATAGGTATTGACATGTGTAACTTTGAATAATGGCATGAACAATGGTCACTTATGAATTATTCATGCAGGTAACCGTCTGCTCGCTATTGTTCAAAAGTGGTGGCTGCACGCTATTGTTCATAAGTGATGGCCGCACGCTATTGTTCATAAGTGACCACTGTACGCTATTGTTCATGCATGTGGTTGCTGGTTTCCGGTGAATATTTTGAAACTAGCATGAGCATAATTAATTTGATTAATGCAGTTTTCAAATAGGTATTGACATGTGTAACTTTGCGTAATGACGAGCGTGTACTGGCTGAACGATGAAAGCCTAGTTTAATGTATTAATTAGTTGGGCGGCGCCCCCCTCACCCCATCGTGGTGGAAGTGTATTAAACAGTAGAAGATTTTGAAGCTGAATTGTGGCTTCCAATGTCATTGAACAGTACTTCTGAATAAGGGCATGAACAACGGTCTCTTATGAATTGTTCATGCTTGTTCATAAGTGATGGCTGCACGCTATTGTTCATAAGTGACCACTGTACGCTTTGCTTCATGCAAGTGGTCGCAGGTATCTGGTGAATATTTTGAAACTAACATGAATTGTAGCTGCCTATGTCAAATTAGTATCAAAAAATATTCACGTAAACTACCACTGCACCACGATTTAGGTTTGAAAAATTCAAAAAGTTAAAATATAGTTCATTTCTTACTTGTATATCTGTTGAATATTTTGAAACTAGCACGAGCATAATTAATTAGATTAATGCAGTTTTTAAATAGGTATTGACATACATAGCTCTGCATAATAACGAGCGTGTGCTGGCTGAATGATGAACGCGTAGTTTAACATATTAATTAGGTGAGCGGCAGGCCCCCATCATGGTTAAAAGTAGAATATTTTGAAACTATGCAGAATTGTGGCTTCCTATGTCATTGAACATGACTTTTGAATAATGGCATACTGCATGAACAATGGTCACTTATGAATTGTTCATGCAGGTGGTTGCTGGTATCTGTTGAATATTTTGAAACTAGCATGAATTGAAACTTCCTTTGTCAAGTTAGTATAAAAAAATATTTGCTTAAACTACCACTGCGCCACAACTTAGGTTTGAAAAATCAAAAATTAAAAAATATCTGTCATTCCTTAATTATATATCTGATGAATATTTTGAACCTAGCATGAATTATAGCTTCCTATGTCAAATTGGTATCAAAATATATTCGCTTAAACTACTAATGCACCACGATTTTGGTTTGAAAATTGTTTTTAAATGTTAAAATATAGTTCATTCCTTAGTTGTATATCTGATGAATATTTTGAAACTATCATGAATTGTAGCTTCATATGCCAAATTAGTATCAAAAAATATTCGCTTAAACTACCATTGCACCACGATTTAGGTTTGAAAAATATCAAAAAATGTTAAAATATAGTTCATTCCTTAGTTGTATATCTAATGAATATTTTGAAACTAGCACGAATTGTAATTTTTCCTGCAGGTGTAATTCAAGTGTTAATGAATCCGTCAATAGCATTAATCGCATGTTATTGAACGTTTTATCCTGCACAATTTTTAAGAATAGCATTTATCCGCATGAATGATGGCATCTGCATGAACAATAGCATGCAGCGGTCACTTATGAACTCTGGCGATCAGCGCCCACTTATGAAGAATAGTGCAAAGTTGGCATTAGTTCTGATTTGCGCTGGTTGTGATGAACAATAGCGGTCACCTGCATGAACAATAGCATCCATCATCCACCTGCATGAACAAAATTGTCACATTCTATAATTATATTAATTTTATTTAATATAATTTAATTCATAAGACAACAACTTCCAACCAACTAGTTTCAAAATATTCAATATCTTATATGAATATATTTATATCTATTTATTAATTTATTTTAATTTATACGGCATCAACATCTTTCAGTCAAATTAGTTTCATCAACTTATATGAAATATCAAATAGCGAAACTCAGCTAAACACAGTGAAATATGTGCTAAATAATAGAAAACTCCATAACATTCAATATATATCAGTATATAAATAATATATGCATAGAACGTATATTTAAGGTGATATAGGCTTTTAAAGGTAAACGCTATAAATTCTATCAATAAACCAGCATGACTCAGTTAAACTCAGGCACTACTCTAATGAATGACAAAGTAATTTATTCACCTTTCTATTTAAGTGGAGTATAATCATTTCAAATACATCATGTTTATTTGAGTGCCTTTTTGAATTGTCTCTTAAGTGAGTTAGCATTCAAATTGTCAGACGTAACAAATCTGATGCAGAATGTAATTGATTAAATGCGCATGCTCACTCTACAGTGGTGTATTATTTGCCAAATGCACATTACACATGCACAATTATTTAGTCATTCGCAGTCAATTCGTCAACATTGCCTTCACCTGATTAAGCATCAGTTGCAAAGAATGTACTTTTGCTTAAGCATACCATTATTATGAAAGAGTTACTATTCTTTGTGCAGATGTGAAAAACACAAGACGTTGTGCAAATTACTGTTGACTCTTTTTAAGTTGATTAATATATCAGATGCATTTTCTTCAATATTTGTTTATTGTGTACCAGAAGAAAATGTGCATAATTCTGTATGAATAAATTAGCCACCGATTTTACTATAAATACTGGGAAATTGTCATTCTTGATCGTACATGCTTGCACTCACCATGACTAGCAACACTACAATTGCCTCAGCCTCGTGCTTGGTTGATACTGCATGTGAGTGTGGACATATAATTTGTGCCCCTATGTGCGCCCCATGTGCATACATACACGGTGTATGTGCACATGTGTATGTCCCTGTGTGCGTGCACCTGTGCTTACATACGAGGTATGTGTGCATGTGTGTGTGTGTGTGTGTGTGTGTGCGGGCGTGTGTGTGTGCGCGTGTGTGTGTGTGTGTGTGTGTGTGAGTGTGTGCCCCTGCATGCATGCCCTGTGGGCTATGTAATTTTCAAATCGTCATCCAGAGTGAAGTACAGTGTGACACCTTCAATATATAGGTAAACTTAGTGATGTTGTATGTATAATATAATATAGATAATAATCATGTATCTGTCGTATTTAAGGAGATATATGTCTTTAAAGATAGGTTGTATGAGCCATTTAATGTTTTTTCAAAAATGTTTACAGAAATTATGATGTTAATCTGTTTACAGATATATTGTAGCTCCTGTCAAAAATTAATGAATGATGTCTAATAACAATAGCACACATACATGCACATGGTGAAGGAATAGCGACGTGTACAGACATGTTGTAGCTCTGTGTATGCCCTTTCATGAGTGTATTACATTCGTATGTCTGTTCATATGTATGTGCTTACGTGTACATGTGTGCGTATGTTTTTATGTGTATGTGAGTGCCTACGGGTATATGCTATTATGATGTATAAAACAAAATTTTAAGATTGTGTGCGTGTGCATGTATGTGTGCACACTTGTATGCGTGCCCTGTGCGTGTATAGGCGGTATGTGTGCACACAACAATTGGAAAGGGAAAAATGGATATGGCCATCATATTTTTGTTCATTGGCCCAACATTGGCACAATGTAGGCAATACATTATTGGGCCGATATTGAGCCAATGGACATAAATCTATGACGATATTTAAAATATCACACCAGAGAGCATAAATTTATCAATTTAAAAATTTAAAATATTATGTCGATTTTGTTTGATTTTTCTGTAAGATTTCCAATGCTGGCCCAACACTGGCCTAACGTTGGACTAACGTTGGCCTAACGTTGGCAAACAAATGATATATTCAATGCAGGTCCAAAGTTGGGGCGACATTGTAATGACAAATGCGATTTGCCAACCTGTTGCCAACATTTGCCCAGCATCTACATGTTATCTGGTTAGTTTCAAAATATTCAACAGAATCTTTATTAAATAGTAAAGACATACAATGTGTACATCAATGCATAGTCTATCTTCAATTATGCGTTCATGACGTTCTTATCTACATCATTCATTCTACACTTCAGGTAGTTAATTATGACGTCATATGATGGACGGATAGGTCCATCTGTGACCATAGTCAGGTTATGAATAGGAATTTAAGATGAATATTAATGATAACTAATGTATGTTTAAAGCTAAATTGTGGATGACTTGATGGTAACTACGCAGCAAGCCTGTTGAATATTTTGAAACTAATTTGACTGGGTGGTGTAACGGCTCACAAATTATTTTCATTTTAAAATATAAATTCATCAAAGACATAAAATCCATGAAGTTCATTTACTGTCGTCATGATGGAGTTATACCTCATACTGATTGTGACGGCACTTCACAAGTGAGGTGATTGGTTATTACATCAGATACTTGAGTGACAGATTGGTTTCCTCCATACATGTCACTCACCATGGAATAAAATATGGTGGTTATCTTAAGACATACAAGCTCATTAGTCAGTTAACTGATTGTCAAAACACAAAATTATACATGCCTCTGCAACGCACTTAACAATAATGAATAACAATCTGTAGATTGAAAAATGTATTGACACATTGATATATGCGAGCATGCCCTTGTAATATGTGTACATACGTGTATGTGCTTTTGATGAGTGAACATTTTTTTAAATGTTAATTCATATGTGCATGCAAATGTATGTGTACGTATGCACCTACATACGCACAGTCCTTTCATGAGTGTATTACATGCATACGTGCATGCGTATATATGTTTCCCGAGTGTATTACAAACTTGTTCCGCATGCATAGCGCATAATAAATGCGGTTGTTTGTATAAAGTATAATTTTAAGATTTGATGGTCCATAAAAAAGGACCTGATGATATTGGTTTTCCTAAGTGCTTTTGTGGATCTCTAATGGTTTTTTAGTTCTAAACGCACCAAATACATACAAAACATTCATTTTACAGTTGGTATTGCATATGAACTAATTTGTTATAACTCCTTAGATTTGGATCCACGAGGTATTCTGCCTCACCGTTTCTAATCTCAAGCATTACAACACATGTAGGTGGCCATATTCCTAGTGCACGATAACAGTTACATTTGATACACCTGCAATGTATCGGAGTGAAATTTTCTATGCGCCACCAATCACATATTTGAGAGCTCATTCTAATGCAGAGAATCACTGATAAATTTAATTTTTAACATTCTCCTTTTCATAACTTACCATGTCAGACAACGCGTGCCAAAATGTTCAAACAGTTTTGTCAGGAGTGTTGCTCTATAGCAGATTAATCGGTTTGTTGCATGACTATACATACGCATGGTAACCACTTGATGGACCGAATTATGCATTCGTCATGCATAGCTGGACCTATTACAAATTTGATTTGTTCCAAAATAATAAAGTAAACACGTGCGTCTAATGTTTTTTTAAAAGACAGTTATTAATTGTACATAAAGCATAAAGTAGACACCCGCACCAAATGTTTTCAAAACAGTTTGATTGTTTTATTTTTATAGCAGACAAATTCACACGTGACTATATACACGAATGCAAGCGTATGTCAAGTAGTTGATGATAAAATCTGTCATTCCAACAGATGTTGACAACACATGGTAGTCACATTTAATTTTTTAATACCGCAAATGTTTCAATAGAGCTTGCCCTCTATTGTGTACAAATGCATTTGTTACATATGCATGTATGCATATGGCAATCACTTGATGGTAGAATTTGCCATTACATCAGATGGTATCACTACTGGATGGTTAAATGTTATTGTTTGATACCATTATATGAAATCTATTATGCGTAATGACTTATAATTTTCTTGAAACATCTTGCAGTGGGCGTATTTTAATCTTTATTTCCTAACATATATATATATATATATATATATATATATATATATATATCGTCGATTATGTTTTTACACATGCATCTAGGCTGCGGTGTAATCAAATACTCTTATACTGTGACTCAAGATGGTATGGTATTCGTCATGAAGTTATGCGTGGAATACCGTATAGATTCGTCTAATGTAGGAGTTAGCAACGAAGCTGATGGGAATGATATGTAATCATCAGCGATAGGACAGACTGACTGACAGACAGAGCGACAGACATACATAGGCGCTACATTGGACACCTGATAGCAGGTTCCATGATCCATATTTGGTTCAACCATGGCTGGTTATGTTCATCTGAATGGCTAAGGGCTACCACGACATGGCTGCATGACATTATTGTAGTGTTGTTTTACCATAAATATTAACTGGCAGCTGTCATAGTAAGAGGGTGCCATATAATTGTAATGTGTTAGTGGTGTGGGTGCATGACGAAGAGGGATAGTAGCCATGTGAGTGCTTGCCATGATGAATTGCAGTCATGTGTTAGCAATTGATGATTTGAGTGCCCTCACATACATAAACACATTCTGGTGATCAAATGACATGAGAATGATATGTGGACAATTTATTTTTTGGACTTCTTGGTAGATTAGTAGTACCATGCATTTTCGATCTGGATATACATGGATTTGGCCATCAAGTTTTTGTTATTTGTTAATAATACTACTGATAATAATATTAGTTATATTACATTATACTGTTTAGTAGTTTGAAGTCTAATATGAATTGTTTACCTCGATTTTGATATAACGACAATACTATAAATATTAATTAGACACCCACCCACTATGTATATGCGCTCGATGGTTGACTCTTTACTCATATATTGTACATTAAGTCTAGTAGTTGAGGTACCCAGTGTTATCAAAATTCATTATTAGGCGGCATGCTATGTGTTAGTTCAGTACTACATGGTCGTATGCTTTGAAAACTTCGCATGTAGGGTGATGTCATAATCAATTTCGTCATTAATGTCAAGATTTAGTATGTCATAAATGCTTAATAGTCTGTCAAGTTGTACGATGTAGACTGCAGAATATTCGCAAACTAATCTGACAAAAAGAGTGCTCTAACATTGAAAATCACCAACTGCTTCCAGACCAATTCTTTACAATATTCGACATACTATTTTGTTAGTTGCAAACGTCTTAGTTATTTATAGGTTATTTATAGGTGAAAGAACATGCTATTAAGCGTGTACATGAATAGAATCATATAAATATATAAACATAATAAAACATAATAGAATGTACTGCTTCAAATTTGAGCCAAATCTTTATGACTTAGACAATCGTAGTTTTGCCATTCCAATTGTATTCAAATTTGTAACAGTACATTTTACTCAGATTTTTAAAAGTTATTTATGAGCTGGATTTTACTGCAGAGAGCGGCAAAGCATAAACACATGCTCTGGGACAGCTGTTCCAATATTCTGAATGGCGCATGTTGACCTGCATGCTATGATAATACACGTGGATCTGTACGTGTGTATAAGAATTAATGGAGATCTACCTGTTTGATCTCTAAGAACATTTATGGATAGCTGAAGTGCATCAGTGAATATTATTATGAAGGAAGTCATTTCACATGTGAATTTTCAAAAACCATCCTTTAATGGCTAAAACCTTTTTCCTTTTCATATCAAGAGAAATTATAGACCCAGTCATTCCGGTTGAAAGTTTTTTAAAAATAACTTTTCCTGTCCTTGAAAACGGTATGTAAACCATTTTAAAGTGACAACATAAAATAATTATGAGTCTTTTCGGTAAAAATATACATATGTTATTTAAGAACCTTTTTCAGTATATAATCCTGATACTAGTATTATGAATGGTGTCATTTCATATGTGAATGTTAAAAAAACACATTTTCTACATATAAAATATGTTTTCACTCAACCTGTTTTTATCTCTAAGAGCATTTATGTTCAGCTAATGTGTATCAGGGAAGATTATTATAAAGGAAGTCATTTCATATGTGAATTTTCAAAAAAACATTATATATCAGTGGTGACCCTAACAGTAGCATGATGCCATGATATGATGTAATGAAGCATGATCGAGTTTATGAGACATGACTGACTGAAATGCAGAGATGCGCGCATAATGCTCACTAATCTTTGAACCATTACTCCATAAATAATGCTTTGCACACTTGCCAGTCATTATGCGGTAAAGATCAAAATGTCGATGGCATATGTTGTTAAGTGCAGTGTGCTGAGCTTCCATCTGCAATTTGTCATGCGTTATGGAGAGATCACCATAGTGCTCTATTCAGTTGCATTTCGTAAGGTGTTTTTGGCGAGTTCAATGCGTGCAGATGTGCTTTTAAAGCACTACATTCCATTGCATATTGGCGATAGAGGGTCAGGGGTGCGGTGCACTATTCAATGGCAAATTTGACAACAAGAAAAACTAATTAAATCATTTAAAAATTTTTATTAATACTGACATCAAAAACAGCACTACATATTATTACCTCGTTATGATTCTAGTTCACATCATAAACAGTCAATTATGAATTAATACTAACATCAAACAGTGTTACATCAATATGTTTTACTAATACTATATTATGGCATTGTCAGTTGTTTATCTTATATTATATCAACGATGTACCATAACCATGACGTCATACACAAATGGTACAGATAGAAACTATGTTCATATAAATCATAATGTTTGTTAAGTTCATAGCAATATTCATCATCGCACATTTCTTGTAATGCATCTTCAATACACAGTTCGAGATTGTCAATCAGATTAAAGTTAAAAGCAATACCTATACACGAATGTTGACGCTGACTCGATGATTCACGCTGCAGCCATAACCATTTTGTTCCACTAGCTTTTGTATCTTTGTAGACAACATATACGTGAATAAACTCTGGCTGTATTCACGCTCATTAGGTGAAGGGCAATAATGCCATGCGCGATACACACTCTTACAATACGTCATAATTTCATATAATCATGATTTAGTTCATCATCATCACTATCCATAGCATCGAGATTTAGTTCATCATCGACACACATATCGTTGAGGTATATAGCATCTATAGTATCCGGCGAAACGTCCATTGACAATACTGAATCATCAGTATCACCAGTTGATGTGGTAGGTAGAATGTCAGACATGTTCAAATTACTGTATGCCATAAAAGCTCAGAGGTAATGTGGAAAACACCTCTGTTGAGTTCTGTTCTGTTTTACTGTTAAAGGTAGGCAATGCGGATAACAGCGAGTCAGCATTCAGTTTCAAAAGTTCCCACTCTGTGTCTGACAGGTACAATCTGTTATGCATAGCTCACAGAGCTACATCAGAACAGAGAAAGTAACGTATGTCGATGCAAGGAAAATCGTCGCTGATAGATATGCGAACGGAGGAGTCCAGCAAATATGTAAATTGTATGCCCTCATTTTTGTGTGCACAACGTACATTCTCTTCAAGATCAGGAATGATATGCACCAGTTGTCTAAACGCTTTTGTGCTTATATACACACCACGTTTATTAGGATAACCGTCAGGATGAAACTGCCGAAGATTGATACACCACTTTTCGCCAAATCAAATTGTTCTGGCTTTACGCAAATTTCCGAGACCACACCAATATGATGATTGCTTTAAATACTTCGAACATTGATCAGTCATCATCATGTATGATTGAAAGCGATAGATGCGACATGTGATACGTTATTTATATTGCATTTGAAACAATAGCGCACAGTGACCACATTAGAACAATAGCATGCAGCACCCACATTTGAACAATAGCGTGCAATGACAACCTACATGAACAATAGTGTCAAGAGGTCGTTTGGAGCATACACTTATGAACAATAGCGTGAACATGCATGAACATGGCAGATGCGTACCAATGTTTTAACGTGTCTGAGAACGACATCCATGTTGACGATAATGACCATGGTTCAGTAGTACATTATGAAGATGATATCACAAATATTAGAAATTGTCAACTAATATGGTTTCTATTGAGGTTTTTGTATTAATAACATTAGCACCCATTGGACAATGTCTATTCCATACTCCATTAATAAAGATGTACTAATTTGAGTCATGATCAAAATCCTCACATAATCAAGTATACGGTCGCTTAAAGTCCAGCGCATACTCCTCATAATCAAAGTGCTGTTGTACAAATTGTATGTCTTTACTATTTAATAAACATTCCATTGAACATTTTAATAGGCCTTTGAATGGGCACTGTTGCTACCTATAGGTAGCAAAAGCACACACTCAAATTAGTTTTAAAATATTCAACAGCTTACCTGTATAGGTGTCTCGAAATCGCTAGTTAGAGAGTTGAGGGTTTGATCGATTCTTACACATGCAAAGCGTGGGTGGCGCTTTGCTTACAGATGGGTGAAGCATAGTTACAACAGGAAAGGTCCATTGACTTACAACATACATATGCACTTTTTACTGTCTTATCTGACTAGTGATGTTATATGCATCTGAAATACGGGTGTTTGAGAAAAACTGATCTGCCTCAGACCTGCCAAATAAAATTACAAAAATTTCTTTGCACATGAAAAAGAATACACCAAATATTATGATCTATATCGAACTAGGAAAAGTCCCCCTCCACATAAAGGTACAATGTAATATGATTCGGTGCTGGGGTGGCATAATAAATCCTATGTCCCTCGAAGGTAAATTTAAGTAGATTGAAAAATTACAAGATCCCACGAATTGATGTATATATTGCGTGCACAAGTAATGCATGGTGTACATCTTAAGACATTTGTCGCCAACCAGTTAGCTACTTGTTGTCAACCAGTTGACAACTTGTTGTTAACCAGATGTAACAATACAAATGGTTTCTCATGCATAATAGAAACACGTAATTTATTCACAATGATTGCACTCGTACAGTAGATTTGTCAGTATTTCTACTTAGATTTAATGTAGAAATACAGATGAGAAATACCAAACCTTTTGGCAGTAGGCTTACATAAAATATTTTAGAAAATGTCTCGCTCATAATCTGTTTTATATATATATATATATATATATATATATATATATATATATATATATATATATATATATATATATATATATATATATATATATATATATTTGAAGAAAAATGCCCATATAAACGTCATCTGCTGCAGTGATTTCTAATAAAAATTTGCAGTAGCCACTATGCAAGTTTCTTAATGCGATCATTTATGTGTAGATGATATAGACATAATTGATTGTAGCTGAGTTCACGATGAGTGATGATATGGAATACAAAATGTGTTCATATGCATATAGAAGATGCGCAGCATTTTAGAACCAAAATACTGATCATTTTTTATAATTTGGTACATGGTCCTATGACACAACATAGCTTCCAATGGGTTTTACATAGTATAGTACCCTAGTACCTGATACATTAGTACATACATACCGATCTAGATAATAATGATACTGAAACAGGTGGTAGTGATAGTGCATACAAATATGGAAAACTAACTTCTGTGGAAGGACTCCCTGTCATGGATTTACAGAACAAACTTTAAAATGTGGCTAGGAGGTGGGATGTTTATGCTGACTACACACTGTACCATATATAATTCTATATACTCTATATATACACAATATTCTGACTACATTTATTTATATATTATTAATGTCTATATCAAAAATAGGTATATTTTCAGTCTCATCTCATCTGTTCACAAGAATGTTTAATGTGAGGGTCAAAGTCATGCCATGATAACACTTACCCATTCTACAAGGGAATGTTACTGGGTCATGGTTGTCTCATTTTGAGATCGGAACTGGTTATCAATGTTGCCCATATCCGTCAGTTTGTCACGCTGTCTGTCTGTCTATCACCTAATGTCAATTATCAACCACGACTATGCCAATGGGTCAGTGGCATGCACCACATAGGTACATACCCTGGCAGTCTATAAGGATAACTGGCGTCACTAGTCTTGGTATCCGAAATGCCCTTATAATCGAAATAATGTGTTGTCGTTCTTCGGCTGCCATGCTGAAATATGGCTTAAACATTTTAACATTACATTTTTATATGATTACGCCCTTCAGTTGTTCATGATTCTAAATGAATGTTATAATGCGATTAATATAATTTATTAAAAATAGAATATAGCGAATGAAGTGTAGGATTTCTGCCATGTACCAATGCTGGAATTCTGAGTGGTAACATAAGACGTATACAAAATCATGCAACAAATCCATTTCTCTATAACATGAATAATAATAATATCGATTTGATCAAAAGTGTTTTAAACATTTTGCCATGTGTCCATCTGTCTGACACTCTGACTTCGAGTGTTGGTATGTGTGCATATGTGGCAGCTGATTTTTACCTGATTTAACAAAATTAACTTCGACACAAGTGCTAAAGCAGACAGAGCCATAACATAGGCACGAGTATGTTGCATAATAATCCCTTTAGTGACTTCAACAATTCAATCGCGCTCATTGCGCAAGCTGATTTTGAACATTTGATTTCAGAAAACATTTATTGACATGAACCATTATGAACACGAAGAAAGTTTATAAATAGCGGAAAATTGTAATAACTGGGCATTCATTCTTTGACTTTAAGAATGGCTACATCTTGATGCGACCATTGGCGTACGATGAATTCAACTCTGATACATTGCAGGTGTATTGAATGGAATAGATATAATGATGTAGTGGTACGACAGCCAGTAAATATTATTATTTCTGAAATTCGGACCCGAATGGTCGAATACCTTAAGGAACCAAATGAGCGTAATCTTACTAAATTAATTTATACATAATACCAGTTGAGAGATGAGTGTTGCGAATGCAAATGATGGCATGAAGCTAGAGAGTTATATCAACGCACACACAACGAGTAAACATTACAAAACATCAGGCCCTTTTTCAAGGGCCACCAAATTTTTTGTCTTTCTTTGCACCGGTCATCATTTTAGTATAGTGTGGCTAGCTAACCTCACAGCACACATGCACGCACGAACACACACGTGCATATGGCACCAACGCCATGACAAATTAGTTACAAAATATTCAACGCTATGATTATTAAATAGTAAAAAGATATACCTGACTATCTATCCCTACATCACACCACACACACGCACGCACACACGCACGCACGCACATAGGCAGGAACAACTTCCAGTAAAATCAGTTCCAAAATGCATTGGCACTTGCATGACATCACACACTATCGCCAGATGAAGCAAAATGGTGGAGATCGATCGTTGTTTAACATGTATGCGATATTACAAAGCAGATAATTCTGGTACAGACAAGTGAAAGTGACATGATATGATTGCTACGGAATATATAAACCACAATCTATTGGTGCAATACAATATGTGAGATGAGATTAGCATCCCTTTAAATGTATAAAGGTGTGAAGGGTCTGTTACACGTTCGTCTTCTTTGATAATCTAATACATTTGCATAATATAATCAAAACAGGTGTATTGCATTTGGATAATAGCCCTTTTGTCTTTTAATCATTGATCTTCTTCTTTTTCTTTTCGATCGCCAGTATCACACTTGGTGAGCCGTTCCCAAGATGAAATCTGCAGTTTTCTGCAGTTCTTCCTCAGGCCCATACAGCTTTCAAGAAAAGCGGTTGACAGAGGCCAGATCTTTTCTCTCAGCAGCTGATACGTACTGCAACATTGAAGTATGTGCTCTGTGGTCTGTTCTGCTTCTCCACAACGACAAGCGGGCGATGTCGTACGGTGGAACTTTATCATCATTGATGTTTACCGCATAATAGTTTGAAATGTATTTTTGCCGTTCAGTGTTAAATTTTTTGCATTAAAATAAGAACTGATTCTCATCTTCGACAGCATTACATCTTTCGCATAGTCTCTCAGCTCTCTATATTCCAGACCATCTTTGAGTTGGTGATTTAAAGTTCTAAAGTGGCACAGTGTAATGGTTCCTTATATGGCAGTACTGTTCAAATTTAATGGTGGTCTTTATTTTTGAGTAAAATATTAACCTAGTTGATGTCTGTATTTCATGTATCCAGTTGTTATCGAATTGAGTCTGTAAGGTTTTCTTAATCTGCTTCATTACCTGTTTTTTGTTGATAGTTGCCGCATCTAAGATATGGATGTTTCCTGTTGTCATTAAGATATTTTCTTTATATTCCATCCATTTTATCTTATAATTATTTTGTCTTGTGTAGTCTAAGGCAATGAAGTATAACATAGATGATAATTTGCTATATCCTGAGTTTATAATGCCCATCCAGAACCTAACCACATTGTACTTGATTAACATATCTAGTGGGTAGGTGCCAGTCTCACCATAAACTGTGACATTTGGAGTACTCCTTTTCATTTTCAACATAGTTTTGTATAATTTTATTTGACAGTTTTCTAATAATTGTGTGTTTTCAAAGCCCCATACCTCTAAGGCATATAGCAGTACAGGGATGACCATCATATTAAAAAGTTTACATTGTAGATCAAAAGATATATCATTTTCATTTATCTTTTTAATGAATGCATGCATTGCTTTTATACCTTGATTTAGATTTCTTTTGCAACTTGTGAAAAAACTACGGTTATTTTTAAAGATAACCCCTAAGTAGAGGAATTCATCAGTAATCTCAATGTGTTGGCCTCCCATATAAAATTCTAAATGTCTGTGTTGTCGTTGTCTAGAGAATATCATTAATTTTGTTTGTGAGTAATTTACCTTTTGATGCCATCGTAGGCAGTAGTCATAAAACACATCTAATGTTGTTTGAAGTGATTGTGCTGAATCTGACATAATTACGGTGGCATCTGCATAGAGAAGGATTACAAGGTATAGAAAAAAATTTAGGAGCTCATAGGTAACTTCAGTTAGTGATGACAGACCAGAGATGGCACGTTCTTGTAAATATTGCTCTAGAGCATTAAAAAATATAGAGAATAAGAACGGTGAAAGGTTTCTCCCTGTCGTACACCAATTTTGCACCAAAACAATCTGATTCTGATTCGTTATGACACACAAATGATTTGATTGGTTTATACATATTTTTAATTACATTGAAACATTTGCCTGATATGTTACTTCTTAGAAGCTTGGTCCAGAGACCATGACACCATGCAGTATCAAAGGCTTGTTTAAAATCTATAAAGCAGCAAAAGAATGTTTTCCTTTGTAGACGTAGCAACTCATTTATTAGGTACAGAGAGAATACACGGTCTACAGTTGATATTTTCCCTCTCTTCTGCATATATCTTAAGTCTATTATGTATAATGGAAGTAAAAACCTTTCCTAGGCCGCTAAGCAGTGTAATGGGACGATAATTAGCCGGATCTGCGGCGTCACTTTTATTTTTGAATATCGGAATTAATTTTCATACTAATCACGTTTCAGGAACACATGCTTATTATGATGTATTCATTTAGAATATTATCATTTCCTCCTGCCTTATTTTTTGATAGTTTATTAACGGCATTTTCAATCTCTTCTCTTGATATTGGAGCATCGAGCTCAGGGATTTCACAGACGAGTAACTCTTCATTTTCGTTTTCGTTTTCAGTTTCGTTTTGATTTCCCAATTTGAAGTATTCGTATAGTGGATGTATGTCAATTTTATTATCACTATCTGCTTGCTTTCTCTTTCCCTGATTTAATATTTTCCAGTAAGCTTTCGTATCACGTTTTTTCAAATTATGCAGTTTAGTGTGCAGTTGCGTGCGCCTTTTATTTGCGTATTTTGCCACAGTTATTTTGTAGGTCTTACTTGCCTTTTTCAAGCTTTCTCGGTTATAGTCGGTTTTATTTACATTATATAGCTTTCTTCTTTTATTATATTCCCTATGCTTCTGTTTGCATTTGGGTCCGAGCCAAGATGTGTTATTTATTTTTATTTTTCCTTTATAAGCTTTGCTGTATCCAAAAGTTGTTTTGGCGGTTTTGTTTTCATAAATAGATTGCCAACTAAATGCACAGTTTTGTTTATTAGCTGTTCTACTCCATTTTGCTGTATTGAAGACAACTCTTAGTGAATGGATTCTAATAGGACAGGGCCTAGGTTTTGGAAAACTGTTCCTTTTTGTTTGCATTCCATTTAATATAGCTATTATCATTATTGGGGACATTTCTATTTTTTTTGTTATTATTTTCGCCTTCATCCACCAGACTCAGGATGAAATTTTCCACGGTGTTTCGGGTAGGATATTTTTTGGATATATCATTTTGTTCAATAGTTAACTTTATAGCACAATGTATATCAGATATTATCAGATTAAAATCATCTACTTTAAAGTCTTTTACTATTTCTATAAACTGTGTGTTCCCTATTACATAGTCTAGTGCACTCTCATTTGTCGTTGTTATTTTTCCTATTACTTTCTCATGTCCAATCCTTCCGTTTAACATAAATAAATTCATATTTTTGCTCAGTTGAAGAAGTTTCCTTCCATTTTGGATTACACTTGCTTTACATTGTTCATATCACTTTTCTGTGAGACCCAGTTTTCTTATTTTTATTACGTCTACATTTGTAGCATTATCAACATTAAAATAATTAATAATAAAATCATCGTATTCATCAAAGTCCAGTTCAACACCAGTTTTTGCATTTAAATCACCAATTATGCATATCTTATCATATTTTTCTATCACCTCAATGATATCAGATTCGATTTGTTCAAAAGCATCAGTGGAGTAATATTTCGACGATTCGGGCGGTAAAAATATGACACCCATTATAAGTTTTCTAGTTGGTAATAAACCATTGCTTAGTTCAATCCACATTGCAAACTCATTTTCAGATTCGAGATTAATTAATCTGACATATTTTCCTAGGTCTTCTCTAATAAGTACACCTATTCCACCTGTTTTCTCTTCAAATTTTCTTGCCTTTCCGAGAAAAATTTGGTTTGGTATTGATACAGTGTCGAGTATAGATATTTTGGTTTCATTTAAACATAATATCTCATGTTTATTCAGAAATCAGTAAAATTCTGGGAATTTTAATTTAGTTTTCAAGCCACATACATTTAAAAGGGCAATATGCAACAAACCTGCTTTATTTGAGCATGATTGTAAATCATGTACTGTGCCACCATATTCACTTCTGTCGCTATCATTATCATCATCATCATCATCATTATCGGTCATAACATGGCCAACAGTAGTATTGTCAGTAGCGGCCGCAGTATATACAAAGATAGCATGTAGTTAGCACGGAGTAGGTAGTTTCATAATTATTATTATTATTATTATTATTATTATTTTTATTATTATTATCAACTGTAGGGTCAGTATTAGCACTCATTAACATTTTTTCAAACCTAAATCGTGGTGCAATGGTAGTTTAAGCGAATATTTTTAATACCAATTTGACATAGGAAGCTACAATTCGTGCTAGTTTCAAAATATTCATTAGATATACAACTAAGAAATGAACTATATCTTAACATTTTTGTGATTTTTTTAAACCTAAATCGTGGTGAAAATGGTAGTTTAAGCGAAAAAATTGTGTAATAATTTGACATAGGAAATTACAATTTGTGCTAGTTTCAAAATATTCAACAGATAGACAACTAAGGAATAAGGAATAAGGCGATATATTTTAACTTTTTGATTTTTCAGACCTAAATCGTGGCGCAGTGGTGGTTTAAGCGAATATTTTATGATACTAATTTGACATAGGAAGTTTCAATTCATGGTAGTTTCAAAATATTCAACAGATACCAGCGACCACATGCGTGAACAATTCATAGGTGACCATTTTTCATGCTGTATGCCATTATTCACAAGTCATGTGCAATGATATAGGAAGCCACAATTCCGCCTAGTTTCAAAATATTCTGCTTTTTAACCACGATGGGGGAGGGCCGCCGCCCACCTAATTAATACGTTAAACTACGCGTTCATCATTCAGCCGGCACACGCTGGTCATTACGCAGAGTTATGTATGGCAATACCTGTTTAAAAACCACATTAATATAATTAATTATGCTCTTGCTAGTTTCAAAATATTCAACAGATATACAACTAAGGAATGAACTATATTTTAACTTTCTGATTTTTTCAATCCTAAATCGTGGTGCAGTGGTAGTTTACATGAATATTTTTTTAATACTAATTTGGCATAGGAAGCTACAATTCATGCTAGTTTCAAAATATTCACCGGATACCAGCGACCACCTGCATGAACTATAGCATACAGTGGTCACTTATAAACAATAGCGTGCAGCCATCACGTATGAACAATAGCGTGCAGCCACCACTTTTGAACAATAGTGCGCAGACGGTCACGTGCATGAACAATTCATTAGTTACCGTTGTTCATGCCATTGTTCAAAAGTACTGTCCAATGACATCGGAACCCACAATTCAGTTTCAAAATTTTCTACTGTTTAATACCCTTCAACCACGAGGGGGCCGCAACGCCCACCTAATTAATATGTTAAACACGACAAGGGTACTCGGGACGTCATTATTCATTATTACGATGACGATAGTGGACATTGCTCGACACCAAAACAATAACGCACAGCCTACACCAATAGCGTTACACTAGGTGCGCGCTGTCAGCCATTGTTCTCGTATTGATCAACTCGTCACAACCTTACAGATACACATCAATCATTCGGACAACTGACCAATTGCACTTGTTCTCCTGACATATACACACCAATAATTCTGACAACAGAACAATAGCACACAGACGCACACATGACCTCCACGACCTCATTACGCATTACACATGTCAAAACCAAATTTAGAACAATAGCGTCTACACGCTCATTCAGAACAACCAATCAGAACGCAGTATTTAAATAGGTCCAGAGCTCATTTGCATAACAATAGCGCCCAGTTGGCCCCTTGAATACGTTGTACGTCTTTACTATTTAAATACATCCTGTTGAATATTTTTGAAACTAATTTAACTGGGCACCCAGTCAAATTAGTTTCAATATAGTCAACAGCTTACCTATATAGTTTTCTTGAATATTGACTGTCGGGGAGTTTAGGGATCTATCGATCCCAATCTGAGCGAGGTGTGGGTGGAGCTTAGCTAGAGATGGGCAGAGCATGGCTAAAGCTGGAAAATCCCATTAACGTATTTATGTGCTGCGCTATGCTGGAGTTATTCGAATTAGTGAATTCGCGCATTACAGAGCGCTAACAAGATGTAATGGTCGTGGTAAGACTGTTGTAGCTTGAGGCACCACGTAATCCCGCGGCCTGGTAGGAGTAATGTTGGAGTGGGCGGATGACGTGACAAATCTTTGGACACATTATCCATATATATGTAACAGGGCCATTTCAGTGTCAGGGCTCAGAAGAGCTCATGAATAAGTCAACGCCCTTTCAAAATAAAAACAGAAACATGTTAGTTTGTGCAATTTTGGACACGATATGTACGAAATGTTTGATTGAATATGTTGAACATAATTGGATAGGACGACATGGCTGCCTTAGACAGCAATGGCTTTCAATCAAATTAAGTTCACGATATTCAACAATAGGTTTTATTTTGCTTTAGAAGCAGTATTCAGTTATTTTCGTAGACCATGCATTCGCGCGTGTGTACTGTGGGAAACTTTCTTTAAACCTAGCACAACTAAAACGGTAGCTCCAGTGTTCTGCTCTCATATGATCCGCAGCCGAAAGATTAGGTGACTGATAAAGACACGGATCGCCATCTAACTCAAACAGTGACTAGGTGTGGCCTTAGACCCAACCACGCCCATTGGGAAGGCCACCATAGATGGGAATCCGTTTCTCTCTCCCCACCGTAAATAAGTTAAAAGCCGCTTTCTAAACAAACGCTTTTGTAATATGACTTGACCCTGTATTGTTGTTTGTGGTTGCGGTGCGGTATGTAGAGGGATCGCGTTGCAGTTCTGAAACTACTACCAGGCAGCATGTTGTACGCTGTCGGTCTGAGGAGAGATGCTTCGTGGGATATCGGTAACGGTACCGAGCATCCTAGCCAGAAAGGCGTGTACGTTAAAGTAACCAGCTGCTAAGCCATTTGCGGCCTAAAATCCGTGTCTTGACCTAATATCCAAATGTTAGAGCCGCACCACCTAAAACAATATCTTTTACTCACACAAGGTGACGGTGCTGAATTCCGTAGAAATCAGCCACCCATCTTCATGTAAAAGCCGCATGCATCCAACACCAAATAGCTGCACTGTACTAAATCATATTATAATCTTTTACAATTCTTCAAAATAGGAGGGTGGCCTTTTTTACCACTCTCCTCCTCCGCTTCGGTGTTGTAGGTACTTTTCCTGGTTGGAAGTCCGCGCGAGGCACTTTCCTCTCGCAAAATCATAAGATTTTTGTAGGATAACCTTTCCATTTTCCCTTGCATCTTTATAGGAGGGTGGTCCTTTTTATCGCTCTCTTCGTCTGCTTCGGCGTTGTAGGAAATTTCCTGTGACGAGGCCCGCGCGAGGCACTTTCCTCTCACAAACCAATAATTTTTGGCCTGGCTGAGGCAGATATAGTTTTTATTAAAGCTACTTATTTAGGTACCTCTGGCGAGATACGGAACAACACACGACTTTTGTTTTTATGTACACAGTTTTATAAAGCAGCAAACGAGTGCCATTGTTTGACTCTTTTCTTCTTCCTCATAGTGAATTGTGTCATTACCACTTTCCCACCTTTGGAATGACGGTAAGACACACTGGTGATACGAACCGCCGGGATGAAACGGTGGTGTTCAATTTTCACAGCAATGGCTGCACGAGCCCACTGGAACGTGATCATTCCACCGGCCCTGAAGGTCGGTCTTTGTAGACACTGAAGATGCACGGCATCTACTCCCAATCCCGGAGGTTAGCTAGCCAGCTTCACCTTGCGGAGGAGCCGCGCGTACCACTGGCGGCTACACTATGTGAGTGGGTGTATGTTAGTACGATGGGACAAAACAGGTTATGATCCAGTCTCAAATCGTAAAGGACTGTAAACGCACCACAGTGGGATGTGTTGATTATGGTATCATCTTAACCTCTGCATCACTAGCATGATAAAGGCCTTAAATTCGACTTGATCCATCCAGTGGTTCATGCGATATAAGCATATGTGTAATGTCAGCAAATTCTTGTCCTGATTATTCTTCTGATTTTATGTGCGTCCGATTTTAATTTTAGGATGAATTAAGTAGGACTATTTTTTGTTAACGTCATTCTTCATACAGAAAACTGTGAGCCTTTCATACAATTTCATAACGATTATCGTGTACGATTAAATATTTCGAAACTAATTTAACTGATATTCTATGCTAAAAACAACAGCTGCATCTTGCAGTCACAGTAGTTTCAAAATATTTGAATGCTTAGAGACAGAATATCATTTCATCATAACCAATTTAGTGGGAATAGAAAATAACGGAAATGTTGACTTTTGTGTGTTCAAATGGATCTGAGTTTTAACCCTTTAATGGGCAAATGTGTGGCATGGATCAGCGAGAGCGCCCCTGCGTCGCATTGTGGCGCTCTAGTTTATTTATAACATCGATGTTCAGGAGAAGGTGCTTTATTCCAATTAGGTGTCTGGCAATAATTTTGGGCCTACTGACTATTTAGCTTTACCACCAACAACTATCAGTCAAATTGTTTTCAAAATATTCAGCATATCCAGGTTTACAACCCATGGGAAATGTAGTCTACAAGGATTCAGCAAGCAGATAGTTAAAATGCAGTAGTATCGTCGAAAAAACTCCCCTCAGCTGTACGTCGGCTTAACTGTCTCAAAAATTCTGAGTACATGTGTGAACGCGGCTGTAGCGATTATCCGCGATCAATCAATGATGCAGCTAATGAAGTCGAGCGCGACACAGATGAATGTCAAATACAGACCATGAACAAATTTACCAAATCAATGCCAACTCGTGTCAACCCTTCAACCATCGCAGACCAGGAACGATACATTCTTTCTGATGCAAGCTTTATTTGGTTTAGTGATGTTAATTTGATGGCGAGATGTTGCTACATATTGCCCCCAAAAACATTCAGTCAAATGAGTTTTCGCATATTTGACAGATTTCCCGGGCATTTGTTTTGAAATTGAGACACTGTAATTTCAAGGGTTAAATTTCGATTTACTATTCATCGACCGCACACTTATTAAGATGAACGCAGATGTCTGTCTGAGTGTAGTCGTCTCATTTTCCACAGTCATCCGGAAAGTAAAACAGATTGCATATGTTGGTGAATTTCAATACCATTCATCAATTCTATTAGCGTTTCAGCTCAGTGAACTAATCAGCGACTGGATCTAAGAAAGTAGTCTTCTGGCACGCGGTTATTTCGTTCACTAATTTAAGCAGAAGTCACGCGACTGTCTGTTGGACGTGATAGGATGCGCATCAAGAGTGCTCTGATTCTTCCATTCATCAAATATCCCAGAATTCGGTTATCCAATTTACAACAATCACGGCGCTTATAATAAACGAAAATTGGTCCGTATCGGGAGCTTCATGGGCAGGTACTGGACCAATACGACTCGGTACTGACAAGCTATGGGCCCGGTAACCAGTGTTATCAGGGGTAGAGTGGTGGTAGCATTTTAAAACAGCACGTATTTGGTAATGACGCCACACTCTAACGTTTGAAGTGACATTAAATGGTCGACATAATTCAGATAATCGCAATGATAGAGGAGCGTAGAGAAGTTAGATCTTGTAAGCTTAATTTGTCCATAGTAGACCCATTGTCCGTAGAGAATAGAATAGAATTGTATAGAGGCCGGCCGATTTGCAAAGTCGAAGAAGCATTTTCCCACGGTTATCAGCTAATGCCTGGTCAAGGTTGTTACGAGAGATAGGAATATCAGTATGTTGGAGGAAATTATCCGCCAACTGCTGTGCTATTGGAAAGTTACCATCTAAGCAGTAGTCTGGGTCCTGTGCCGTCCCAGTATTAAGGTCACCACAGACTAAACTGTTGGCCATTTTTGAGTACCTGACGACGTCATTTTATAGGAGTTCGAAGATATCATAATTTGAAGATGAATATGTAGAATGGCTCACATAAACAACTGTGATGTAGATATCACTATTAGTTTGAAAAACTCACTAGATAATTTAAGCCAAGTAATTTCGCTGAACGTAAATGGCAATTGCTTAATGCCAGCATATAAGCTTAACCTGATACCTGTCGTCATTCCACTGTAATTATGGGGTGTTTTGGTAGATCTTGATTTAATGTTAGGCAGGAACATATAATAACCGGGGAGTGATAGGGAAGCGATCATACTGTAGTGAGTCTCAGCAAGACAAATAAGGTCAAACTTAGAAAGTGATGCACAGAGATCGGTATCGCCACATTTACAAATCCGCCGGCCACCAACTATTTTAAAAGCCCCATCTATACTCCAAAAAGCAACTGATATGTTTTTGAAATATTTCATATTAGCAAGATTTATTTCTATTAAAAATGTGAGATTTGTAGGCTAGCAAAATATGTAAATTGTGATGGTGAGTAGTATGTGCTAGTTAGGCTGCGAAATAGCTTATGTACTCAATCAATGGACCTTTCCATTTTAGCTATGCCCCGCCCATCACTAGCTAAGCTCCACCGACAGCTCGCCGTGTTGGGGTTGATCGATCCCCAATTGCCCTAGATATAAGTTTCCCGAAAACTATACAGGGAAGCTGTTGAATATTTTGTAACTAATTTGACAGGGCGCTGTTGCTGCCTATGCCAGCAACAGCGCCCAGTCAAATTAGATTCAAAATACTCCACAAAATATTTATTAAATAGTAAAAGCAAACAATTTGTACAACAACACATAGACCGTCTTCAAATATGCGTTCGTGACGTACTTATCGACATCATTCATGACGTCATTCATTATGATGGTATTTTACACATCATGCAGTTCATTATGACGTCATATGATGGGTGGGTACGCTGGAAAGGCTAAGTGGTTGGTTGATCGATGGGATAGATCAAGATTTCTGCTCCCGATTTTAGTTAGGTTACGAAACAGATTATGTACACAGTCGATTGATAATCTAATCGGTCGCTCATGCAGGTCAAGGGAAGAATACTATTGAAATCTTACAACTGGAATGACCGGCCCAGTTGTCGAGCCAGTCATTCGAGTGGAAACATTTCCAAGGCCAATGTCATAACAACCATCTTAAACACATGACACTACCAAGAAACCACCATTACTACAATCACAACCACCATCGTGGTAAGATAAAAAGAACTGTAAATGAAAATAAAACCATATATAGAGTTGACTTTTAATATAACAAGATAAGCATGCGTGTCTCTGCCATACAAATATGTTGTCAATGTCTCACATATCTATTGTATACGTCTTTATAGTAAATTAAGCTACCCTTGAAGCTCACATCTTCTTATATTATATAGGCCTGTACCAGTTCTACATGTATAATGTATCTTTGTTCTATATAGGGGTCAAGGTATAAATATAGTCACTGTCTTTGGTGGACCACCTGCTGTGCTACTGCAAATTTCATAACACATATAAAAATGAATTTGAAGGTCAACTTGAATTTAAATAATCTCCGGCTACAGTTACGCTATTTATCATTGATGTCTTGCATCTTTTGTGCACATGTATTTTATATTGTTCTTAAACAAAAAATTACCGTACACTGCGCGTGCGAGTGCGTAAGTGCACAATCGTGTGTTCCCGTGAATCTCCATGTGTAGGTGTGCGACCAATCCAAAAAGACAGGCTTGGATTCGTTCCAAGAATATGCCTTTAACGTAATGACCGGCCAACTTGTTACTTCCTCCCAACACTAGTAGACTGTTACACAAATACAACTTCCGATAGCAGACAGGTCGGGACCCAGTCTTTCTCCATAGTAGAGTGTAAACGCACAACATTGGATCGTGTTGATTTTGGTAGCATCTTAACTCCTGCAACATAACCTTGATAAAATTATTAAATTCGACTTGATCCGTCCAGTGCTTCGTGTGACATACACATCTACGCAATGCCAGTAAATTCTTAACCTGATTCTTGTCCTGATTTTATGTGCGCCAGATTTTAATTTTAAGACGAGTTAAGAGGGACTATGTTCTGTTAACCATTCTTCATACAAAAGACTTTAACCTTTCTCGATACAGAAGACTTTAACTATTCATCATACAGAAGACTTTAACCTTTCTTGATACAGAAGACTTTAACCATTCTTCATACAGAAGACTTTAACCATTCATCATACAGAAGACTTTAACCATTCATCATACAGAAGACTTTAACCATTCATCATACAGAAGACTTTAACCATTCATCATACAGAAGACTTTAACCATTCATCATACAGAAGACTTTAACCATTCATCATACAGAAGACTTTAACCTTTCTTTACACAGAAGACTTTAACCATTCATCATACAGAAGACTTTAACCATTCATCATACAGAAGACTTTAACCATTTTTCATACAGAAGACTTTAACCTTTCTTTACACAGAAGACTTTAACCATTCATCATACAGAAGACTTTAACCTTTCATCATACAAAAGACTTTAACCATCCTTCATACAGAAGACTTTAACCATTCATCATACAGAAGACTTTGACCATCCTTCATACAGAAGACTTTAACCTTTCTTTACACAGAAGACTTTAACCTTTCCCGATACAGAAGACTTTAACCTTTCTTTACACAGAAGACTTTAACCTTTCTTTACACAGAAGACTTTAACCATTCATCATACAGAAGACTTTAACCATCCTTCATAGAGAAGACTTTGACCATCCTTCATACAGAAGACTTTAACCATTCATCATACAGAAGACTTTAACCTTTCTCGATACAGAAGACTTTAACCATTCATCATACAGAAGACTTTAACCATCCTTCATACAGAAGACTTTGACCATCCTTCATACAGAAGACTTTAACCATTCATCATACAAAAGACTTTAACCTTTCTCGATACAAAAGACTTTAACCATTCATCATACAGAAGACTTTAACCATTCTTCATATAGAAGACTTTGACAATCCTACATACAGAAGACTTAAACCATTCATCATACAGAAGACTTTAACCATTCTTCATACAAAAGACTTTAACCATTCATCATACAGAAGACTTTAACCATTCATCATACAAAAGACTTTAACCTTTCTCGATACAGAAGACTTTAACCATTCATCATACAGAAGACTTTAACCATTCATCATACAGAAGACTTTAACCATCCTTGATACAGAAGACTTTAACCATCCTTCATACAGAAGACTTTAACCATTCATCATACAGAAGACTTTAACCTTTCATCATACAAAAGACTTTAACCATCCTTCATACAGAAGACTTTAACCATTCTTCATACAGAAGACTTTAACCATTCATCATACAGAAGACTTTAACCATTCATCATACAGAAGACTTTGACCATCCTTCATACAGAAGACTTTAACCATTCTTCATACAGAAGACTTTAACCATTCATCATACAGAAGACTTTAACCATTCATCATGCAGAAGACTTTAACGATTTTTCATACAGAAGACTTTAACCATTCATCATACAGAAGACTTTAACCTTTCTTGATACAGAAGGACTTTAACCATTCCTTCATACAGAAGACTTTAACCATTCATCATACAAAAGACTTTAACCATTCATCATACAGAAGACTTTAACCATTCATCATACAGAAGACTTTAACCATTCATCATACAGAAGACTTTAACCATTCATCATACAAAAGACTTTAACCATTCATCATACAAAAGACTTTAACCATTCATCATACAGAAGACTTTAGCCATTCATCATACAAAAGACTTTAACCATTCATCATACAAAAGACTTTAACCATTCATCATACAAAAGACTTTAACCATTCATCATACAAAAGACTTTAACCATTCATCATACAAAAGACTTTAACCATTCATCATACAAAAGACTTTAACCATTCATCATACAGAAGACTTTAACCATTCATCATACAGAAGACTTTAACCATTCATCATACAGAAGACTTTAACCATTCATCATACAGAAGACTTTAACCATTCATCATACAGAAGACTTTAACCATTCATCATACAGAAGACTTTAACCATTCATCATACAGAAGACTTTAACCATTCATCATACAGAAGACTTTAACCATTCATCATACAGAAGACTTTAACCATCCTTCATACAGAAGACTTTAACCATTCTTCATACAGAAGACTTTAACCATTCATTCATACAGAAGACTTAACCATTCATCATACAGAAGACTTTAACCATTCATCATACAGAAGACTTTAACCATTCATCATACAGAAGACTTTAACCATTCATCATACAGAAGACTTTAACCATTCATCATACAGAAGACTTTAACCATTCATCATACAGAAGACTTTAACCATTCATCATACAGAAGACTTTAACCATTTCATACAGAAGACTTTAACCATTCTTCATACAGAAGACTTTAACCATTCATCATACAGAAGACTTTAACCATTCATCATACAGAAGACTTTAACCATTCTTCATACAGAAGACTTTAACCATTCTTCATACAGAAGACTTTAACCATTCATCATACAGAAGACTTTAACCATTCATCATGCCGAAGACTTTAACGATTTTTCATACAGAAGACTTTAACCATTCATCATACAGAAGACTTTAACCTTTCTTATACAGAAGACTTTAACCATCCTTCATACAGAAGACTTTAACCATTCATCATACAGAAGACTTTAACCATTCATCATACAGAAGACTTTAACCATTCATCATACAGAAGACTTTAACCATTCATCATACAGAAGACTTTAACCATTCATCATACAGAAGACTTTAACCATTCATCATACAGAAGACTTTAACCATTCATCATACAGAAGACTTTAACCATTCATCATACAGAAGACTTTAACCATTCATCATACAGAAGACTTTAACCATTCATCATACAGAAGACTTTAACCATTCATCATACAGAAGACTTTAACCATTCATCATACAGAAGACTTTAACCATTCATCATACAGAAGACTTTAACCATTCATCATACAGAAGACTTTAACCATTCATCATACAGAAGACTTTAACCATCCTTCATACAGAAGACTTTAACCATTCTTCATACAGAAGACTTTGACCATCATTCATACAGAAGACTTAAACCATTCATCATACAGAAGACTTTAACCATTCATCATACAGAAGACTTTAACCATTCATCATACAGAAGACTTTAACCATTCATCATACAGAAGACTTTAACCATTCATCATACAGAAGACTTTAACCATTCATCATACAGAAGACTTTAACCATTCATCATACAGAAGACTTTAACCTTTCTTGATACAGAAGACTTTAACCATCCTTCATACAGAAGACTTTAACCATTCATCATACAGAAGACTTTAACCATTCATCATACAGAAGACTTTAACCATTCATCATACAGAAGACTTTAACCATTCATCATACAGAAGACTTTAACCATTCATCATACAGAAGACTTTAACCATTCTTCATACAGAAGACTTTGACCATCCTTCATACAGAAGACTTTAACCATTCATCATACAGAAGACTTTAACCATTCATCATACAGAAGACTTTAACCATTCATCATACAGAAGACTTTAACCATCCTTCACACAGAAGACTTTAACCATTCTTCATACAGAAGACTTTGACCATCCTTCATACAGAAGACTTTAACCATTCATCATACAGAAGACTTTAACCATTCATCATACAGAAGACTTTAACCATTCATCATACAGAAGACTTTAACCATTTTTCTTACAGAAGACTTTAACCATTCATCATACAGAAAACTTTAACCATCCTTCATACAGAAGACTTTAACCATCCTTCATACCGAAGACTTTAACCATTCATCATACAGAAGACTTTAACCTTTCATCATACAAAAGACTTTAACCATCCTTCATACAGAAGACTTTAACCATTCTTCATACAGAAGACTTTGACCATCCTTCATACAGAAGACTTTAACCAATCATCATACAAAAGACTGTAACCTTTCTCGATACAGAAGACTTTAACCATTCATCATACAGAAGACTTTAACCTTTCTCGATACAGAAGACTTTAACCATTCATCATACAGAAGACTTTAACCATCCTTCATACAGAAGACTTTGACCATCCTTCATACAGAAGACTTTAACCATTCATCATACAGAAGACTTTAACCTTTCTCGATACAGAAGACTTTAACCATTCATCATACAGAAGACTTTAATCATCCTTCATACAGAAGACTTTGACCATCCTTCATACAGAAGACTTTAACCATTCATCATACAAAAGACTTTAACCATTCATCATACAGAAGACTTTAACCATTCATCATACAAAAGACTTTAACATTTCTCGATACAGAAGACTTTAACCATTCATCATACAGAAGACTTTAACCATTCTTCATACAGAAGACTTTGACCATCCTTCATACAGAAGACTTTAACCATTCATCATACAGAAGACTTTAACCATTCATCATACAGAAGACTTTAACCATTCATCATACAGAAGACTTTAACCATTCATCATACAGAAGACTTTAACCTTTCTTGATACAGAAGACTTTAACCATTCATCATACAAAAGACTTTAACCATTCATCATACAAAAGACTTTAACCATTCATCATACAAAAGACTTTAACCATTCATCATACAAAAGACTTTAACCATTCATCATACAGAAGACTTTAACCATTCATCATACAGAAGACTTTAACCATTCATCATACAGAAGACTTTAACCATTCATCATACAGAAGACTTTAACCATTCATCATACAAAAGACTTTAACCATTCATCATACTGAAGACTTTAACCATTCATCATACAGAAGACTTTAACCATTCATCATACAGAAGACTTTAACCATTCATCATACAGAAGACTTTAACCATTAATCATACAGAAGACTTTAACCATCCTTCATACAGAAGACTTTAACCATTCTTCATACAGAAGACTTTGACCATCCTTCATACAGAAGACTTAAACCATTCATCATACAGAAGACTTTAACCATTAATCATACAGAAGACTTTAACCATCCTTCATACAGAAGACTTTAACCATTCATCATACAGAAGACTTTAACCATTCATCATACAGAAGACTTTAACCATTCATCATACAAAAGACTTTAACCATCCTTCACACAGAAGACTTTAACCATTCTTCATACAGAAGACTTTGACCATCCTTCATACAGAAGACTTTAACCATTCTTCATACAGAAGACTTTAACCATTCATCATACAGAAGACTTTAACCATTCATCATACAGAAGACTTTAACCATTTTTCATACAGAAGACTTTAACCATTCATCATACAGAAGACTTTAACCATTCATCATACAAAAGACTTTAACCATTCATCATACAGAAGACTTTAACCATTCATCATACAGAAGACTTTATCCTTTCTTGATACAGAAGACTTTAACCATCCTTCATACAGAAGACTTTAACCATTCATCATACAGAAGACTTTAACCATTCATCATACAGAAGACTTTAACCATTCATCATACAGAAGACTTTAACCTTTCTTCATACAGAAGACTTTAACCATTCATCATACAGAAGACTTTAACCATTCATCATACAGAAGACTTTAACCATTCATCATACAGAAGACTTTATCCTTTCTTGATACAGAAGACTTTAACCATCCTTCATACAGAAGACTTTAACCATTCATCATACAGAAGACTTTAACCATTCATCATACAGAAGACTCTAACCATTCATCATACAAAAGACTTTAACCATTCATCATACAGAAGACTTTAACCATTCATCATACAGAAGACTTTAACCATTCATCATACAGAAGACTTTAACCATTCATCATACAGAAGACTTTAACCATTCATCATACAGAAGACTTTAACCATTCATCATACAGAAGACTTTAACCATTCATCATACAGAAGACTTTAACCATTCATCATACAGAAGACTTTAACCATTCATCATACAGAAGACTTTAACCATTCATCATACAGAAGACTTTAACCATTCATCATACAGAAGACTTTAACCATTCATCATACAGAAGACTTTAACCATTCATCATACAGAAGACTTTAACCATTCATCATACAACAGACTTTAACCATTCATCATACAGAAGACTTTAACCATTCATCATACAGAAGACTTTAACCATTCATCATACAAAAGACTTTAACCATTCATCACACAGAAGACTTTAACCATTCTTCATACAGAAGACTTTGACTATCCTTCATACAGAAGACTTTAACCATTCTTCATACAGAAGACTTTAACCATTCATCATACAGAAGACTTTAACCATTCATCATACAGAAGACTTTAACCATTTTTCATACAGAAGACTTTAACCATTCATCATACAGAAGACTTTAACCATTCATCATACAGAAGACTTTAACCATTCATCATACAGAAGACTTTAACCATTCATCATACAGAAGACTTTAACCATTCATCATACAGAAGACTTTAACCATCCTTCATACAGAAGACTTTAACCATTCTTCATACAGAAGACTTTAACCATTCATCATACAGAAGACTTTAACCATTCATCATACAGAAGACTTTAACCATTTTTCATACAGAAGACTTTAACCATTCATCATACAGAAGACTTTAACCATTCATCATACAGAAGACTTTAACCTTTCTTGATACAGAAGACTTTAACCATCCTTCATACAGAAGACTTTAACCATTCATCATACAAAAGACTTTAACCATTCATCATACAGAAGACTTTAACCATTCATCATACAGAAGACTTTAACCATTCATCATACAAAAGACTTTAACCATTCATCATACAGAAGACTTTAACCATTCATCATACAGAAGACTTTAACCATTCATCATACAGAAGACTTTAACCATTCATCATACAAAAGACTTTAACCATCCTTCACACAGAAGACTTTAACCATTCTTCATACAGAAGACTTTGACCATCCTTCATACAGAAGACTTTAACCATTCTTCATACAGAAGACTTTAACCATTCATCATACAGAAGACTTTAACCATTCATCATACAGAAGACTTTAACCATTTTTCATACAGAAGACTTTAACCATTCATCATACAGAAGACTTTAACCATTCATCATACAGAAGACTTTAACCATTCATCATACAGAAGACTTTAACCATTCATCATACAGAAGACTTTATCCTTTCTTGATACAGAAGACTTTAACCATCCTTCATACAGAAGACTTTAACCATTCATCATACAGAAGACTTTAACCATTCATCATACAGAAGACTTTAACCATTCATCATACAGAAGACTTTAACCATTCATCATACAGAAGACTTTAACCATTCATCATACAAAAGACTTTAACCATTCATCATACAGAAGACTTTAACCATTCATCATACAGAAGACTTTATCCTTTCTTGATACAGAAGACTTTAACCATCCTTCATACAGAAGACTTTAACCATTCATCATACAGAAGACTTTAACCATTCATCATACAGAAGACTTTAACCATTCATCATACAGAAGACTTTAACCATTCATCATACAGAAGACTTTAACCATTCATCATACAGAAGACTTTAACCATTCTTCATACAGAAGACTTTAACCATTCATCATACAGAAGACTTTAACCATTCATCATACAGAAGACTTTAACCATTCATCATACAGAAGACTTTAACCATTCATCATACAGAAGACTTTAACCATTCATCATACAGAAGACTTTAACCATTCATCATACAGAAGACTTTAACCATTCATCATACAGAAGACTTTAACCATTCATCATACAGAAGACTTTAACCATTCATCATACAGAAGACTTTAACCATTCATCATACAGAAGACTTTAACCATTCATCATACAAAAGACTTTAACCATTCATCATACAGAAGACTTTAACCATTCATCATACAGAAGACTTTAACCATTCATCATACAAAAGACTTTAACCATTCATCACACAGAAGACTTTAACCATTCTTCATACAGAAGACTTTGACTATCCTTCATACAGAAGACTTTAACCATTCTTCATACAGAAGACTTTAACCATTCATCATACAGAAGACTTTAACCATTCATCATACAGAAGACTTTAACCATTTTTCATACAGAAGACTTTAACCATTCATCATACAGAAGACTTTAACCATTCATCATACAGAAGACTTTAACCATTCATCATACAGAAGACTTTAACCATTCATCATACAGAAGACTTTATCCTTTCTTGATACAGAAGACTTTAACCATCCTTCATACAGAAGACTTTAACCATTCTTCATACAGAAGACTTTAACCATTCATCATACAGAAGACTTTAACCATTCATCATACAGAAGACTTTAACCATTTTTCATACAGAAGACTTTAACCATTCATCATACAGAAGACTTTAACCATTCATCATACAAAAGACTTTAACCATTCATCATACAGAAGACTTTAACCATTCATCATACAGAAGACTTTATCCTTTCTTGATACAGAAGACTTTAACCATCCTTCATACAGAAGACTTTAACCATTCATCATACAGAAGACTTTAACCATTCATCATACAGAAGACTTTAACCATTCATCATACAGAAGACTTTAACCATTCTTCATACAGAAGACTTTAACCATTCATCATACAGAAGACTTTAACCATTCATCATACAGAAGACTTTAACCATTCATCATACAGAAGACTTTATCCTTTCCTGATACAGAAGACTTTAACCATCCTTCATACAGAAGACTTTAACCATTCATCATACAGAAGACTTTAACCATTCATCATACAGAAGACTTTAACCATTCATCATACAGAAGACTTTAACCATTCATCATACAGAAGACTTTAACCATTCATCATACAGAAGACTTTAACCATTCATCATACAGAAGACTTTATCCTTTCTTGATACAGAAGACTTTAACCATCCTTCATACAGAAGACTTTAACCATTCATCATACAGAAGACTTTAACCATTCATCATACAGAAGACTTTAACCATTCATCATACAGAAGACTTTAACCTTTCTTCATACAGAAGACTTTAACCATTCATCATACAAAAGACTTTAACCATTCATCATACAGAAGACTTTAACCATTCATCATACAGAAGACTTTATCCTTTCTTGATACAGAAGACTTTAACCATCCTTCATACAGAAGACTTTAACCATTCATCATACAGAAGACTTTAACCATTCATCATACAGAAGACTCTAACCATTCATCATACAAAAGACTTTAACCATTCATCATACAGAAGACTTTAACCATTCATCATACAGAAGACTTTAACCATTCTTCATACAGAAGACTTTAACCATTCATCATACAGAAGACTTTAACCATTCATCATACAGAAGACTTTAACCATTCATCATACAGAAGACTTTAACCATTCATCATACAGAAGACTTTAACCATTCATCATACAGAAGACTTTAACCATTCATCATACAGAAGACTTTAACCATTCATCATACAAAAGACTTTAACCATTCATCATACAGAAGACTTTAACCATTCATCATACAGAAGACTTTAACCATTCATCATACAGAAGACTTTAACCATTCATCATACAGAAGACTTTAACCATTCATCATACAGAAGACTTTAACCATTCATCATACAGAAGACTTTAACCATTCATCATACAGAAGACTTTAACCATTCATCATACAGAAGACTTTAACCATTCTTCATACAGAAGACTTTGACTATCCTTCATACAGAAGACTTTAACCATTCTTCATACAGAAGACTTTAACCATTCATCATACAGAAGACTTTAACCATTCATCATACAGAAGACTTTAACCATTCATCATACAGAAGACTTTAACCATTCATCATACAGAAGACTTTAACCATTCATCATACAGAAGACTTTATCCTTTCTTGATACAGAAGACTTTAACCATCCTTCATACAGAAGACTTTAACCATTCTTCATACAGAAGACTTTAACCATTCATCATACAGAAGACTTTAACCATTCATCATACAGAAGACTTTAACCATTCATCATACAGAAGACTTTAACCATTCATCATACAGAAGACTTTAACCATTCATCATACAGAAGACTTTAACCATTCATCATACAGAAGACTTTAACCATTCATCATACAGAAGACTTTAACCATTCATCATACAGAAGACTTTAACCATTTTTCATACAGAAGACTTTAACCATTCATCATACAGAAGACTTTAACCATTCATCATACAGAAGACTTTAACCATTCATCATACAGAAGACTTTAACCATTCATCATACAGAAGACTTTATCCTTTCTTGATACAGAAGACTTTAACCATCCTTCATACAGAAGACTTTAACCATTCTTCATACAGAAGACTTTAACCATTCATCATACAGAAGACTTTAACCATTCATCATACAGAAGACTTTAACCATTTTTCATACAGAAGACTTTAACCATTCATCATACAGAAGACTTTAACCATTCATCATACAGAAGACTTTAACCATTCATCATACAGAAGACTTTAACCATTCATCATACAGAAGACTTTATCCTTTCTTGATACAGAAGACTTTAACCATCCTTCATACAGAAGACTTTAACCATTCATCATACAGAAGACTTTAACCATTCATCATACAGAAGACTTTAACCATTCATCATACAGAAGACTTTAACCATTCTTCATACAGAAGACTTTAACCATTCATCATACAGAAGACTTTAACCATTCATCATACAGAAGACTTTAACCATTCATCATACAGAAGACTTTATCCTTTCCTGATACAGAAGACTTTAACCATCCTTCATACAGAAGACTTTAACCATTCATCATACAGAAGACTTTAACCATTCATCATACAGAAGACTCTAACCATTCATCATACAAAAGACTTTAACCATTCATCATACAAAAGACTTTAACCATTCATCATACAGAAGACTTTAACCATTCTTCATACAGAAGACTTTAACCATTCATCATACAGAAGACTTTAACCATTCATCATACAGAAGACTTTAACCATTCATCATACAGAAGACTTTAACCATTCATCATACAGAAGACTTTAACCATTCATCATACAAAAGACTTTAACCATTCATCATACAAAAGACTTTAACCATTCATCATACAGAAGACTTTAACCATTCATCATACAGAAGACTTTAACCATTCATCATACAAAAGACTTTAACCATTCATCATACAGAAGACTTTAACCATTCATCATACAAAAGACTTTAACCATTCATCATACAAAAGACTTTAACCATTCATCATACAGAAGACTTTAACCTTTCTTGATACAGAAGACTTTAACCATCCTTCATACAGAAGACTTTAACCATTCATCATACAGAAGACTTTAACCATTCATCATACAGAAGACTTTAACCATTCATCATACAGAAGACTTTAACCATTCATCATACAAAAGACTTTAACCATCCTCCATACAGAAGACTTTAACCATTCTTCATACAGAAGACTTTGACCATCCTTCATACAGAAGACTTTAACCATTCATCATACAGAAGACTTTAACCATTCATCATACAGAAGACTTTAACCATTCATCATACAAAAGACTTTACCCATCCTTCACACAGAAGACTTTAACCATTCTTCATACAGAAGACTTTGACCAGCCTTCATACAGAAGACTTTAACCATTCTTCATACAGAAGACTTTAACCATTCATCATACAGAAGACTTTAACCATTCATCATACAGAAGACTTTAACAATTTTTCATACAGAAGACTTTAACCATTCATCATACAAAAGACTTTAACCATTCATCATACAGAAGACTTTAACCTTTCTTGATACAGAAGACGTTAACCATTTTTCATACAGAAGACTTTAACCATCCTTCATACAGAAGACTTTATCCATTCATCATACAAAAGACTTTATCCATTCATCATACAAAAGACTTTAACCTTTATTCACACAGAAGACTTTAACCATCCTTCATACAGAAGACCTTAACCATCCTTCATACAGAAGACTTTATCCATTCATCATACAGAAGACTTTAACCATTCATCATACAGAAGACTTTAACCATTCATCATACAAAAGACTTTAACCATCCTTCATACAGAAGACTTTAACCATCCTTCATACAGAAGACTTTAACCATCCTTCATACAGAAGACTTTATCCATTCATCATACAAAAGACTTTAACCATTCATCATACAGAAGACTTTAACCTTTATTCACACAGAAGACTTTAACCATTCCTCATACAGAAGACTTTAACCTTTATTCACACAGAAGACTTTAACCATCCTTCATACAGAAGACTTTAACCTTTATTCACACAGAAGACTTTAACCATCCTTCATACAGAAGACTTTAACCATTCATCATACAAAAGACTTTAACCATTCATCATACAGAAGACTTTAACCATTCATCATACAGAAGACTTTAACCTTTATTCACACAGAAGACTTTAACCATCCTTCATACAGAAGACTTTAGCCTTTCTCGATACAGAAGACTTTAACCATTCTTCACACAGAAGACTTTAACCATTCATCATACAGAAGACTTTGACCATCCTTCATACAGAAGACTTTAACCATTCATCATACAGAAGACTTTAACCATTCATCATACAGAAGACTTTAACCATTTTTCATACAGAAGACTTTAACCATTCATCATACAGAAGACTTTAACCATTCATCATACAGAAGACTTTAACCTTTCTTGATACAGAAGACGTTAACCATTTTTCATACAGAAGACTTTAACCATTCCTCATACAGAAGACTTTAACCTTTATTCACACAGAAGACTTTAACCATCCTTCATACAGAAGACTTTAACCATCCTTCATACAGAAGACCTTAACCATTCATCATACAGAAGACTTTAACCATTCTTCATACAGAAGACTTTATCCATTCATCATACAGAAGACTTTAACCATTCATCATACAGAAGACTTTAACCATTCATCATACAAAAGACTTTAACCATCCTTCATACAGAAGACTTTAAACATCCTTCATACAGAAGACTTTAACCATCCTTCATACAGAAGACTTTATCCATTCATCATACAAAAGACTTTAACCATTCATCATACAAAAGACTTTAACCATTCATCATACAGAAGACTTTAACCTTTATTCACACAGAAGACTTTAACCATCCTTCATACAGAAGACTTTAACCTTTATTCACACAGAAGACTTTAACCATTCCTCATACAGAAGACTTTAACCTTTATTCACACAGAAGACTTTAACCATCCTTCATACAGAAGACTTTAACCATTCATCATACAAAAGACTTTAACCATTCATCATACAGAAGACTTTAACCATTCATCATACAGAAGACTTTAACCTTTATTCACACAGAAGACTTTAACCATCCTTCATACAGAAGACTTTCGCCTTTCTCGATACAGAAGACTTTAACCATTCTTCACACAGAAGACTTTAACCATTCATCATACAGAAGACTTTAACCTTTCTTTACACAGAAGACTTTAACCATTCTTTACACAGAAGACTTTAACCATCCTTCATACAGAATACTTTAACCATTCATCATACAGAAGACTTTAACCATTTATCATACAGAAGACTTTAACCATTCTTCATACAGAAGACTTTAACCATTTTTCATACAGAAGACTTTGACCATTCTTCATACAGAAGACAATGAGCTGTATATTATCAAGCTGTGTGTGAAATAATATTACCCGGTATGTATAGCGTAGGTCTCTGGCCTTTTCAAGATTTCAAGATTCAATTCAATTTATCCTCCAATTCGGGTGTGTGGGCAGGGGTGGGGTGGGGTTGACGGGATTACTATGTCAATGGCCACTCATTGCACACACGAGCCTCTTTACGCGATCTCGTATGTAAGGAGATCTCACGAGATACGAATGGTCTGCGAAGAATGAAATTGCCGCGAGAAAGGTGTGTGTGGGCGCGGCAAACGTGAGATTTCCCTTCTATATGGATTGTATTCCTAACATGCATGGCATTGGACGTTGGCTCATGTTATTAAATAATCAATTATCAAGGCATATGCGTAAGATATGCATTGAAGTCGAAACCACAGCATGGCTCATCCTTTGATGTTACCAGTTCAATCTCGGGCAGATACCCACTGAACTAAAGAACCGCCCACCTGGTCTCATAATTTCCTCAACATACAGACGTACATAACCATCACTAGGATGGTTTGACCATGATCCTGTGTTGTATCATAATCGAACAGTGTTAGGTAGGCTAACTTTGACTGCATAGGCTTATTTTGTTGAATTTGTGAAAACTCTGTCCACTGGCTATATTTATTGGTGCGGGATCTTGGACAATGGATGATGGTGATTACAGTATAGATAAAATAACTTAATAATGTTTCTAAAGCAAAGTAAAACCTATTGTTGAATATCGTGAACTTAATTTGATTGAGAGCCATTTCTGTCTAAGGCAGCAATGTCTTTCTATCCGATTTTGTCTAACATATTCAACCAAGCATTACGTATATATCGTGTCCAAAACTGTACAAACTAACATGTTTCTGTTTTTATTTTGAAAGCACGTTAACTTATTTACGAGCTCTTCCGGGCCCTGCCACTGAAATGGCCCATTCCACCATTACCGTCACTGCGTCGGGGTATTACGCGGTGCCTCTAGTTACATCAGTCTTACCACGACCATTACATCTTGTTAGCCCTCTGTAATGCGCGTATTCACTAATTCAAATAACTTGAGTACACTGTACATCACATAAATAAGTTAATGAACTTTTCCAGTTTTCGCCCTGCCCAGCTCTAGCGAAGCTCCACCAACACACCGCTCTGGTTGGGATCGATCGATCCCTGAATTCCCAGACTATCAATATTCCAGAAAACTATACAGTTAAGCTTTAGAATATTTTGAAACTAATTTGACTCGGCGCTTTTGCTGCAGCGGCCAGTTAAATTAGTTTCAAAATATTCAACAGCATGCATATTAAATAGTAAAGACGTACAATTTGTTCAGCAACGCATAGTCCGTCGCGCTATGCGTTGGTGGCGTACTTATCTATGTCATTCATAACATCGGTGATTGTGATGTTATCCTACACGTCACGAGTTGATTATGACGTTATGTGATGGTGGATAAACTGGAAAGGTCCATTGATATGAGCTATTTGAGTAATCAGTTTTTTATTTGGAGAGCGGCCATTATGAAGTGGATGTGTCATGGAGATACCGAAACCTACGATGACGATCGCTACCGGACAAGTCTCTATGGTCTAATTGTCAGTCGAGGATTCAAAGAGAAATTTGGGAATGGCAATCATGAACTACTATCATATACAATAATCTCTTTACATAAAAAGCAACTTAATATAAGTTAAATATAACCGATCTCAAATCCCATTGGCTTGATATTTCATCTAATAAAAAATCTCGGTCACCATGGCAAGATAACTTTATGATGTTTAGCCATCAAAGTGTTTTCAAGGATTTATTTTGAAACAACTGTCGTGTCAAGACAAGCAACTGCGACAGTGTACGATTTTACAAGACCGTTGAGTTGAGTCGGGTTAGGCATAGTCGTATTGTCATGGCCCAGAATTAATTGTCTATGGCAGCAACAGCCACCAGTCAAATTAGTTTCAAAATATTAGACAGAATGTTTATTAAATATTAACGACATCGACTCCGTACGTGTCTACGTGTCGGACTATTAAGCGTGTAAGATGGACTAAATCGAGTCGTGCATGCTCTAATTGATCATGGCGCCATCCTACAAGTCACGTGGTAGATTATGACGTCATATGTTGGATGGATAAACTGGAATGATCCATTTAGTTTCGTGTTATCAAGCTGTTAAAATGACCGACTTTGAGACGTTATTTTGTCTATTTACCAGTCGAGATTCTTGAAATGACTGTACCTACATCAACTTATCGCACTGGCCCTCAAGATCTTTAGAGGTATATATGCACATTCAAATCCGCATTTTCTGGGACCTTTAATGTGCAAGCTGTAGTGTTATTACATAACTGACATGGTCTCACCTAGATATGCATGTCAAATGTAAACACTCCCTTGGCGTTAATACACGTCAACGTTGGAGCATGTAGGTTAATTAACAAGCTTTATACAGCTCTTAGTATGAGTTTATGTTCTTCTTTCTGGCCGAGAGGAAAGGTTTAAGACAAAGTTATTCGTTTTGCCTTGTTTTCCTTGAATGGCAGTCTCCTGTGTAGAGTTAGAAGCGCGTTGCAGCATTCATTATTGGTAACCGACACGCATTCACTCTACATGTGGGTCTGTATCTGCTCCATGGGCCTTGATAATGCAGTTTACTGGGACAATGCTTCAGCCCGGCATCTGCCCAGTAAGCTGAGCTATCTGGGGTATATAAGATATCAGGGTGTCAATTAGCGTGTCTGTGTACCCATTCCTATGCCAATGTGGCTAGTTTAAAAATTAGATAGGGCCTATAGGGATTTAAGTGATGAAATGGGGTTTAGTTGACTTTTGAAAAAATATGTGAAAATGCAAATATTGTTGCGGAATACCAAGGATTTTCTTGAAAACCTGAAATTAGAGTATTTAGACTTATTTAACAAAACGTCTGGGGAGTTTGTATGTCTTCAGGGCCACCTTAACTCATGTCATGCTTAGGTTAGTAGACTATAGCCGGTGTGTAAGTCAATAATAGCACATTCAACAGAGAATGTATTCGGCGTACGTACCCGTCAATCTGTCCGTCCGTCCGTTGATCGTCCGTTCGTCTGTCTGTTTGTTTCTAAACTCTAGGCAAATTTATAGAGAAGCAATGTTGTTTCCGCAAACCAATATCATTATCACTATGTCTGGGCCAACTTGGCGATTATTTTAATCGAGGGACAATACGACTGTTGATCTTTAAAGGTGCATATTCACAGCAAAATGACCGAAAATAAAATTGTTTAAATTGTATACTTTTAGAGGCTTAAAGTGTGAGTCTCGATGGAATGAAATGAAATAAATCTTAACATATGATGATTTCATTACGTATAAATTAATATAATTTTCTTAAGTTGTGAATTTGAATTAGGGGCTCGTGCCCCTAGCCAAATTCAAATGCAAGCCTAGTTCAAATTCTCAACTAAAAATACAAAATTTATTTATGAAATCATGAAATCATCATATGTTAATATTTATTTCGTTTCAGTCCATCGAGTAACATAATTTAATGCTGTAAAAGTTTAAAATTTTAACAATTTTATTTTCAAGCATTTTGCTGTGAATATGCAACTTTAAGGGGCGTAGTCCCTGACCACCAGTTATATGAAGCAGTACATATATGTTATCAATTGGCCACAAAATTGTTCTCCGATCTAGATTGAGTTATCTTTACCCACAATGCTGATTCAAACATGCCCAAATTAGCACATATGATATAAATAAATTTCAATATATTTTTAGTTTTCCGGTATTAGATTTTAACTTTTTTTAATTTTTTGCTGAACTTCGCTGCGACCCGGTTACCATGCAAAACGGAATTTGACCTGCCTGGATATATATCTATGTTAGTTCGATTTTTGTATTAGACTCGTTGATGACATTACTGTTGGTGACAAACTCTCCTTCGCTGAGATCAGAAACATTGACATAATATCACAAAACACCCCCACACACCCCACCCCCACACACACACCACCACCCCACCCCACCAACTCCCACCCCCACCAACCCCCACACACCCCACCCCATTGCCCCACCCCCACCCCACCCCGCACCAGGGTAGAAATTACGAAATTACGTCACACTCGAAAGCACGTGATGCAGTACTTAGAATCCATCTGTAGACCAGGTAGTGGATATTTATAAGCGATATTTTAGGGTCTATTTTTTTTATTTTAATGGTTGTTTTATGTCAGCTTGTTACGATATTGACATCATTTGTCGATACAATTTCTACTCTTATAGCTAAGTCAGCGAAAACGTGCTTACACCCTCGAAAAGCCATAGTTCTATGATGCATATGCTATTTATCGCAATATCTCTGGAATACCATTATCAGTCGTAACCACGTGTGTAAATGAATCCCACCTGAAGAAATTATCTGATCGTCTTTGTGTTTCTCGTTGCAATTGCAAAGTGTGGTCTTTGATCCACAGCTCGGCTAAATATAGATTTCAGCTTTGATGATTTTCCCAGCGTTCGATCAGGTCTGGCCAAGGGCATACGAACTAGAATCGATGCCAACAATTAGATTGTTGATTAAAAATAAATATGCATATTATATGAGGTTATTCATTAACTCGCCACCTAACGAAAACAGAAGAGGCTATTGCGTGTGCGTGCGTTGCTCGCGTGCGTGTGTACGTACGTACGCGCGTACATACATACATGTACGTACGTACGTACGTACGTGCTTGTCAGGAGCAATATCTAAAACAAAAACTTCTCATCCGATTTGGCTCAAATTTTAACACACCAGAGGAACTTACCGTAAATTAAGTTTATCAGAATTAAGCCGGATAAAAAACGAATGACGGTGTTATTAAATTCTGGATCGATGGATTTCTCGGAGACGACTGGTCAGATTTGGATCAGATTTTAACACAAGAAAGTGTGTCAACGTACAATCCTGGGGTTCCACAACATTGGGCGTAAGAAAGAAATCCGAAAAATCCGGAATGTCCGAAAAATCGTTACATAGAGACGTAAACTCGAGGACGAGGGTCTGTAATCTCTCATATTTCGTGTTTTTATGTCAATACAAATATGAGAAATCGATATTGCACATTTAGCTGTATCGATCAGCTAAGAAATGCCGCAACAAGGATTGTATTTAAAATTATTGCTGCCAGATTTTGAGAAGAATTTCAATGAAAGTCGTTGCTGTCTCTGTCGTTTATCAGAAGTGTGTTTCATAGCCATGTACTGGTCATTCGTCATTCTAGGTTATTATAAAATATGGTTATATTCTGCTTACAAAATACAAATTTGAATTGATGTTCTGATATCCGCCTTCTATCGGAAAAAATACATGAATTTGCACTTAATGCGAGCTACTTGCCCCCCTCCATAAACTCGAATATCCATATAAGTGCTAAAACTCGCATATAATTAGCATAATTTCTTAATAAATACAATTAATTCTCAATGAATTAAATCTCAAAAATTGAAATTGACCTTCCCAGTTTTAGCTATACTCCGCCAATCTCTAGCTAAGCTCCATCCACGCTTTGTCTGTGTTGGGATCAATCGATCCTTGCACCCTCTGAATTTCAATTTCCAGAAAACTATACAGATTATATGTTGAATATTTTGAACCTAATTTGACTGGGTACTGTTGCTGTCTATGGCATCAACAGTGCCCAGTAAAATTAGTATCAAAACATTTGACAGAATGTTTATTAAATAATAAAGACGTACACTTCGTACAACGTGTCGGACTATTAAGCATTTAAGACGGACTAAATCGAATCATTCAGGCTGTAAATGATTATGACGCCATTGTATACCTCGCGTAGTTGATTATGACGTCATATGATGGGTGGATAAGCTGGAAAGGTCAATTTCACAATTATATTAATTATAGAAACATGCAATACAGAACGGTCCCATTTAAAGGCGGGGTATATTGGAATTCTGTGTGCATAAACTTACAGCAGATACATTTGTCATAGATATCCAAACCAGGTATATCTAAAGCTTCTTGTTGAACTCCAAACATTCAGATTTAATTCATTAAGAATTATATTTATATAAAACAAGCGATACAGAATTACACTAGTGCTAATTATAATTCGCTATTTTAAAACTGTTTCAATTAATGTGCCAATCGGGACAATATATGCTTACTGATTTAGTAAGTAGTTACATAAGGTGGATTCTCAGACAGAGCAAAAGTAATTTACACATTTGGTGGGCAAGTGCCGGCAGTATCAACCCTGTCCCCGCTATCCAAACCAGGAGCACCCCTCCAGACAAGCCCCACAATCTAAAAATAGCTTAGCGCCAAGAATACGCCGCTAACGTCCTAATGACCGGTCATTTTGTTACGTCATCACAACGACTAGACTCTTACACATACTCCACGTCGGAGACCAGATCATCGTCCAATAGACCTTTAGCTATGCCCGTCCCTTCTTTAGCTAAGCTCCGCCCACACCTTGATCATGTTGGGACCGATCTCTAAACTCCCTGGCTATCAATTTCCAAACTATACAGCATAACCTGTTGAATATTTTGAAATTAATTTGACTGGGTGGTGTTGCTGCCTCTCGCAGCAGCAGCGGCCAGCCAAATTTGTTTCAAAATATTCAACACCATATTTATTAAACAGCAGAGACACAATTCTTACAACGTGTCGGACTTATAAGAGTTAAAGACTTTTATTGGAATCATTTATGACGTAATGATTATGACGTCATCATGCACGCCGCTTAGCTGATTATGAGGTCATATGACATCATTACTCTTTTAGGTTCATTGCACTGACCTCGCCCACCCACTCCGCTCGCGTATCGAGTCCACGAACAGCGAAGCAATGTGAGTGGGCGTATCTTAATAAGATGAGATCAGACATGTTATGCTCCAGTCTCAAATCGTAAAGGACTGTAAACGCACCACTGTGGGTTGTGTTGATTATGGTATCATCTTAAGCCCTGTAGCACTAGCTTCATAAAGGTCTTAAATTCGACTTGATCCATCCAGTGGTTCATGTAATATATGCATCTGTGAAATGTCAGCAAATTCTTGTCCTGAGTATTCTTCTGATTTTATGTGCGTCCGATTTTAATTTTAGGATGAATTAAGCAGGACTATTTTCCGTTAACGTCATTCTTCATACAGAAAACTGAGCTTGTATACAATTTTTTAAATATTATTGTGCACGATTAAATATTTCGAAACTAATTTGACTGAGATTTTGTGCTACAAACAACAGCTGCATCTTGCAGTCACATTAGTTTCAAAATATTCGAAAGCGTTGAGACAGAGTGTCATTTCATCATAAGCAATTTAGTGGGAATAGAAAATAACGAAAATGTTGACTTTTGTATGTTCAAATTGGTCTGAGTTTTAACCCTTTAAGGGACAAATTTGTTCAATAATATTATAATTATCTCATGGAAAATGTCACTTTGCTATAAGAAAGATTATTTTTGAAGATGTGCAGCGGGAATGTCTGGTTTCGCTATCTAGCTACTCATTTCAGTGGTACTTTTTCGAAAATAGACTCATTTAGGTCTGCAAATTGACAGTTTCTCAAGACCAATACAGAGGCCGACTTAGTAGCAATATTTATCCGTAAAAAAAGATTAATCAGTATTCATTAAACGGAAAGTTTTATTAAACTCGGTTTTTCGTTTTGAGCATAATTACGGCGGTTTGCAAACCGTCACCATATTGAACTGGTTTACGACGTGAGATCGGTATATCGCTCAGCTCTACGTGCCGATAAGATATTTGATATAGCTTCACTGCGTCATTAACCAATAGACGCGGCATATCCAAATCAATATTTGACAAAACATTCTTTCTGATGTAAGCAGTATTTTGTTTAATGATTATTTCGAAGCCATTTTGACGGCGAGATGTTGCTACCTATTGGCCCCAATTTCATTTATTATAACCGTCGCGATTGTTGCAAATCAGATAACCGAATTCTGAGATACTTGATTAATGGAGGAATCAGAGCGATCTTGGCGCGCGTCCTATCACCGCATCGCATCAAGATCGCTCTGATTCCTCCATTACTCAAGTATCTCAGAATTCGGTTATCTGATTTGCAACAATCGCGACGGTTATAATAAATGAAAATTGGTCCATGTCGGGAGAACTGAGGCAGGACCACATTATAACGCAGCCTCATGGGCAGGTACTGGACCAATACGACTTAGTATTGACAATGTATCGACCCAGTAACCTGCGTTATCAGGGGTAGGGTGGTGGTAGCATTTTAAAACAGCACGTATTTGGTAATGACGCCATACTCTAACGTTTGAAGTGACATTAAATGGCCGACATAATTCAGATAATCGCAATGATAGAGGAGCGTAGAGACGTTAGATCTTGTAAACTTAATTTGTCCATAATAGACCTATTGTCCGTAGAAAATAAAGTAGAATGGTATTTACCCAATTCAATATTCTACGTGTGTGGGTAGGTAGGTGGTGGGTGGGTTGTGGGGATGGTACACAGTTCAGCTGAGGCTCATTTCTGACATCAACCGGACACAAAAACCTCTGGAACAGCACTTCATTTGATCTTTGAAACTATGGCATCAACAGCTCGCTCATGTTGGGATCGATCGATCACTGAACTCCCTGATTATCAATTTCCAGTAGACTATACGTGTAAGCTATTGAATCTTTGAAACTATGGCAGCAGCAGCGTCCAGTCAATTTAATTTCAAAATATTCAGCAGCATCTTTATTAAATAGTAAAGACATATAGTTCGTACAACAGCTCTTGGCCCGACACGAATCATACGCTCTTGACGTACCTATCTACATCATTTACGACGCCATGATTATGACGTCATCGTGGACGTCACGTGATAAATGGGTAAACTGGAAACGTACATAGCCGATTGACACATGGCTTGCTTCATATCTACTTAGAGCTTACTCAAATTACTGTCTTAATTATTGCGTTAAATTTATGACATAATGTAGTCCTGTCCAAACCCATATAAATACGACATGCATGGTCGCCACCACGTTGCTATATAATTATAATATATTCAACGAACGAATATGGAACGTGATCAAACTGCTATTGGAGGAGATCATTCCCCGCTTGATTATGCGATATGAGTATAGGAACTAATGAAACGCCTGTATAATGTAATATGCCGCCAGTTGTCGCAGATCTATATTGCCTTCATCCGTGGACTTGGATAAGATAGTTATCAGTGGATATGGCGGTCTTCGCATATGACTATAATAATCGTAAATAATAATGATAATGTACAATTGTGACTCTGTCTACTATGAGATGTACTAGCTGTTTCCCCATTATGTCATGTAGGTATGACCTGGGCGCAATAAAATTCAGTTCAGTTCAGTTCTATAATTCGTAACCCCTACCACTCCGATGTCAAAACTCTAAATTTTCTTTAAGCAGAAATATCAAATTGATATGTTGATCCATGATATGGCACTTATAGATAGAAGACTTTTGTAACAATAATAATTAATTAATATGTGATGACTTGGATATTGGATAATATCCAAAAATAGCAATTTCCTCCTCTTCATTATAATTGGCATTAAAGGTAGACTCAGTCTGTTTAGTTTTTACTAAATAACAGATGCCAAAATGTGTATGCTTTTTGACAACCAAACACACAATGAACAATACCATCTACTGTATTTGGACAATTACCACAAAAAGGATCTGTAGCGATTTTTAATTTATATAAAAAAAACTTAATACGGGAAAAATATGATGTAATAATTTTAACTGAATCTGCTTAATTTTATATTCTAGAGGAAGTTCATGAAAAAGTTACCATTTATTAGAATTTAAATGTTGCATTGAATTTTAAAACCGGTGTTCTTACTTCGCCGAGTACCATCATGTACATTAATTCCTTTAAAAAAAGGTGCTTGAAGCAAATTTAAATGTGGTCGAGCTAGAATTTTAGTAAATAAATTACATCCAACTGCCCTGTAACACGCTCTTTCTAAACTTTTATAAATTCTATAAGTAAAATGTGTTTCATCACATAATTTTCTATATATCTTTAGATATGGGAAAAAGAGCTATAGCCCTCAAAGAGATCCATAATGTATATCAATCCAGCATTAAAAAGATCCCTCATAAATACTGATTTACCATTAATTAAAATTGTCTTATTATTCCAAATTATTTCTTCAAAAATGCCCATTTGAAAAGAACTTGAAGGATTTAGTCCAGACCAAATTTTTAAGATATCTCCATAAAACGAAGGTATTAATAATGGCAATTTTTAAATTGAAAATTGGCAATGAAGCATGTAGGCTAAACATCCAACATTCTTAAAAATCATACAAGGTATGATCTTCCAAGGGCTTGCCAAAGGAGACAAATATCGTGCAAGCCAGGTTAATTTTAATGAAACATTCATGCATTCTAAATTCATTGAATTTATGCCTCCATTTTTAATTGGGGGAGTAAGCTGAATTATTTTAATTTTTCAGTTTTTCGATTCCAAATAAACGCATAAACATTTTTTTCAAAATTTGTAATTAAAACATTAGATGTGGTTAGCGTACTTGAAAGATAAACAAGTCGCGATATGCCTTCAGCCTTGACTAAAGGAGAGCGTCCACAAATAGTAACTCCTCGTTGGCTCCATATATCAAAGGGGCATGCGCAATTCACCTTTCCAGAGTACCCAGCCATCATATGACGTCATAATGAACTGCGTGGCGTGTACAATGACATCATAATGAATGACGTCATGAATGACGTCGATAAGTACGTCACGAACGCATATTTGATGACGGTCTATGGGCTGTTGTACAAATTGTTTGCTTTTACTATTTAATAAATATTCTGTTGAATATTTTGAAACTAATTTGACTGGGCGCTGTTGCTGCCTATGGCAGCAACAGCACCCAGTCTAATTAGTTACAAAATATTCAACAGCTTCCCTGTATAGTTTTCAGGAAATTGATAGCTAGGGCATTCGGGGATCGATCAATCCAAACACGGCGAGGTGTGGGTGGAGCTTAGCTAGTGATGGGCGGGGCATGGCTAAAATTGGAAAGGTCCATTGCGATATACTGAACTCGGGAAACCAGCGGTTGCGACAACTAGCCCCAAAGTGAGAGTATGCTCATGGATGATCTAGCGAGTATATACTATATTTATGGCGGAAATAATCTTCTTCAGAAGTAGTCTTCCGGGAAGACATATATTGTCGGAACTTCCGCCAGAGAACATCGGAATTTCATTATTCCATTCTAAAAGTATTTAAAATGTTACAGGTATTTATGAATACCAAAACCTAGCAAATGGAATCAAAAATGTAATCTATGGGTAAATGATTATATAAGACCCTTAAAATGGAAGACCAACACCGGTCAGTTACCAGAATCTCATAGCTACACTTGAGAATATTAGGATGAATAAGATAAACTCTTATTTGCATATGAGGGTAATCATTCGTACTCATGCCTAGTTGAATACTTTCCCAAACGCTGAAAATTGCAATTACCGATTATTATATATAGCCATTAAATGTTTGTTTAGGTACTTTGTAATTTTCTTTTAAACAATAAATGGTAGCGGTCACCTTCCGCTCTAGATATAGCGTTAAAGATTATGTTAACTCACCTCATTTCTCTCGACAGAATGGTACTGTTATCCGACAGTTTGTACTCTGAAGAAAAGGGAAGCTTACGCTTCCCTAAACGCACCCCACCTCCCCATCTATTGCCTATGGAGAAGGCGTGCGGAGAAAAACCCCGTTGGCGCAAATTATTTCTCACCGATCAAGCCTTGCCCCTCCGTACGAGACCCCGTGATGCCCAGGCAACGAATGGTGTGTGTGTGTGTGTGTGTGCGTGCGTGTGTGTGTGTGTGTGTGTGTGTGTATGTGTGTGTGTGTGTGTGTGTGTGTGTGTGTGTGTGTGTGTGTGTGTGTGTGTGTGTGTGTGTGTGTGTGTGTGTGTGTGTGTGTGTGTGTGTGTGTGTGTGTGTGTGTGTGTGTGTGTGTGTAATATTTAAGGCGTTTATATGCTAGTTCCCAATGCTAGGGTCTAGACTCACGCCTGGCCTTTATGGTTTCTGTTGAATTCTTGTGAATTCTTGTGACGTCGGTTTGTGCATTAGCTTGTGTGTCTCTGTGTGTGTGTGTGTGTGTTGATCGTTGTCTCTCGATTTTGTCTCATGTTGCTGTTCTTGTCCATGGCTTTTCTGTTGCTCATCATGCTTGGGCGTGGGTGATGGGGATGGCCTAACCTGGACCTAACGGGGTGGGGAAGGGATGGGGTAGGTGCTGGGTCAGGGGGGTGGGGGGGAGTAGGTGCGTACGGTCTTATGACCTGATGTACCCAAGGGGGGGGGGGGGCTTTAGGTCAGAGACCTCCCGGCCCCTTTGGGGGGGAGTGGGGAGGTTGGGGTGTGGGGTCTTTCGGGTCCTGGGACCCATTTGCTCTTCTGGCCATCATCCGAGCAGGCACCAGCGCGCACTTGTTTGAATTTGATTGATTAGGTAGCCCGTATGGTGACTGTGTCAGTCCGAGGACGATCTCGATCAGTCATCCGGGTTGTATCCCTCCATAGTCCCATCGAAAAGTCCGAAAGATTCTAATTCTAGCAATTTTGCTTTGATTTTGTAATCCGTATGTTGCGTGGTTCCATCCGAGGACGAATCCATTCAGCATCCGGTTTACTTTGATTATGCCGAAATTTCTTGCCTACCTAACCCTAGCTCACGTTCACAGTGATGGGCACTGTATGACGGAACCTCAATTTAAAGTCCCATCCAAGAAGACTGGAGGCAACGAATGGTGGAGGGCGCTCGAGGCGGACGCGTCTCAGCGGAGCGCCCGTGGCGTGCGACCGAAGCGAGACGCGAGGGGATGAAGGTGGAGTGGGGCGCGACGGGGATGAGTGGGGGTGGCGGCGACCTACATTATGGACACCGAATTGGCCATAAATTGCAGGATCCGATCTGCAACTCAACTATATGATGCCATAATCAATTACGTCATTGGTTTGTTTAACTGACGTCACAATCAAAATGGCGTAGCTCCGTCATGAGACGCGGAAAGGCCGTCAAGAATTGTATGTATTTGGTGACTAGAATTTATCAATTAATCACTTCCAACGCACTTACAAATTGGGCGGAGTTTAGCTTAAATAAGTGAGGCAGAGCTAGAAATGGATTGCGCTAGTGGACAGATATATTACAATCCAAGTCAACGATAACTTGTTTTATCAACAGTAGAAATTTTCAACAAGAGAATCATTTATAAAATTTACAATAAAACATGTTAGTTACATTATTCAAATAATAATATTTTAATCACTGATTTCCGTACGCGTTAAGCAACCGACGGTATGACTATGGATTAGTATTGACCGATCTACCCTAGCTAATCTTACAATACCCAATTTTTTAATTTGAAAAGTTGCAAATCCACAATACAATGACAAAAGATCTAGGTCTATTTATATTAATCTCGAGAGACTGTTTAATTACATTTTATATACAGCAACTCTACTATTGAAACAAGATGTTTGTGGCTACAGTAGCTAATAGAGATATCATTT